>OY744477.1:137612307-138010069 GCA_963556175.1 Tipula confusa | reverse complement strand
ATCTAGATAGAATACAATAGGTAATTGGTTTTGATAATTTTTTCCCGTTACTAAATCGTACCATTCAGTCTAATACAGAAATTAAAAAAAAAGTAAATAGTTGTAGATGCAGACTACATATAACAATTGAACATTACCCGAGTTAATAATTAGTGTCGTCCAAACCAAATGTTTAACGCTGCAGTTGTTAGGACACGTATGTATCCCTTTTTTAAAAATAAGAATCGTTCTGGACAGGGTAAGTCATCATAGAAAAATACGATTTTTTTTATATGAAGATTTATGATTGTAAGTAAAGGATGCCCTAAAATTAAAGCAAGTTTCGAATTTGCCGTCATTTATGCAAGTAAATTGTTGGAAACCCTGAAAAAAAACAATTTGACAGATGAGAGTTTAGGGTTAGTAAAAATGAAGCGTTACACGATACAACAAAGTGTTTTCATTATTGAACAATATCTCAACAATAATGACAGTTTGGGGGGCCACAGTTCAAAAATTTCATAGAAAGTATGGTCAGAAGTGTTTTAACTTCGTCAACTGTGAAGAGATTGAGATTGATTGATTTAGAATACTAGTAAACATACTACTTATATTGACCACATATTTTATAGACAATAGCAATTTGACTACCGTCAAGTAAACATTAAAAAATATAATTAAAATTTATTAAATAAAATAGTTCCTTGTGAATTGCTGATATCTACTTTTTATTTTATATTAAATTAAAATATGTAAAAATGGTGATCAGAACTCCACCAAAAAAACATATCGCGCCATCACCACCAGTATCACTATAATAAATATCACTACGTCATCGTTAGATGTAGGAAAAATCGGCCAAATATCGAATCGCCCAATAATACAACAAAAAGTGCTCGAGCAAAAAATTGCTTCAACAGCAAATTCCTCTATACAAAGTGAAAACAAAGTTAATATAATTGAACAAAGTGCAATGAACATAAATGTAATTGATAGTGCATCGTTGACAAAAAACAATAATACTAAAAGTGATGTAGGTCAATGCGAACAAAAACTTGTGCAAACAGGTATGGACAGATATATAACTGTTCAAAATAAAAAAAAGAAGCCCAAGATCAGAGGCAAGTGCTAGTGTAAACAAATTTAGTAGAGTGGCCAGTGTCAAGTTACTTCATGAAAACCGTTTTTCTGTCTTGCAAACTAACGAGACTTCTGAAGTTCCACCTACAGAAAACAAGGTGAAAACTGAAAAGAATTCATAGAATATTTAACTTGAGATATCTACTGCATCACCGCATCACTGTCGAAGAACCTAAATAAAGAACCGGTCCAATACAGTGTGTAAAGTGTCAAGAATGCGGACACACTAGAGCTTTCTGCACGCTAAATGATGAGTGTGTTATGTGTGGTAAACTTCATAGTTCCAAACAATGCAACAAAACTAAAACTGATGAGTCTGCAAAAAGATGCAGTAACTGCGCTGGAAATCATACGGCAAACTATAGAGGGTGTCCAATATATATAGAACTGAAAAGAAGAATCAATCCTAAGCAAAGGGCTGAACAACGCATGTTTAAGCTACATCAAACTAATATTGAAGTGCAACCAGAAGAAGTTTATACTAATAGAAACCATAAACCGACCGTCAATAGTGCTGTGCATCCAAACTTTTCATATGCAAGTATACTTAAGAGCATATCTCCAAAGTTCAAACTAATGAAGAAGGAAACATCTCAACTGCGTTAAACAAGCTTACAGATATGATGCAAAGCTTTATGTCAATGATGGAGAGAACCATGGATCTAATGATGCAAAATATGAACACATTGATACAGTTAGTAGTGAAAAATCAAAAATGACTGTCCTCAAAATAGCCATATGGAATGCGAACGGCCTTGCCCAACACAAAACAGAGGTGCAAGCATTCCTTATCGAGCACAATATTGACATAATGTTAATATCAGAAACACACTTCACCAAAAAAAAATTTCAAAATTAATGGGTATTCAGTATACGACACATCCTGATGGCAAAGCACATGGTGGTACAGCTGTGTTGATTAAAAGAAGACTAAAACACTTTGAACTTGAGAAATATGACAAAGATCATATCCAAGCGACAAATATCTGCCTGGAGGCAGTCTGGAAACTGTGTAATATCATCAGTCTTTTGCCCACCGAAACACGCAATAAAAAAGAAGCAATTCTTTAACCATCTAGGCAATAAATTCATTGCGGGAGGTGATTATAATGCAAAACATACTCAATAGGGTTCAAGATTAACGACTCCGAAAGGAAAGCAGCTCTATGAAGCTATGGATGAACCTTGTTTGGATTCTCTACGGATAGTAAGAAAATTTCTGATCAAATAGACTTCTGTATAACTAAAGGCATTGCACGTACAAATACTATGGCAACGGATTGTTACGATTTATCATCCGATCATTCACCAGTAATTATAACAGTGAGTACTGATGCTAAGGACTGAAACATTGAAACGCCTGACAAATAAAAAAACTAAATGGGATCAATACAGTAGACAAATTGAAGAGAATTGCCTACTGGATATTCCTCTTAGCACACCAGCAAATATTGATGCAGCAGAAGCCTACCTCAGAGATTTACTTGAAGTAGCAGCAAAAAAAGCAACACCTAACATCAGTGTTTTTGAAAAAGTTAATAAACTTCCTAAAAACATCAAAGAATTAATACAAGAAAAGCGACAAATTCGACGGCAGTGGCAGCAGCAAAGATCGCCGATATTAAAATGGAAATTAAATCGAGCAATTAAATCCCTGAAAGTAGCTCTGAGGGAAGAAGAAAATGAAGGTGTACAAAACTCTTTAAGTGAACTCTCGGCAACAGAGAGAACAGACTATTCCTTACGGAAAGCTATTAAGAGTTTTAAGAGGCCGGCAAACTCTTGTTCGCCCATTAGACTGGGCAAGAAGTGATGAAGAAAAAGCCAATGATTTCGCTGTTCATCTAAAAAGCGTATTCTCACCACATGAACAACTTAACAACTACATGCTACCAAACCAAACGGTGAATGATCCAAATTTTAAACCTATAAAGTTCAAGTGGAAGGAATTTAAGAGCACAATAAAAAACTGCATAAGTCCGAAAAAAGCACCAGGACATGAACTTATTACCGGGAAAATGGTTAAAGAATTACCAAACAAATGCATTAAACTAATAACGTACATCTTCAACGCTATCATGCGAACTGGTTACATTCCTCAAAAATGAAAGATATCGCAAATTACAATGATACATAAGCCTGGAAAAGATGAGACACAAATCTCATCATATCGTCCAATAAGCATGCTTTCCACGATATCAAAGATATTTGAAAATTTGTTACTAAGGAAACTAAAACCAGTACTAGAAGACGGCATATTATACCAGATCACCAATTTGGTTTCCGAAATCAGCACTGCACTATAGAGCAAGTTCACAAGATTGTCAACGCAATCAAACTCACCTTCGAAAAAAAAAATTTTGTTCTGCTGTCTTCTTGGATATTGCACAAGCCTTCGACAAAGTTTGGCATAGAGGTTTAATATACAAAGTTGAAGAACTTTTGCCGAAGCAGTTCCATGTTCTTGAAAACTATCTTCTTCAAAAGAAACACTTGGTTAAACAAAACGCAGCAACCACTGGTTTAAATGATATTAGCGTAGGTGTTCCACAAGGAAGTGTCTTGGGACCAATTTTATACTTGTTGTATACAGCCGATTTGCCCATTTGCAATGAAGCTATAATATCAACAATTGCTGATGATACAGCCATATTAGTGTCTTGTAAAAATCATCAAACTGACAAAATCATCAAATTGAAAACTGGCTAAACACTTGGCGAATAAAAGTCAATGAAAATAAATCAACATTCACACTTAACAAACTCACCTGCCCACAAGTTACATTGAATGGTGTAACTATTCCGCATCAATCTAGTGTCAAATACTTAGAGTTACATCTGGACAGAAGGTTGACATGGAAAAAGCATATAGAAGCAAAGCGTAATCAAATAAAAATAAAATTTGCTAAGATGTATTGGCTAATAGGAAGAAAATCAAGATTATCACTCGACAATAAAGTTTTACTATATAAAGCGATACTTATGCCCATATGGACATATGGTATTCAGTTATGGGGATCCACCAGCGCATCAAATAGAGAGTTTTTGCAATGTACACAATCAAAAATACTTCGTAGGATCGCGAATGCTCCCTGGTATATTCGAAACACCAACATACATCATGCCCTCGGTATTTTAACCATTAAAGATACAATTAGAACCTATAGTTCGAGACATTGTTCAAAACTAGAGACACATCCCAATGCTTTGGCCCGAGACATTCTAAAATAACCGAGATACAGACGACTGAGAAGAACTGATCCACTTGGACTATTGAATTTATAAATTAAGTAAATGGTGCACACTAATAATAAGAATTAACATTGGTTAAGACTTATGAAAATAGCAGTAAGGTTAGCTTGTAAGATTCGCATACATCTTGTTAGTTTCTTTTTAGAAAGATTCAAGAATAAAGCCATAGGCAGTTGTATAAAAAAAAATATTATCTAACATACAACTTATACAAGTATTACTTAGTTAAAAGGTTCCATTATTTCACCATGTTAAATAACAGCTCTATATCATTAAAAGTAAATAACCATTCTTTTAGAACACGGCAATCTCTACTCGAATTTACGTTCAAAGCATGTGCTGTAATTGATTGAATAATTTGAGAGCAGTGTAGGCAAAGAATTTCTTAAAAGTCTCGTTTTTCGAATGTGGTACATGGGTTCTAAATTGATTTCGGAACATATATGGTACAAAGGAATTTCCAAGCACCCGATTACTGCTCATTATATAGTATACCTTAAGTATTTTAAATATATAAAAATACAGTAATGGTAGAATATTATGTTCCAAAAACCACGGAAATGATGGTGTGATTCGTGGTAAAAAATTTATAATTTTTACAATACCTTTCTGGATCGACAATAACGGTTTGATATTAGGCAGGTAGATTCCACCCCAACAGTTTATACCATATTGCAGGTGTGACTCAACTAAAGCATGGTAGAAATTTTAAAAATACTGGGCTGCAAATATTGCGCAGATAATAAAACGTAAGAGAGGTCTGACACAGTTTCTTTTTAAGAAAACCGACATGATCTTCGAAGTTAAGTTGTGCATCCAAAATCAATCCGAAATTTTTAAAAGAACTAACAATTTCAATAGGTATACCTAAATCATTACACCTAGACTCATTACAGGAGAGTGAGTGAAGAACCATAGGAGTAGGAATTTCAAATTCACTACTCACATAAAAATTCATTACTTTTGATTTTCCACTTAAAATCATATCATGTACGTTTCACCATTTCTTAACTAAACCCATGTCATATTTAATGTCGTCTTTCAACGAATCTACCATCGAATTGGAATGCAATATAGCAATGTCATCAGCAAAAGCAACAATATTTCCTTGTAATTTTAAACTAAAAATTGAATGAGAGTAAATCAAAAATAGCGGAGGCCCAGGACAGATCCTTGTGGAACCCTTACATTTACCAACTTTTCACCGCTATAGACATTACCTATACGGACACTTTGCAATCGATTTTGCAAATAAGATTTGAAAAAATTTAATGTAATACCTCTAGAAACGATACGAGACAGTTTTGCTAATAAAATATTATGATTGACAGTATCGAATGCTTTAGAGAAGTCAATGAAAAAAGCAGCAGCCTTTAGATTATCATTTAAATGTTGATGTAACGGCGATAACAATGAAAGTAGTGTTTTCTTAGGAGATGTATTTTTTGTAAACCCAAAGTGCCTCTCGTCAAGAAAATTGATTTTATTTAAATAGTTCAATACCCTGGATTTAATAAGTTTTTCAACAATTTTTGAAAAGGTACTTAAAAGTGTGATAGGCCTAGTTACTAGGATCAAGCTTTGCATCTTTTTTAAACAATGGTATTACAATTCCCACTTTTAGTTTGTCAGGAAAGACTCCCTTTGACAAGCACAAAGTAAATATGAATGCCAAAACATAAACAATACTTAAAATCACTTTTTTTAATCACTAAATTCGAAATGCCATCAATGCCAGCAGAGCTACTAGGCTTAAGTTTAATGACAATATCCACAATTTCAGATTCGCAAATAGGGTAAAAGAAAAAGCTGGAGCTATACTCGTACACATGAATAAAATGATCCTTGATGGCATCCTCAATACCACTGGCAAGAATGTTATGGGATATACAAACAAAATGATCGTTAAAAACTTCAGCAATCTTATGAGGGTCTGTGATTAAATTATTGTTACCTGCATCAATAGATGTTACAATATTATTGTTTTGTTTGTTACCCAAAGCACGATTTACGATAGTCTACTTAGATTTTAAATCAGTGGCTGCACTAAATTCAATGGCATCATCTGTATAATGAATGCTTACTTGATTAAAATAATGGAGTTGGCGTGAAAAATATGAAAAAATATATATTACCCAGCTTTGAGTGGTATATAAATTCATTAATGGTACTATGATACGATAACTTTAATTTGTTTTATAACAAATTCAAAAATTGAGATAGGTAAATCCTATTTTACAGCTCTAGGCAATTTTAAAGAAATTTAATTAACAATTATTGTACAATAAATAATCGAACACTTATTTATTGTGTAATGATTACGAGACACATTTCAGACTTTTATTTTTTTTTTGTTTTGGTTAACAAATTCTTAAACTGAAATTGTTAATTTCAGTAAAACCGTCTGACCTTTATCATTTGTCACCATTTACATTTTTTTTTTTTGTCAATGAATGTGAAAATAATTTTTTGTGAAATTCTATTTATTTAATTAAAATAATTCTTACCTGGTGGAAATGTGATTAGAAATCCTATTCCAAAAACGAACAGCGTTGAAAATTTTAACTTTTGAATTAATGAGAAATTCATCATAATTCGTAATATTATGGAATTTAATAAAAAATTAATTAACTTTAACATTTCCTGCATAACTATAATATATATATATATATATATATATGTATAAATATATAATATTTTTTTTTAATTTAATTTATAACAATTTCTAAACTATTAAGCTTTTTTTACAAATCGAAAACTTTAAACTTTTTATTTTTAAAACCAAAACCATAATTTATTATTATTATTTAAATATTTATATTCGTAAACTGTAATAACTTTATTAATGTAATAATTTATTGCACTTATATTATTATATATAAGAAACAAAAACAAAACACATTATATTTTATTGTATTTATATAACATTATTTAAATATTAAAATTTCACTACCGGAATTTCCTCATTTTACGTTACTTTTTAATTTTTAAAATTTTTAATACAATAAATATTTCGTTGATGAAAATTAAATTTCATTTTATGCACGATTATCGAATATTGGCAAATGCTTTCGAATGTCTTTTCAAATTTAAATTTTCATTACACTTTCATATTATTTAGAAAATTAAATTTTCCACCTCTTTAAAATTCTACCTTTTTTTTAATCATTATTTTTATTATCATTCTTATTGAAATTTTTCCGAGCTGAATAATCATCATAAATTTTTTTATTTTTTATTTTTAAACAGTATATAAGTTTTCCTTATGAACAAAAAAAAAACTACCTTGCTGTTGTTTTTCTTTTTTCCTTTTTTTATATATGTATATATATATATATTATAATAAAGGAGATTTTTCCTTTATTTTATTATGCGATTTTATTTTTTTTGTTCAAGTAAATTTAATTAAATTTAAGTTTGTTTGTTTCTCGCTTTTAACAATGAATTTATAAATAAAAGATAAAAATAAAATAAAAACCACAAAATAAAATTAAAATTAAAATATAAAAAAATATATATTACGGAACACACTATTTAAGGAAACTGAAAGAATATTAAATTATCCTTAGTAATAATTTTTTTTCTGTTTTAAATATTTTATATAAATGTAGTTTTAGAGGATTTTCAAATCCGTTGGTAACTTGATTTTGTTAATCACATGAAACTGGACATCTAATTTATCACAAATTTTTTATTAACTTATTAATTAATTCTATTGTCATCGATGTACGTTAATTAAATAATATATATATTTTATTAACAATTTTTTTTTTTTTGAATTTATTTTTTAACACACAAACAAAATTATAATAATTTTGAATTAAATCAAAAACATAAAAAAAAAAAATAAAACAAAAAATTATAAATCGTTTAAAACAATATAACAACAACAATATATAAATAAATAACAATTCAATCGCGCGCTCTCATTTAATGTGCGATCATATTCAAACACGACAGTAAACTAAACTTAAAGCAAAAATTTACTATTATTTTTTGTAATGAGAATGGAAAAAGGATAAAAGTTTACAAAAATAACAAAAAAAAATGACAAAAGCTTAGTTTCCCTTTTTCCCTACTGGTTTTTTATTTTATTTCAGTTTTGAATGAAATAGCAAAAAAATATATTTTCTCTTGGGGAAATTTTATTTTTGTATTTTTCCAAATTTAGAATGAACACACTCATTCTCCGATTTATATTTAGCGCAGTTTTTTTTTTTTTTTTTTTTGGTTACATATTTACATGAATGCTTGTAATAGATGCAGTTTGTTGCGCGCGCATTCATTTCCTTGAATTTATCTGTACAGTGGGTGAATTTAAAATTCGGACATATGGCCTGATAGGTGAAGTACTAAAATCTGGTAAATTATACAACTCATCAGTTAGCGAAAAGGATCTGATTACTTCCAAATAGGCTTGCCACCTTTAGAAAATATCAGAGGATGACAGTTAAACTTTTGCTTTAAACACTCCAAAAGATGTTTGGTAAGTCCCAAACATCAACCAATCCATTTTGGTTGAATAATTTTGAAATTTCATTTGTTGTCTTCTTCGCATATAGTAGCCCTTAGCATAGATAGTACTGTGCGGTTATATTTTCTTTCAATTGGTCATTCGCTTTGGCGTTGTGGTTACGTTTATCACATGCTTTATGTCATTGTATTCGAAAAAGCTTTGGAACAACTTACACGTATAAGCGTATAAGGAAATGGTCCAAGCTAAAAAAATTTCTGGAGCATCTTTATTGCCTTCTAAATTCCACATATCCCATATAGTCATGATTTAGTTAGGCGAATTTCTAGAACGTGATCATTCTAGGAATGACACATTTATGCGCACTGCGTAAGGCTTACAACAAAGTTGGCATTTATCAGCCAAATAATCATGGAGTATCTGACGTTATTCTGCAATTTGATGTGGTCGTTTCAACGTAATAAATATTTCCCTAAGATCCTCGTTCAATATGTGCATACCAACAATCATCGTGTTCACCATTAGTCATTTTATAAATATCTAAACTGGCCGGATGCATCAGTTCTTCCGTACCGTTTGTATTCCAACTCAGCACCACCACATGCTTCATTTGTACTCCTGGCCGATATCCCATAAAAATATCGTAATCTGCAAATTTTAACCATCAGATTGAAATTTTTGGTATTAAATTTTTTTTTGTTGAACAACTTTGTAAAACGACTTTCAATTCGCATAAATGGTACTTTTCTTCACATTGGGTGGCCCGTCTATTTAAATCTTTTTTATTCTGATAGACTTGCAACAAAATTCCAACTAACCCTTTCGATCAAGCATCGGTAACCACTTTATCTTCTAAATTAGGGTCATATATTGCTAACGTTTTGCGATTCACTCATTTAGTATATAAACGCGGTATTGTGCTACCAAAGTTTTGCAACAATATTAAAGTTTTTCGTGTACTTTCGAAAGAATCCCGTCAATTCCATAAAATGTAGTCCTATATCTCAGTTCTGTTCTTCGGCTGTATAAAATTTAAATCGGCATCTGTTTTTGATCTTCCGGGTCTGAGACTTCGTGTCTTAAAAAGTCTACTTGCATTTTAAAAAATCGCTATTTTACAGGTTAAGCAACAGACCATGGCACATTATTACATCTAACAACCGCTCTATTTTTAGAGCCCCATTCCCTCTACGATCATCTTGCTTGGGGTTATTATATCATCTAGATATACCACTATTTTTAGACTGTTAACTAATCAATTCAAAATTTAATTGATAATGCCCATTAGCAGTAACAACAGCGGTTATGGGTATTAAATCTGAAATATTCTTGGCTCATCGCTACCTGGTAATATCCTGATAATAAATCTAAAACGGTGGAATAATTAGCCCCGAATAAACTGTCGTTATTTTCCAGTCCTTCTCTTTGTTATTTACATTCTAGGGTCACACGCTACAAAATATGATATTTATTTTTCTGGTGGAGGACATTTTTGAGTTCGTGGAGAATGGAGGAAATTTCTTACGAATGGAGGACTGTTTTCTACAAAGGAGTACGGGTGGCAAGCCTACTTCCAAAGCCATCGTTTGATGTACTTTATACAGGGAATAATTGTTTAACAAACCTTTTACAGTCTGTTTTACCATCTGATTGTGACCTATTATCTACTCAACCAAATTTAATAACTTTTAACAGTGTCAATATTGATGTTAAAATAACAGTTAAAATAATATAAATAATATTCATAAAAACATTCGTAAACAATAAGTTGGAAGATGACCTAGTTAATTATAATGTACCCCGACCTTGAAAGATTAGCTTTCAATCAATAGGGAGTTTGGCAAGTTTATGCATTGATCGTCTGAAAATGCCATTGATCGATTTGATAGTGACTATCCGTACTAAGCCGTCCTTGCCTGGATGAACTTCGGTGACTCTCGCTACATGTCCTTTGGTTGGTGCTAGTTTGTGTTCTATCACCACTACCAGATCTGCATGTTTTAAGTTGGCTTCTCCTGCCATTTATGACAGGAGTGTTGAGGTACTCGCTTGAAAATATTTTCCAAAATCTTTGTGTAGTTTGCTGAATTACTTGCCATTTGTTGAGACGATTTATCTGGATATTCTCTAGGTTTGGTTCTGGAACTGCCAATAACGGTTCCCCAATTAAAAAAATACCAGTGGTTAAATAATTCAGGTCGTTAATATCATCTGATTCGCAGCATAATAGTCTGGAGTTTAGAACTGCTTCCACCTGACAGATTAAGGTAGAATTCTACTCATACGTGAGTATAGACGGTCCAATACATTTTCGTAGATGCTGCTTCGTAGATTTGATTCCGGCTTCGTATAAGCCACCCATGGGTCTTGCCTTTGGACACATGAACTTCCATTGAGTATAACGTATTAATAGGTGACTGGCCACCTGTTCATTATGTTGTTGTGATCGGACTTGCTGTACTAGTCCCTGAAATTCCTTATCGGCTCCTACAAAATTGCTGCCATTGTCACTATATATAGTGATCGGATTTTCTCTTCTTGCTGTATATCGGCGGAGTGCTGCAATGAAAGCCTCAGTAGTCATATCTGTGGCTAGCTCTAAGTGCACAGCCTTACTTGCCATGTATACAAACAGTGCAATGTATGCCTTTTGGATTTTTGCATTCCTTATCGTGGAGGTCTTAAGCATAACAGGCCCCGCGTAATCAGCTCCGACTTTTTCAAAGACTATTTTTGGGCTTAAAACTTTTGCTGACGGTAAGTTACCCATTAATTGTTTAAAAGTTTTTACTTTTAATTTGAAACAGGTGACACATCGTCCAGAAATGGATGAATTAACGCAAGTTTACTATGGGATTAAAATTTCTTGACCTGATGTTAGTCGTTTTATTTCTTCTCGGAATGAATGATTTTGTGCTGCCCGAAGCTCGATGGTTTAAATCAGCAACTTCTTTCTTCGACATTGGTTTCTAACCTTCGTTTTAACGGCTTGAATGAATCTAAAAAGATAGCAAAAAACTCTTAATAATTTACGCCAAGATGAATATTTTAGGATAATAGTCGCAACATGATCTTCTTGAATGGGTACTTGTGCTGCAAATATTTGTACTTCCGCGGATTTTTCAGTGATATGCACTTTTCCGCTTCTTCCATGCATTCTCACCTAATTTTTAAAATTCTGGGCCTTTTCACCAAATGTCGAGATCTTTTAGTTACGACGGGTGGATACCTCGTGATGCATGGTCGGCTGGGTTTTCTGTAGAATTAACATGTCTCCATTGGCACTGTGATATTGTGTGATATTCGGTTGCTGACGAACGTTTTCCATTTTCTCGGTGAGGTTGTGAGCCACTATAAAACCACCGTGGAATCGGTCCAAGCGATGATTTTTGCTTCTGGTATACACATTGACTCTACAATGGATTTTAATAATTTTGTAGCTAACAAGGCTCCACATAATTTGAGCCGTGGCACAGAAAGTTTCCTAATAGGAACAACTTTAGTTTTTGCCGCAATTAAACGTGTTTCGTAAGTTCCATTGATTTTTTCTGATCTGAAGTAGAAGCGGCTGCCCAAGCTTTTTCGGAGGCGTCGCTGAAGCCGTGAAGTTGAATGTTTTTTTTGGTGTATCTTAACTATCCTTGGTATTTGGATGGTGGTATCACGGTTCAAAACACTTCTAAAATTCGTCCACTGTCCTTGGATGTGTGGTGGTAATTGATCGTCCCACGTCAGCTTTAGGAACCATAGACTTTGGAGTAATATCATCACGATGATCAGAGAAGGCGCTAGCAATCTAAGAGGATCAATTAACCTTAAAGACCCTGATAGTAATTCCCGTTTTGTTGCTGAGAAACCTTTGAGTAGCACAGGAAATATTCAACAGGATCCCAGAATAAACCCAGAACCTTTAAGCAGCTTTGTTCATTAAGGTTTAACGAACTGAATTCCTGATAATCGGGGTCTATTCCTTGCAAAAACTCATGAGAAATGGATTTCCATTTTCTGAGAATTCTAGCTGATTTCGACATTCCACTGCCTGTGCTAATTCATTGGCCCACATCGGCTACGTAGAAATCATTATCTACAATTGCTGTGGCTTGAGGGTATTGTTGCAATTGTGTGCTGCCGGGATTTGACCACATTGGAAACCAATGTGTTTTGAAGAGTCGCTCCTACCATAAGATTGTCGTTTAATGACACACCTGAACTCTTAAACACAACTCTTAAATTGGCAATATTCCTGTTTAAGTACCGAATATTTTTCAAACTTTCGCTTCATGGCTTTCTATCGAAATGTTGCAGCAGAAACCGAATTTCCCAGTAGTTGATGGTTTGCTTTAAATGGCAGAGTTACTACATATTTGCTTTCTTTGGTTCGAGAATGGGTGGATATGAAGTGACTTCCCATGAGCTTCTCTTCTTCAGTGAGTAACCGGGCTGTATGCACTTCCTCCACTTCCTAGAACTGTCGTAGCGCAAAATCGATGTCGGTAATCGCAAGATTAGTCATGGTAGACTCGTTGCATGTAGCCTTGACTTTTACTTTTCCGCAAATAATCCACCCGAATATTGTGTTTTGGGCGATCACTCGGTCATATCACTTTAATGTTTGTGGTAACAATATTTCAAAAAACTGACCGGCGCCCAACATTATATAGATTTGGGAACATTTGGTATATTCAGGATCAGATAATGGAAGATCTGTAATATATTGGTAGATCTCTTCATTCGTTGCGTATTCAGGCATATGTCTGATTAGACTTGGTAACACCAATTCTTGGCATGCTAGTGTTTTGTTATTAGACTGTCTAGACTTAATTTGTAGCTGAACAGTGCCTTGGGTCAACCTTGCTCCAGCTTGTGCTATACGTCCAGTAATAGGTATTCTAGCATTTGTCTTCGGTATTTGAAGTTTCTGAACTAAAGCTTCTGTTATTAATGTGACTTGTGAGCGTGAGTCAAGCAAGACTCGACATAAGAAATTCCAAACTTGTTCCCTACCAAAATGATTGTTGTGGGCAATAATTATGTTTGGTTAATTGATAAGGGTCTGGATGAATTAGTTGGCTGAGTGACCAGATCACTTTGATTTAATC
Source organism: Tipula confusa (assembly GCA_963556175.1). Lineage (NCBI taxonomy): Eukaryota > Metazoa > Arthropoda > Insecta > Diptera > Tipulidae > Tipula > Tipula confusa. The sequence continues at coordinate 137,996,126 of OY744477.1, read as the reverse complement.
GGCTTCCTTGGAGCGGATTGATTAATTGACTGGCTTCTAGATTGGTTGAAGACTCGAGTGCAGTGTCGTTTGAAATGGAATTCCGTGCAATGGTATTTTGGTTTGTGCCCAATCGTGATTGATTGATATCGTTGTTTGAACATGATGGCATCAAATCATTACTGTTTATGCCACAAGATGCTATTTGACAATGGTCATCCGGTTGTGATTTTGTAAATGCATTGAAATGCAGAAGAGTGTGGTGTTTTAAAGAACATTTATGACATCGTTGTTGTGAAAAACATTTACTTGGTGAGTGTCCCGGATTTCAACGATTGAAGCAACGCAACTTTTTCGCCACGAGTTCTCGTAGTAAGTGAATGTCCATGGCTTGAAAAAAGGAACATTTAAATAATTTATGATTATTCCCACATTTACCGCATGCACGTTTCACATCCGTTGATACTGTGTGGGTTCGCCATCTTGTTGAGGGTATCAAAGTTTCATGCTTGTCACTAATTATTTTTGGTTGTGATATCTCCAGAGAATTACAACGTTGTGTGAGAAATGCCAGGAAACCCTCCTCAGTTGGAAAGCCCTTTCTGATACTGTGTTCTTTGAAGCAGTATGAAAATGACTAACATGAATCACGCTTTTTAGTTAATGTGTCGAGAGCCGTTAATCCCCGCAGAATTTCATCAGATGTGTCGCACAGTTTGCGCAACTGGTCGACAGAACCATTGGTAGCTGGAACTAAATCCATAAGCATTTGAAAATATGAATGTGCGATGTGTCTCTTTTTGTCAAAACGGTTGCAAAGCTTCTCCCACGCTTGGTCGTAAGTAACATCTGTGATCGGAATGTGTTTGATGGATTTGGCAGCTAGGTCACCTAAGCAGACCTTTAGATATTGAAACTTCGTGGTTCTATTTAGTCGTGCGGTATTGTGTATTTGTCCCACGAATAAATCTTTTAAAGTCGCCCATTCTTTATACTCTCCGCGAAACACTGGAATATTTGCTTTCGGTAGTTTGACTTCTTGGTTTCCCTTTTGAATTTGAGAAAATTTTTGAAGAAAAGTAATGGCACCAATCAGGATATGACCCAAGGAAATTCAGCGAATTAATATACGGCGCTATCCAAATCCACATATCAATGAGCTTGCAGAGAACGGAGAAGAATATCGTCACGATGTCCGAGTAGCAATGAGTGGTGGCTATTTTCCCATAATGGAATCAGAGCAAGAAATAGCGGCCATGCAACGTATGTCTATACAAAAATCCGATGCAAACCCCATATGTTGGAACTGTCAGGATATTGGACACATATTTAAAAATTGTAGTCAAGTGGTGAAAAAAATATTTTGTTTTGGGTGTGGAACAGAGGGAGTCATAAAACCAGCCTGTATGACATGTAAAGGCAGAATTAGATCGTTAAACCAACAACCGAGTATGGCAGTCACTAGGAATTCACACTCGGCTTTGAAAATGGTGCCCAGAATAATGTCAATGAACGAAACTCGCTAAATCCATCAACGTACACATCAACCATTCCTCTACACAACCAGACAATGAAATACAACTCACCTATAGCAAAACGTTATACCAGTAGTTCAATCTGTTTCCAGTAAGCCTAAAACGCATAAAGCAAACCGTTTGCTAAGAATTCTAAAGTACTGGAAAATGAAACACCATATGAAAAAAGAGTGCGCAGCAGTAACGTTACCGGAAATAGAATATGAAGATTATGACGCAAGACCTTTTATCAACATTAAACTTAAAGAAATTCAAATAAAAGGACTAATGGATAGCGGAGCAACAATAAGTGTATTAGGTTGCAATGCAGAGAGTTTAATTCGTGAAATAAGGGTTAAGCTACATAAAATGAATTCAATAGTTAGAACAGCTGATGGAACACCAAACCCCATTATTGGTTTCATTAATGTGCCGGTAAGTGTGAGCGCCGTTTTGCTAATTCTATTTTATATTGCACCAACTCTACTACTCTACGGGCTCCATTATATTTATGGATCAACTTCTGGAAAGCGTTTGGAATTGCACCAGTCTTATTAGAAATTCGACATTCACAAAGTAGAAACCCACGAACATCCTCTTACGGACTTTCATTGTCGCAACTAAAGTGGATCAAAAACCTATTTCAAATATTTGAAGAAAAAGGACTGGGGAGGACACACATATTAACCCATAAACTCGATGTAGAGATAAACGAGCCGATCAAAAATTTTTATTCGTTACAAATGTCCGATGGAAAAAAATGTCGGTTGTTTTTTACTTTTAGTGTAGGGACACAAATATCCCTACATATTTACTTTTAATTGGTTATACATAATTGACAATATAACACTCGATGTCAAAAAAAATTGTTGTAAAAAACGTCTGTATTTTATTGTACTCAAGTGGCTTCAAGAACCTAATTACGAAAGAGACGTCTGTAATTAGATGCCCATGTGGCAACGCTTTAAACCTTCTTTATGGAAACTGCAGAAGATAAAATTCATCATTTTGTAAATTTATACCAATCAAAGCGTAATTTTTACTTTCAATAGCAAACGGTAAATTTTCGTACTGCAAAATTTCGAATTTGTCTCGATTGCAGATTCGTACCACGAAGATCACAATGTACAGAGTCAGATTTTAAGTTATAATTAATTAGGAATTAGCTTCATTTGTGCTTAAGTGGAAATGTAAACAAACAAAGCAGCCGGTTCTTGGCAATAGATCCCCAAACAATACCATTACATCCATTGAAAGTGTCAATATGGTGTGCAGTTTGGTGAACATGTGGTTCCAACATAAATGTGCTACATGCCGAGAAATCTTTTCACAACAGTTAATTTTAAGATCTGGTTATGTGGATTGTACTCCACGGTCACTCGATTTAATTGCTCCCGACTTTTCTTTGTGTGGTCATCATATAAAATGTATGCCAATAACCCAGATAGTATTGAACAATTTACAAGGCGCAAGTATAAAGTCGGCTCTGTCCTATTCTACTAGCTGATTCTAAATGATTAAATGGTATATATAACGAGTAAATCATCCACTGTGCGGCTCACGAATTCATTACCTTGAACCAAAAGACATCATTGTTCATCTCATTAATTTCTGAACAAATCTAAATTAGGTATCTTTTCTCCGCATCATTCTTTATCAATGCAAGTTCAATTAGGCTTCGACCTAGAAAAGAATCATTGTCCGAATTCCAGATATACTCACTGTATCAACAAAAAAAAATTAAAAATTTCCAAGAAAATTGGGAAATTTCAGTAACTGAATATATTTATATACGTTTCGATTTTCTTTTCTTATTTTCCTTCAAAAATTCAACAATAAGAAAGATAAAAAAGTTAAATGCATATTTTATTTTTTATTTAAATTTTACAAAATAATGATCAATGAAATTATGAGCGCATGAGCCCTAAACATTAAATGAGGGAGGCTTGTGTATTTTTGTTATGTAAGAGAAGAAGACCACGTGGTAGATGGAAATAAAAATTATTTTTGTGTATAATGAAAATTCACTGAATGAATTAATATTTTAGATTAGTCTGGCGATGATGTTTGTGTTTGATTTATAATTTATTGATAATGTGCCAATTCACTTTGTTAGGATTTACAGTGAAAATGATAAATGTTCACCATATCGGAAGTCATCTTTACGACATTGATAACTGAAGTTTCCTGCACTGCACCAAGATTGTATAAATTAATAGTTGAGGTTTTTATGTTTAAATGTACATACCGAAACTGTTTTGCAATATTTGGTTAATGATGAAAGCCTTAAAGATAGTTTTTACTTTACAAACCCTCACAAGGTTTTTTCTAAAGTAATGCGTTGCTTTAAAGAGAAATTGATCTCGGCCATCAGGGTTATGAATTTCTCCTGGAAAATGCTGGTTATCACTGTACACTTTTGTATCCCTATAATTTCCCGATAAGCAATATTTACAACAATTAGCACAATCACAATCATAATCAACTGCTCTGTATTCTACAATCTATTATCAGCTTCTCCAGTCTGCAACAATTTATTTGTGAACTGCAATGTTTTTTTGAGAAAAAAAAATCTAATACTAGACTAATTTTATCAAAAATTTGATTTGTAATTTACAATTAAATTACTTCATCCCATTGTTTCTAAAAATTATTAAGAGTTAAGTTGTTAATTATAAAATAATAATATAATAATATAATAATATAATAATATAATAATATAATAATATAATAATATAATAATATAATAATATAATAATATAATAATATAATAATATAATAATATAATAATATAATAATATAATAATATAATAATATAATAATATAATAATATAATAATATAATAATATAATAATATAATAATATAATAATATAATAATATAATAATATAATAATATAATAATATAATAATATAATAATATAATAATATAATAATATAATAATATAATAATATAATAATATAATAATATAATAATATAATAATATAATAATATAATAATATAATAATATAATAATATAATAATATAATAATATAATAATATAATAATATAATAATATAATAATATAATAATATAATAATATAATAATATAATAATATAATAATATAATAATATAATAATATAATAATATAATAATATAATAATATAATAATATAATAATATAATAATATAATAATATAATAATATAATAATATAATAATATAATAATATAATAATATAATAATATAATAATATAATAATATAATAATATAATAATATAATAATATAATAATATAATAATATAATAATATAATAATATAATAATATAATAATATAATAATATAATAATATAATAATATAATAATATAATAATATAATAATATAATAATATAATAATATAATAATATAATAATATAATAATATAATAATATAATAATATAATAATATAATAATATAATAATATAATAATATAATAATATAATAATATAATAATATAATAATATAATAATATAATAATATAATAATATAATAATATAATAATATAATAATATAATAATATAATAATATAATAATATAATAATATAATAATATAATAATATAATAATATAATAATATAATAATATAATAATATAATAATATAATAATATAATAATATAATAATATAATAATATAATAATATAATAATATAATAATATAATAATATAATAATATAATAATATAATAATATAATAATATAATAATATAATAATATAATAATATAATAATATAATAATATAATAATATAATAATATAATAATATAATAATATAATAATATAATAATATAATAATATAATAATATAATAATATAATAATATAATAATATAATAATATAATAATATAATAATATAATAATATAATAATATAATAATATAATAATATAATAATATAATAATATAATAATATAATAATATAATAATATAATAATATAATAATATAATAATATAATAATATAATAATATAATAATATAATAATATAATAATATAATAATATAATAATATAATAATATAATAATATAATAATATAATAATATAATAATATAATAATATAATAATATAATAATATAATAATATAATAATATAATAATATAATAATATAATAATATAATAATATAATAATATAATAATATAATAATATAATAATATAATAATATAATAATATAATAATATAATAATATAATAATATAATAATATAATAATATAATAATATAATAATATAATAATATAATAATATAATAATATAATAATATAATAATATAATAATATAATAATATAATAATATAATAATATAATAATATAATAATATAATAATATAATAATATAATAATATAATAATATAATAATATAATAATATAATAATATAATAATATAATAATATAATAATATAATAATATAATAATATAATAATATAATAATATAATAATATAATAATATAATAATATAATAATATAATAATATAATAATATAATAATATAATAATATAATAATATAATAATATAATAATATAATAATATAATAATATAATAATATAATAATATAATAATATAATAATATAATAATATAATAATATAATAATATAATAATATAATAATATAATAATATAATAATATAATAATATAATAATATAATAATATAATAATATAATAATATAATAATATAATAATATAATAATATAATAATATAATAATATAATAATATAATAATATAATAATATAATAATATAATAATATAATAATATAATAATATAATAATATAATAATATAATAATATAATAATATAATAATATAATAATATAATAATATAATAATATAATAATATAATAATATAATAATATAATAATATAATAATATAATAATATAATAATATAATAATATAATAATATAATAATATAATAATATAATAATATAATAATATAATAATATAATAATATAATAATATAATAATATAATAATATAATAATATAATAATATAATAATATAATAATATAATAATATAATAATATAATAATATAATAATATAATAATATAATAATATAATAATATAATAATATAATAATATAATAATATAATAATATAATAATATAATAATATAATAATATAATAATATAATAATATAATAATATAATAATATAATAATATAATAATATAATAATATAATAATATAATAATATAATAATATAATAATATAATAATATAATAATATAATAATATAATAATATAATAATATAATAATATAATAATATAATAATATAATAATATAATAATATAATAATATAATAATATAATAATATAATAATATAATAATATAATAATATAATAATATAATAATATAATAATATAATAATATAATAATATAATAATATAATAATATAATAATATAATAATATAATAATATAATAATATAATAATATAATAATATAATAATATAATAATATAATAATATAATAATATAATAATATAATAATATAATAATATAATAATATAATAATATAATAATATAATAATATAATAATATAATAATATAATAATATAATAATATAATAATATAATAATATAATAATATAATAATATAATAATATAATAATATAATAATATAATAATATAATAATATAATAATATAATAATATAATAATATAATAATATAATAATATAATAATATAATAATATAATAATATAATAATATAATAATATAATAATATAATAATATAATAATATAATAATATAATAATATAATAATATAATAATATAATAATATAATAATATAATAATATAATAATATAATAATATAATAATATAATAATATAATAATATAATAATATAATAATATAATAATATAATAATATAATAATATAATAATATAATAATATAATAATATAATAATATAATAATATAATAATATAATAATATAATAATATAATAATATAATAATATAATAATATAATAATATAATAATATAATAATATAATAATATAATAATATAATAATATAATAATATAATAATATAATAATATAATAATATAATAATATAATAATATAATAATATAATAATATAATAATATAATAATATAATAATATAATAATATAATAATATAATAATATAATAATATAATAATATAATAATATAATAATATAATAATATAATAATATAATAATATAATAATATAATAATATAATAATATAATAATATAATAATATAATAATATAATAATATAATAATATAATAATATAATAATATAATAATATAATAATATAATAATATAATAATATAATAATATAATAATATAATAATATAATAATATAATAATATAATAATATAATAATATAATAATATAATAATATAATAATATAATAATATAATAATATAATAATATAATAATATAATAATATAATAATATAATAATATAATAATATAATAATATAATAATATAATAATATAATAATATAATAATATAATAATATAATAATATAATAATATAATAATATAATAATATAATAATATAATAATATAATAATATAATAATATAATAATATAATAATATAATAATATAATAATATAATAATATAATAATATAATAATATAATAATATAATAATATAATAATATAATAATATAATAATATAATAATATAATAATATAATAATATAATAATATAATAATATAATAATATAATAATATAATAATATAATAATATAATAATATAATAATATAATAATATAATAATATAATAATATAATAATATAATAATATAATAATATAATAATATAATAATATAATAATATAATAATATAATAATATAATAATATAATAATATAATAATATAATAATATAATAATATAATAATATAATAATATAATAATATAATAATATAATAATATAATAATATAATAATATAATAATATAATAATATAATAATATAATAATATAATAATATAATAATATAATAATATAATAATATAATAATATAATAATATAATAATATAATAATATAATAATATAGTAATATAATAATATAATAATATAATAATATAATAATATAATAATATAATAATATAATAATATAATAATATAATAATATAATAATATAATAATATAATAATCCCGTGTGGGGTTTGCTTGTTCCCCCCATCGAGCACCTCCGCAGGTGGAAGATAGGGGAAAGCCCACCAGATATGGCAGGTACTGGGGAAATTAAATACTCGGGTTGAACCAAAAATCTAGCAAACCCAAGCTAAGATCGCACTACATACGCCGATGGCTGCATGACTAAGGGGGGTGCTTAGTCGTTAGTATGTCGAACTCTGGCTTTGGCGACAGTCAGTTTAAACCCGTAGCCTTCCTATGATAATGCAGAACTCTATCATAGGTGACCGATATCTCTCGTGCTACTCGTGGGAACAGAAAATGATAAAATCAAAAATTTAAATAGAAATGAGAATCATGCTTTTCTAATTGCATCACAACAACCAGCAGGCTATGAAAAGGCGTCTACCAGCAGTGCGCCTAGTGAACTGGTGAACCTGATGAATTCAGAAAAAAACGTGTTTCAAAGAAAATAAAAGGTACACAGGACTCCCCCACCTAATAATAATACAGGAGAAACTCTAGGAGATATGGAGAGCGAGAGTGATACTCTAGTGATCAACCTAAATGGGAGTGGAGGGACCAATAAGAATGAAGGCCGGATTGATGAGAACCCACCGCCTGGAATGCACACTTCTCCGGATCGACAACTTATTCTGGAGAAGAGTATAGGTATGGAGGAGTTACTGAAGAGGTGCAAGAGCATCATCAGCAAGATGTAGGCTGCGACAATTAGACAAAAAATATATCTAATGATATTAAGATCGGTCTGGTTGAACTGGAAGATGTTATTGGCGCCATTGCATATGGTGTCTCTAACCGGAGGAAGCCCGAAATTCAACTTCATTATAATACAGGGTTGCAGCAAGCTCTCGAAACCCCCGTCACAGGGAAAGTTGCCTGGAAAAGACAGGTATCCAAGAGAGAGAGAGGAGACGGAGAAACCTGGAGATGAAGGCAGTGGAGAATAAGAAGCTGGAGGGTACCAAGCAAACTGCCAAGTCCAAGTTCATCTCTACTAAACAAGGGAAGCCCAATAAAAGGCGTGGTAAGCGTCGTAGGTACCGGCCTGAAGCGCTGTTAATAAAACCAATAGAAGGGAAATCCTACGCAGAAATTCTTTAGGAAATTCGTAGAAAGGTTAAACCCGAGGACTCCAAAGTAGAGGTCCACTCAATCGAGCAGATCAGAACAGGTGACGTTCTCTTGGAATTACGATCGAACCCCAAGAATAAAGATGGCTTTTGTGGCGCGCTGAGTGACGCCTTGGGCAATCAGGCTAGGATTTTAAACCTTCAGTCAAAGTATTGGTGGAAATTCGTGACATTGACGGTTTCACCACGGAAGAAGAAGTCGCGGAAGCAATCAAGAGGGATTTTCCAGAGGTAGGGGATATTAAAATTTACTTTGTCCCTTATGTTACAGGGCAGCAAGTGGCCATCATAGAGATAAGTAGGCCGCCGATCTCATTAACGAAGGAAGGATAAACACACGATATTTTAGGTGCTCTGGGTATGGTCATATGGACAAGGACTGTAAAGGACCAGACCGAAGCAAGCTGTGCTATAAGTGTTTCGGAGCCGGTCACAAATCAAGAGTGAGTACTGTTGCGGAAAGTTGTATGCTATGCACGGAAAAGGGGATGAAGCAGACCAAGCTTACTCATTTTCCAGGATCTGGCAAGTGCCAAGTGTACCGTGAGGCACTGCAGATGGCCAGGAACCAAATATAATACGTATCTTGCAAGGTAATATGCACAGGAGCAAGACTGCTGACCATCTATCTCTTGCATAATAATGCTCTCATCATTACCATAATTACCATAAATACTGCTATAAAATATGCATACATTTTCATAAATCATTTTGGTTTTAACTCATTAAAATTTTAAAATAATTCTTTATTATTTTTTTTTAATTTCAATCTAGTATATGAATGGCCTCTATGTTAACATGGTGAAGTAGCCAGTGTTCATGACTTCTAGCAAATTCATAATTTCGGTTTTTATGGGTTCTATGTCCAGATCTTTGTGGTTGTCGCTATTTCTGACAAACCATGGTGCGTTGACGATGTTTCTTAGCACTTTATTTTGGAATTCATGTTGTTTTGCATAGTACATCCCCACAGCTGTACACCATAAGTCCAAACAGGCTTCAATATTTGCTTATAAAGCAGAAACTTATTTTATTGTATTTTAATCCCAACTAGTCTTTTTTTTTTGTACATGAGCTTTCCAGCGAAGCTTGGAGACAAGTCGATCGTTGATCGTTGAAGAGATCGGTCGTGGTTTTGACGATCTCTTCAATTAAAATTTATTTACTTTTATTTTTTTAGTTTCAATGTTTGTGTCTATAAAATATAAAGTGAAATAGTTTAGGAAGTGTTAAGTGTATAACTTGGTTTAAATGTGTGTGTATATATATGTTTTAGTGAAATAGTAACAAAGATTTACAAAAATATTAAATAATATCAAAAAATGTCAGATTTACAACACATACATAATTTCATTCTTTTGTTATCACTCTTTTGTTATATCGTGTACAAGTGTATACACTTTATGTACATTACTCGATCATAATATTGTGGAAACCTGTTTTGCTTTCTAATACAATCAACTGTTGGGATGGTATAGTTTGGAAATTTTATTATTATTTTCAAAACCTACACTATTGCGTATATATACAATTGTTGGTTTTTTATTTTGCACAATAACCTGTATTTTGGTGATGATAATACTTTTACACCTATCCCTCGCTTAACGAAATTCATACGTTCGCGAAAAGTTGTAAAATGAAATTCAAAACGGGGAAATATGTAAATTTTGTAAATCGAAATTTTATTACGTAAACCAATATTTTGGTTTAATTTTGAAATTAATTAGCGAAATTTCGTTCAAATTAATTAGAGTTTTCGTTAAGCGAGGGATGGGTGTATATTTCATCTGCTCGGTGTATCATTATTATCGGATTCCAATTTTTTATACGAATCGTCTTGTCCGAAGCCAAATTTAAATGTAATTGTAATTTTTACGTTCATCTTCGATTATTTTTGTTTTTACCAAATCGCATATAGTGATAATATATATTGCGTTTCGATTCCTCCCAAAACTACTACTACGTAGTATTATTAATATTGTAGTATTTAATTTTGTATTCATGTCAAAATTGTAGTGATTTAAATTTTGCGTAGCTACATACCGAAAATTATACATTTTTTTTATGATCGATGATCGTTGTTTGGTATGATATAGTTCCTGTGGCTGTATAATCTTTAAAAGAATTCACTATATCAGCATTTACTAAAGTTTCAACTTTTGCTGAAAATTCTAAGGTTCCAACTTTATTTGACTTATTTGGGTGTTTTTTCGATTTATTTTTAATCACTCTTAACCCTCAAGACAAATATGAAGAGTCACCCGGTTTGACTTTCATTTGTCCGCTGCACAAAATATGGAATTATATATGGTTTTTGTATGAGGAGTGGAGTCACAAAATATAAATAATTAGAATAAAAGTGACAGGGTAGTCAATAAGTTTGAATGATTTTGTTGCATAGCAAAATTGCAATAATGTTGAAGTTGTTGTTAGTTGTGTTTAATATAATGCCATAGATTCTCTATTAAGGATTAAGATCGGTGATTTATGGTGACCAGTCTATAGTTTTTTGACCTAAATCTTTAAGAAATTTAGTTATAGATTTATTTTTGTGGACTGGAAAATTATCTTGCTGTACTAAGAAGTCTGTACTTATCAATTTACACCCGGAAACCATTGCATATTTATTAAATGCCTCCAATATGTTACTTCAACTTTTCCCGGTAAAATTGTGAGATCCCTTATGCCATTATAGCTAAAACACCCCCAAACCATTACTTCGCCTTCGTGATGAAACTCACTTTATTGAGGTGTCGAATAAAAATATTTCTTTCCGTAGCTTCCATCTAAAAAGAAGGACGATTCGTCGTTTCATAATATCTTCCGCCAAAACTCGATAGGTATCGCTAAATAGATACGATATATAAATAGGACAATATAAACTTTTACATTTGCTTCACAAAGCCGTCGGTATACATGTTTGACACTAATTTGTATATCTGTAAAGCCGCGTATCTAGTATAGAGTTTTTAAGTAGAGGTAGAGAAAAATATTGCGTAGAGTAGTGTATACACCCTTTAGAGCTCTACAGTAGAGCTCTCACTCTACGTGAGAGTTCTATTGCGTAAAAAACTCTACAGTGTACACACTATTGTTTTAGGTTTTGTAGAGCTCTACATTAGATCTACACTCTATCTAGCATGTTTGATAAAGTTTTTTGCTCTACAGTAGAGAAAGCAAATGTAGGTCCACATAATTTAAAATTGAATTGGTAATTTCTTTCGAACGCTTGTGTTAGCATTTATGACATTTCTATTTGCATTTCAATTGCCATTCGCTTTCAATATTGTTGAAATGTTTAAAAAATATTATAGTTGGGCACCAATTGAATTTATTGAAAACACACCTATACCTTATACCTATACCTATATCCAGGCGTGATATTCTAATTTTTTGACAACCGGTACGCTCAAAAAAATAACGAAGTTATGTCCTTATTTTAACCAGAATTTAACGTAAGGAATAGTGTCAATTCCTTCCACATTTTTTCTTATTAAGTTAATTGTTATGAATGAATTTTATCATCTAATGTTCATTGCACTAAAACCTCGATCAGCTTCGGCGGAATTAGCAGCAGTTGCATTCAAAATACTAGTTTATTTTTAAAGATGTTATACAAACGGTTTTGTATGATCGTTAACTCGTAATTTGTAATGACGGATTCAACACGGATAAAACGAGATGACAGATAAAAAATACTTTTATATATTTCGTGCATTCGTTTCAATTTTTTTCATGTGTTTATATGAAAAGCCGAATTGTAGTCGAGTCGGAGCTCAAACATATTTAACCCGCTGTAGATAATAATAAAATTCAATATTCAATAATGCCTTTAACAACCGGTACGGCGATCTTTAAAAACTTTAACAACCGGTTCGGTCGTACCGGACTGTACCGGCTGAATATCACCACTGCCTATATACCTAACCTATGCTTCTCCGACTGGAATAGATTTTCGTGAGTCATATTTTTCTTTTGAGGCGTTTGTAACGTTTACCTTAATTGTATTCATTGGTCCACGATAAAATCCGACATTTTACTTCCTTTTCGCAATCCACTCGCGCTCTTTTTTTCTTGATTTCTTCTTCAGGTTAAAAAATAACGGCACTATCCGCTTATTTTGGCGAAAACTCATTTTAAATTGAATTTTTTTTGTGTAACTTGTGTATGCACGAACGAAAAACTAAAAATAAAATGGCTGAAAATAAAATATTATTAATCGAAAATAAAATATAGTAGTAGCCGAGCGCTCTACCGTGGAGAAAAACAGGTCTACAGTGTACATAGTATGTAGAGCGCATGGTAGAGCTCTACTTAAAATTTCTCTACGGCTACTCTACGCAAAAGCGGTAGAGTCGTAGAGACGCTCTATAGTGTAAATACTGTTTGGAGAGACTCTACACTCTACACTCTACGCTCTACCGAAAAAACTCTATAGTGCGGACACTTGGCTTTAGAGCGCTCTACAGTAGAGTTCTACACGCACTCTACGTGAGAGTTCTATTGCGTAAAAAACTCTACAGTGTATACGCTATTATTTTAGGTTTTGTAGAGCTCTACATTAGCTCTACACTCTATCTAGCATGTTTGATAAAGTTTTTTGCTCTACAGTACAGAAAGTAAATGAATATAGGTCCACGTAATTTAAAATTGAATTGGTCATATCTTTCGAACGCCTGTGTGCATTGACAATTAAATATTTAATGACATTTCTATTTGCATTTCGAGGTCATTCGCTTTTAATATTGTTGAAATGTTTAAAATATTGTGGTTGAGCACCAATTGAATTTTTTCAAAACACACTTATACCTTATACCTACACCTTTTCTTCTCCAGCTGCAATAGATTTTAAAGGAGGAAGATTTTAAAAAGGGATTCACTAAAAGTTTTAATCTGGGAATTATGGTAAATTATGGGTGAAATTTGGGCAATCATTGTTTTTATTCAAAAAATACTCCCATCACGAAATCCTAGTTTGATTAGGATACACGATATCCAAGTTGGATTTCAGGCTTCAGAATATCGCTAAATAAATTTGCGATACCAACCAGTAACACCTAAGAACCGACGTATTTGTTTTACATTTTTAGGTTTAGGAAATGTCAATATCGCTGAAGCATATCTCTTCCCTTGGGTTCCAGTCCAACGGCCTTCGTCTCAATCTGTTTTGTTATTACGTAAAGATCGATGTTTTGTTATGGTGTTTAGCCAGAACCGCAATCCAATATAGATGTGAACTTGGTCTCCAGCGTTCCAATGTTTCTTGTATAAGTTCCACTATGAAGAGCTCTGATTTGTGCTGCAGTCGTCGACAAGGAGTAGGCAAAACAACTCCAGTGTTACTTCGCACAGGATTCATCAGATTTTTACCCTAAAGGATGCATAGTCAGCTGTATGTACTCGGTAGCATTGGATAATGGTTGTATTTTTTATTTTTTATTTTCGAATGGAACCTTCACCATACCAAAGATATTGATGGCTAAAGCTTTACTTTAATCTCATTTCATCATTTTCTTTATTAAGGAACCTCGCATATGGTTGCTTTCAATTTGTGATGATTAAAGTGACTTCTTTTCGATTTCATCTACTCTACTCCTAAGATCAATACTTTTGATTACACGGAGGGGAAAATTAAAAAATACTACCTTATTTTGATCAAATCTGCACAAATTCTACATTTCAAATATAATTCACTGTTTGATTAACCAGAAGCAAGTAGTTCTACTTGACAGTATTATGTAGATTGCCGGTCGATATAAAACCGCCACCTATCAGGACTACTATAATCAAATCCACTTATTATCTAGATAGTCATCAAATAGCTTATCTTAACCAAAACAATACAGTGGTTAAACGAGTCATCTGTTAAATAAGAAGTCAGGATCACAGCCAGTATGAAATTTTCCAACAGACCGTATTACTCCGGGTGACCATTTCTAAGAATGATTTCTGGATTATCCCGGACTTCTTCGGATTCATACAACGAAGAGGTCACAATACAAGTTATTTAACAATCACTATTTACAGGATGGCTAAAGCCATGCACATTGAACCAAATAGTTATTTGATTTTGGAAACATTTGTCAGATAAAACAAAAGATTTACTGCACGTTCAATGACCTCTGAAAGGAGAGTTGACATTTGACTAGAGCAGAGATCGCTTTCGGCAACGATGGCTTTTTGGCAATAAAGTAAAACTACTAGCAATGTGTACCTGAGTTATACTCTGTAAGAGTCTACTTCTTCGATTATAACAGTAAAAGATTGGATGGCAGAAACAGCGTAGTGATGATGTTTCAATCGAGTGTTTGACAAAGTTTCACAGCAAGAAACTCAAGTTTTTGCATCGAATTATAACCAAGGATGAAACATGGGTCCATCACTTTACAGCTGAGACGAAAAGATGAAAAGTTACAATGGGCTGAAAAGAGCGCTAAAATTCGCAAAGTTATGAAAGAAAAAACAATCAAAGGCGAGTACTATGTGTATACTTTGGCGTACACAGTACATACGATTGAATGCATGAAACGAATGTCAGCTTAATAAATTTGTTACATATATGTTGGCTTCGTGTTTACAAATTAAAAATGTTATGATAACATATAAATTATACCAATTTACATAAACACAACTATATAGTTAGACAAATAATTATAATTGAATTACTTTTTTATGAATTTATAATATTACGTTTTTAACACATTTTGGTAAATGAATGGTATCATTTTGTTACTAATTAGACCACACACCAAAAAAAAAAAAACTTTTTTAATGGTTATGTGATTTTTCAGTTACTCATTTGCAACGTGTTTTTATTACGGGATTAAGTTTTGTAAAAGTTAAACTATTGCGATTTAAATATGAATCACCCAACTGTTGGACCCTTTTTTGTAGCTATAAACATTTGAATACCATATCCAAGAATATTGAAATATATAGTAACCTTTCTTAACACTCCAATATTTTATAACATTTATACGTTTTTTGCACTTTTCAGACAGCATTGAAAATGCCTAGAGAAATTCATTTGACTGTCTGTTTCACTCTCCAACTACCTGTTCAGTTTCACATATTCAATTATAGGTTAGGCTAGGTTAGAGTGGCTGCTAACGCATACTTAAACCGGTGACGGTCCATTGTGATACCAAAGAATCCTACTTCCCTTTCACCTTCATTGGAATCATTCAGAGCTACTTATGTAGCGTACTTATATCCCGCACATTGCAGTTCTCGAGATCCATAAGGCCGTCGAAACAATACTTGCCCAGTAGCTTGTACCTCCTGTAAGCTAGCGCTGGAAATGAGCAGAGGAAGTGGCTCACAGTCTTTCCTCCTCTTCATCCATACCGCTGCTACGGAAGTAATTTGCCATTGACTCAAGTCTCCTTGCATGCTCCCAATGAGACAGTTCCTGTGAGCACCCCTACGACTATACTTAAGTCAGGTTTACGTAGGGATAGTAGTGTTTTGGAGCACTTCAAGTACAGTTTCGGCCAGACCTGCCGCACTATTTTGAAAGTTATGGTGTTATATCACCTTTTCTGTGCCGAGACTATCGCCTCATTTTTAAGTGCCATAAAAAGCGCTGCTATAGGCCTCCCCAGATTTACCCTTTCCGGTGTCAATTTGAGAGTTGTACCTTTCCTTGCCAGTTTGTTAGCCCTGCAGTTTTCCAGAACGTCCGAGTGACCGTGGACCTAGACAATCTAGATATTGAGGTGCCCACTCATCTCAATCGCTACCACTTCTACCTGGTACACACTGCAGTGATCAGGAAGACGAACGGATATATTCAAATTTAATATGGATATATCCCAGGATTCCCTGGAGTGGATAAGGGTCCACAAGCCTTTTTCAAAGCAGATAATCGGTATTGTGTGGTCACTATTCGCCAAGTCTTAAGCAAACTGCCAATCGTCGAGTGGCGAGTCTGTGGATATTTCCACTCAGACACGGCAGAGAGTCGTGCAGCCGTAGTTGCCGCTCTATGTTTACCAAAGCTGTCGACAGGAAGAAGGTAGAGCATAGCTTTCAAAGCACGTGTAGGGATTGTCCTCAGTGCCTCGCTTATAAGCAAGCAGGCCGTTTTTTATACCTTCTCTATCATATTATTGTAAGTTTTCTTGTCTAGTGCTAGCTACCACACACTCACCCCATACATCAGAATCGGCCTAACTACAACGGTGAAGAGCCAGTGTACTGGCTCTTCACCGTTGTAGTCAGGCCGGCTCTTCACCGTTGTAGTCTGGTTTTAAATCCCATCTCCTACCGACAGTGTTCCTACATGAGTGCAGAGCCATGGTAGACTTCTTTACTCTCTCTAAAATATTGGGCTTCCAATTTAGCATGCTGTCCAAAATTATGTCCAGAAAACTTGCCATATCAGTAAAGGCCAGTGCCGTGCCTTTTAAGATAGGAGGGTGACTACCGGAATTTCATATTTCTTCGTGAAGAGTACAAGCTCTGTTTTGAATGGATTTATACCCAGCCCACATTTGCTGGTCCACTTTGTAATGATTAAGAGCGCAAGTTGCATGACTTCTCTAATCGTGATTAGGTACCTACCCAAGATCACAATCGCTACGTCATTTGCATACGCTATCACCCCTTTTCCTTCCTTTTCCACTTTCAAACGTAATCTATTGATTACTGTGTTCCAGAGAAGAGGTGATAGGACACCACCTTGCGGAGTTCATCTAACTACTCGCCTCCTAATGGTTGATTCCCCTATCTCCGCGGTAACAATCCTGCATTCTAGCATCTGATTTGTCAACCTCCTTAAAGGATAGTTCACATCTAAGAAAGACAATTCTTTCTGAACTGCCTCCGTCCTGAAATTGTTAAAGGCGCCCTCTATATCGAGGAAGGCTACCATACAGTACTATTTCGAGTGGATTGATTTCTCAATTATTCGCACTAGGGAATGCAGAGCCGTGGCCAAAGATCTCCCTTTCCAGTACACATGCTGAGAAGCCGCCTAATTAATAGGTTTTACTTTTGCACGTATGTTCCCGTCAATCAGTCTTTTCTACGTTTATAATAGAAAGGATAATAGAGTTATAGGTCTTAGGTCCTTTGGGTAGGTCTGTAAATTGTTCCTCGCTTTCGGGATAAAAATCACCCTAACCTCCGTCCATTTCCTAGGAATATAATTCAGCTTTAAACACCCCCTGAAGATCACCTTCAGCCATGGAAGAATGCTCGACGAGTGTTTTTGCAATTCCACTGGAATAATACCGTCCGAGCCTGCCGATTTATAGGGTCTAAAGCCATTTTGTGCCCATAGGATCTGGTTTTTGCACGTGATTTCCTCCGGGCACCCCAACTATAATTTTTCCCTATTCCTACCAAGCTCCGTCGACACATACACACTACCTGGGAAATGAGTTTCCAACAGGAGCTCCAATGATTCCTCACTAGAGTGAGGAATCTGTTGTGCACAGCTCATCTGGTTTAATTAAGTAACTAGGGCTCGTTGGGCTCGTAAGAAAGATTTTCCTGAGGCACGAGCTCTCCGAAACATCTTCCGTTTTATCACAGAATAGCCCCCAAAACCTCCTCTGCGCCTTCCTTAATTCATTTTTATATTTTTTGAGGTGCTCCTTATAAGAGTCCCAATCTTGAGCTTGCCTACAGCCTTTTGTTCTGGTAAATGCTTTCCTCCACCCTATACGAAGGATTCCCAAATCCCTGGACCACCTTACCGGTTTCTGTGTCACCTAGGTATTCTCTTGGAACAAGCAGTGTCCAAGGACAAGTTACAGGCGCTTGTGATTTCCTCCACCAGGAAATCCAGCTCCTTCTCTGTAGCTGGGGGCTTCGGAGCATTGGTCGGTAAGAGTCGTAATAACACTTCCCCCGTCACAAATGTGACGGGTGTGGTGCCCGCAAGACAAAATTATTCTAAGCGAACAAATTTAAAGAACTCATAAAGGAATGAAAAAAGAAATAATAGGGAAATATTTTAGTACACTTACTGCAACTGCAAATGATACGGAATATTTGCTCTGGAAGGCAGAAAGAATAAAATAATCTAAAATTCAAATTCCTCCAATCAAATCAAACGATGTACACGTTGTGTCTGTTGCAGAAACCTTCCAGCCTTTATTTATGCAAACAAACACCTTATAAAAAGATAAGCAATATAACTGGAAGAAATGATTCTCTTGAAATAAAATCTGTAATACTAAAAGAACTAAAAACTGAAATTAACAATCTAAAATCCAAAAAGCTCCACGATTTGACCTGTTAACAGACAAGTAATTTAATAGATGTCTGAAATTCCGTACGCAAGCTACTCCGTTTTGCACCTAACAGCATTAATAATCATACTGACCAATCAAATTTCTTCCAGTATTTGTCATAAAACGGTTAATTCAATTGATTTACTTCTTTTAGATATCTGTTAGCTCCAACAAAATTTGTGCCATTATCTGAGTAAATAACGCTTGGCAAATTTGTTCGAGCTATAAATCGGTTTAGAGCTGCTATGAAGGCATTAGTGGTTAGCTCTGATAAGGCTTCTAAGTGGAGCGCCTTTATTATACGAAGACGGCAATATAGCCTTCGATAATTTTGGCTCTACGTCTTTTTTTGCTGGCTAAGCTGATAGGTCCAGCGTAATCGATACCGCAGTTTACACAGGGCCCCGCTGAGGTGATTCGAACCGAAGGTAAATTGCCCATCAGTTGCTTTGATGTAGTAACTCGGCTTTTGAAACATTGAATATATTTTCTTAATTCATTCCTCACACTTGCTCGTCTGTTCACGATCCAATAATTTTAGGCGGATTAGATGGGATGTGTGTGATGGGCCTGGATGGAGATGATATTTAATGTGATAAAAGGAAATAATCATTCTACTGAGGCTATGGGATTTTGGTAGAATGATTGGATGTTTGAAATTATAAGGGTAGTTTGCATTGCTTAGTCTACCGCCGACAAGTCATAAACCATTTGCATCTACGAATGGAGTTAGTTTTGATAAATTGTCATGTTTGGCTAACTCCTGTTATTTGATTAACATACGAATCTCGTTAAAATACCCCTTATGTCGTATAATTCGCACTCATTGGTGTTGACTTCTTGTATATGAAACAGTGATACGGATGTAGCTTGCCCTTTTAGTTCGCAAAGGGTGTCATCATAGTAAATGTCATTTTTTGTATTTGGCCAGGAGACCTCAGGATCTATTAACCATGGCGGCCCTTTCCACCATTGATGAAGTGTTAGTAGTTTGGACGGTAAAGCCTCTTTAGTTGCATAGTCAGCTGGATTATGTATGGATTTAACATGTTGCCAATGATTGCTTGGCAGTAGTTGCTGTATTTCAGAAACTCTGTTGGCAAAAACAGTTTTCCATTTCGTGGGGTGATCCGATAGCCATGCTAAAACAATAGTTGAGTCGGTCCAAGCATATATAGTCACTTCTTCATCGAAAGTTTTCCTTACTTCTACCATTAGTTTTGAAATGATATGAGCACCA
The DNA here is from genome assembly GCA_963556175.1 of Tipula confusa. Taxonomy (NCBI): domain Eukaryota; kingdom Metazoa; phylum Arthropoda; class Insecta; order Diptera; family Tipulidae; genus Tipula; species Tipula confusa. Next base: position 137,974,901 of record OY744477.1, on the reverse strand, counting down.
CACAGTTCCAATCTGGGCAGTGATATCTGTTTAATTGGCGCAACCTTGGTTTTTGACGTTAGGAGTTCCGTCTGAATAGTACCGTTATCATCTTTGAATCTGACGTACACCGCCGCTGAAAAGACTCTTTCGCTCGCATCACTAAAACCATGTGACTGCATGTCACCGCATGTAACTGCAGTCTAATTTTCGTAGCCATAATTTTTGATTTAAGATTTTCGATATTATTGTTGAAGGGGACGAAGATTTTGGAAGCTTGGGATATTAGCGTTCACTTTGTAGGCCTTTCTTCTACTGATAATTGAACTCTGAAAGATAATTGGTCGTCTTCTGAGTTCCATTGTAGACCTAATATTTTTGAATTCGGATTAGCTTCTTCAATAGGCATCCATGTATCTTCTTTATTAATAGGGTGATCTAATATTTCAAAGGCATTTGACCGCCATTTTCGCAAGCTAAGCCCCTTTCGTCCTAGTAACATATTTGTTTTAACCTTATCTCTTGCTTCTTCTACCGTATTGGCAAAATTCTACATTGACGACTATATATCCATATAGTCGTCAATGTAGAATTTTGCCAACATTTCTTTCGCAATGACAGGGTATTCTTCTTCGAGCCTATATTTTTACTATATCAGCCGTCAGTGCAATTTTATTATACCAAAACTTCATTAGCGTAGTCCACAATGTATAGGTTGTAAGGTCGGCCCAATCATGAGCTCATTATCGATGGAATTTTCTTGTGTGGTTTTGCTGAATCCGACGAACACAACTCGAAGCTTGGTAGTGGTGCTCTCATTATTGGTGACGGCATGGTGTGGTAAATAATAACATTTATCCTCTGGGATATGTCTTGATCTTCTCTTTTTTCAAAACTTCTTCTTTCATGCACTGATAATTGTAGAAATTCATCACAATTTCAGAGATAATGACCGTGCCCACATTTTAAACAAGTTCCGACTTTAGCTTCGAGATGCATTACTTCCACACTCGGATTTAAAATTTCGCGATAAAAAAGGCGTTTTGTAGGCTCGCAGCTTTCTAATGTATCACTCTGTTTACTGAGGCAATCAAAAAATTCCTTGATGGTTGGTTCAATCCCATAGCTTTATTAAGCCCAAGTCTGTTTGGTGGTTTAATCCACTTTGCTTACCAAGAGGTAGATCAACCACGGGTCGCACAACTCGGCATGTTCACCTTAAACTTTCAGTCCTCGTAGTACTTCATTCGAAACATCGCACATTTGATGCAGAGATTTTACGAAACACTGATTAATAGTTGGCTACTCCATAAACTGCTTAAGAAGCATAGAAACCACGTGTTTTGTTTGGCGTAACGATAAATGATCATCTCCCAAACTTCGTCGTAATTTGCTTCGGTAATGGCAATTTGTCGAACTAAGGCAGCTGCTTCACCTTTTAGCAAACCTTTCAGGTATTGCAATTTATGTACTTTAGACATCTTGGGATTACTGTTTATTGATGCTTCAAATAAATTGCGAAACAACGCGAATTCGAAATAAATCCCAGAAAAAATGGAATGTTTACACGGGGTAAACGAACATCACTATAACCTATTCTATTCAAACTGGTCATGCAAACTAATGTCCAGATCACATGCAGGTTTTTTGTTGCTCAGTTCCAGTTCCTCTTTCATCAATTTGCCCTTGGTGGCGAAATATTTTGTCTTGATTTGGTCTTGCAGTGGGATGTTTTTAATGCCGTGTCTCCCGCTGTTGAAGCTGTATAAAGAATTAGATAGAATGCTTTCATTAGGTGTCATCGAGAAAAGTACAAGTGTAAAGCAACAGGCAGGCTTTGATTGTGCTTAGACGCAAGAAAAATGAACGCGGTTGCAATTAAAGATGCTTACCCTTCGATACTCATTGATGGGTTGTTAGGGCGTCTGAACAAGACAAGGTTTATTTCTAGCCTAGACTTGAAAGACGCCTTTTGGCAAATACCATTAGATGACGAGTCGAAGGATAAAACAGCTTTCACTGTATCGGGAAGACCACTTTACCAATTTACAGTCATGCCTTTCGGACTCTGCAATGCTCCACAGACCATGTGCCGATTGATGCATCGAGTGATCTTACACGAATTATACAATCAGATATTTGTATATCTAGATGATTTATTAATTTCTGTCAAGACATTCGAAGAACACCTTTCGTTGCTGAGCTGGCTTAACTATAAACTTGGATAAAACAAATTCCTCCTAAAAGAAATTTGCTACCTTGGATACATCGTTGGCGATGGTGTACTCAAGGTTGACCTTTCAAAAGTATCTGCCATTACCTCATATACTACTCCTAGAACAATTTGACAACTTCGAAGATTTTTGGGTTTGTCCGGGTAGTACCGACGTTTTATCAATCAATATTCCGATTTGGCAACACCACTACCAATCTATTAAAGAAAGTACAAAAATTAAAATGGAACGATGATGCCCAGAAATCTTTTGAGTCGTTGAAAACGGCTGTTTCATCGGCTCCTGTTCTCTGTATCCCGGATTGTAGTAAACCCTTCTGGATTCAATGTGATGCTTGTGCTTGTATGATGGGCGTGGGAGCTGTCTTATTTTAAAAGTCACCCAGCGGCGATCTTGCTTTTGTTTCTCAGAAGCTTAATGCTGCTCAGCATAGCTACAGCGTGACTGAGCTGGAATGCTATTCAGCGGTATTAAGTGTTGAGAAATCAGGCAGTACGTAGAAGGCTACCCTTTTACTATTATCACGCAAGTTTAAAGTGGTTGATAGAACAAAGGGAGCTTTCGGGCGTCTCGCTCGGTGGAGCTTAAAACTTCAGGGATTCAATTTTGCAATTGAATACCGAAAAGGCAAAGACAATATCGTGCCTGACAATTCACTTTCAAGATCCCAAATACCTCAACCTTCTTAAGACCATCCAAGCTAATCCTATATATAATGCTAATTTCTGAATTATTAATGACAGAATATTAATCCATCTTACACCTGATTTGAAGATACCTTCTGACATTTCAGCATGGAAAATGCATGTTAAAACCCATCTTGTTCATTTTTTGATAGGAAAATCCCACAATCCATCTTCCGCATCACATCTGGTCATTCAAAAAACTTTTAATATACTGAGGAGATATTAACATTGGCCTAAAATGCTTAGCGATGTAAATCAGTTCATTATAAAGTGTGAAATATGTAAAGCCAATAAAGCCTCAAATACTATCACTCGTCCAGCTATAGGTCATTGTGATGACCCACCCCGATGATACCAAAAGCTGTACATTGACTTTATGGGACCTTATACTAGATCGAAACAAAGAGAGACATATTTATTTGTCGTGCTCGATTCCTTGAAGTTCGAGTGATTAATGTTTACTCCGCTCCAGAACAAATATTGAGCGATAATGGAAAAGAGTTTACATCTACTATTTTCAAAGAATTTTTGAAAAAACTTGATATCACCCAAATTTTAACCCTCAAATACTCCCCTCAAGCGAACGCTTCTGAAAGAGTAAACCATAGCATCTCATCGGCAGTCCGTTCTGTTAAGAATGATCCCAAAGCATGGGATGTGCATGTGCATGCTATTGCATCCGTTTTTCGTAATGTGACGCATAAAAGTACAGGGCAATCTCCACATTTCTTGGTTTTCGGACGTCATTATGTTGTTCATTACATCATATTATAAATTGCTCCGCCAATTGCAGAGTCTCGAAGACACAGAAATTCAATTATCTAATGCCAATAACTGACCATTGCTCAAAAAACCATTTTAGCAAACCTGCACATATCTCATAAACATAACGCACATACATATAATCTCCGAAGTCTCAACAGGAAGTTTTCCTCCCGTCAAGCAGTCTTCGTTCGGAATATCTGCCAAAGTGTGGCAGCTCAAAAATTCTCTGCTAAATTTGTGCCTAAATTCCGGAAAGCTTTCATAAAAGAACCCGTTGGTAATGTAGCCTACAAACTTGTGGATGAAAATGGAGCTAATTTGGGAACGTATTGTCTAAAAGACATTAGGTAGAACGTAATTGTTAGTGTAAAACTATTTTTTTTACAATAAATATATCTGACACAAGAATTGCAAATCATTTGAAGTTCATAAAAATATTTTTGTTTAAGTTGAAATAAGACAATATCACCGTACAAAAAATGAGGTAGGATATACGTTTTTACGATTCGAAGTTCAAGGTTATAGCATTAAATCTTTTAGTAGTGGCCCACAACATTCTCAGTAAAAAAAAACACCCTGCGGTTTGAAGACTCCAGCTCATAGTTTTATCAAAAATGATTCCTAAATTGTTTACAGACTCAGAGAAGCTTATTTGCATGCCAGCAAAATGCTAACGATTAGTAGAGGATATAATTATACTTTGTGTTTTAATACTGTTAGTTTTTAATTTATTCCCCGTAGACCATTGTATTATTTAATTCATATCGGAATTTGCTACTTCAATACAATTGGAGATATCCTTCGTATTGCAAAATTTGTAGATTTTCAAATCATTAGCGAAAAGATGGTAACTGCAATGTTGAACGATATTTGTTAAGTCGTTCATATATAGCATGAACAAAAAAGGTCCCAAAACAGATCCTTGTGAGGCACCACGGTTAATAAAACTGGTATTGGATACTTCTAAGTCTATTTTAACATGTGATCTTTCACATAAGTATGACAGAATTAAACGGCAAGCAGATATATAAAATTGAAAGCAGTGCAAAATTTCTTAAGTAAAATTTCTTAATCAAAATTGGATATGAGATCATATCAATCGCTTTGCTAAAATCCAATAATACAAGAGAGCATATCTTACCACAGTCAATAGCTCTACGAATGTCATCAGAAATATAGAAAAGTGCCGAAGTAGTGCTGTGATTACGTCTATATGCTGATTGAAATTTGTGACAGAATTTGTGATTGGAGTATTCTCTCAAAAACCTTTAATAGAGCCGTAAGTAGACTAATCAGTCGGAAATCCGATAAGGCAGTTGAATCTTTCTTTTTAGAAATTGCAACAATAATTGAATGTTTCCACTCTAGCGGGAAAATTAAGAACGTTATGAAGCTATTTAATACATGCAATATGTAGCAACCAATTACAGGAAAAATAAGCTTGATAAACTTAATTGGTATTTCATCTACACCAATTGCAGTCGATTTAATAGAATCAATCGCATCAGTAAGTTCAACTATATCTATATTACTAAAACCAAAGCTGCTCTCTAAAGAATCACAAGGATTTATTATATTATCAATTATAGCAGGCTCTGTTAAATGCCAAATGGCTATTTAGTTCACTGGCTGAGAATAGACTAGGACATTTCTCACAAGTTGATGATAAGGGATTAATGGACCTAATGTTCTTACAAAATATTTTCGAGGGCAAAGAAATGTTCAGAATGGTAGAAAATACCTCATTTTGGCCAATTTAATAATCTTGTTAATTCTATTTCTTAGAATTTTGTATTCCATGTTCAGTTGAAAGTTTTTAGTATGTTTCCATCGGCGATATATAAAATTTCTAAAATTAATCATTTCTCTAACTTTGTTACTAAACCAGGCGGGATGTTTCTCCCTCACTGTAACTATCTTAAATGGTACACACTCATCAAATAAGTGCTTAATTGAATTAATAAGGTGGCCAACTTTATCACACGGATCAGGTATAGAATACAAAACTTCCCAATTCAACCTTCCCAATCCGCATTTAACCAGCAGGTTAGACAAGTCAATATGATTAAAGTCTCGGTACGTGAAAGAAGGATTTGGTACTTTATGTTTAAGGTTATATGAAAAGAAAATCAAATCATGGTCTGTAAAACCGACGGAAATTTGATTTAAAAAACTACTTTATCCGTGTTAGTTACTATTAAGTGCAATAAAGATAATGATGTTTGGGTAAAGCATGTAGGTTCATTATTTATATTTTTGAAAAAAAATTTGAAAAATAAACAGGTTATTTGTTTAGCATTAGAATTATTGAGCTTTTTAAGGTCACAATTAAAGTCACCACATACTATGATATCATCATAATTTATACTTTAATTTATAAAAATATTTTAAGATCATCACAAAATTTCTTTTTAGGTGTCTTTAATTTTTTACCACCACCAATAATACTTTAGTCTTCTGCAATAATAGTTCAATAATAAGAGCTTCCACATTGCAGTATTGAAGAACCAGTTAATAATTAATCGTAGATTTTATAAAAACACAAATCACTCCAACCCTTTTATAATTATCTAACTTTCGATCTGATCTAACTACATGAAATTGAGCTACCTTAATTGAGGCTTCAGGGATACCATCATAAAGCCAACTTTCAACAAAGCACATAAATTAGGCATTAAAATATAAAATGTTTAATTAAATTGATTTATAATGTTTAATCAATTTTTTTTTAAATCTAATTTATATTAACTTTAAAGTTTTGTGTCAAATAAAGTGTACATAAATTAGATTTTCGGCGTTTACATGACTTATTTGTAAAACGGTTAATTCAATTGATTTGTAATGTTTAAATCTAATTTAAATTATAATTTTTATAATTTTATATTTTTAATTATATAATAAAGTAATTAATATTAAATTTCAGGCAAAAACTAATCCAATTTATTACAGTCTTCGACTCGCAGAAATTAGCCCATTAATAGATTTTTTTTCAGAGAAACATTGCAGATTACAGTTGAATGGTGGTGCACTGGTGATACTAAGAAGAGATGTTAGGTTTCAGAGCAGATCTGTTTTGTTATTATTGATAAACCTTTCCTTTAACTACCCCACAATGAATGGCTTAGTGCGAAAAGCGATTAAGAACTGTTTTAAAGTGTTGGAGTAATGGGGCTTAGTGTATCGAAATATGTATAAGGAAAATACGTTGGTAATGAAAATGTATCTTGCCCCCAGCTTACATAATGTAAACGATAAATACAAACAAACTATTATACTATTTGGAAGCATGTAAATCCCTTAAACATGTATCACGTAATTACCATCCTTATTACACATACATAGGATAAGTTGTAATCATATTATTGTTTTAACCTGAATTTTCTTGCAGACATTATAAGCATTTAATATTTAGAAAATTATGCAGTAGCGTAACATTAAATCTTTTAACTAGAATACAATTTCTGGAAAATAGGAAAAATACAGGTTTATATCGAACCTGTTCTACATTTTACTTCATCTTCTTATCATTATTATGGTAGAGATTTTCTGAGAAATTTTCACGTTTCTTTTATACAGAAGACGTACAATATTTTATACATTTGCATGTACTTATTTTTCATTCCGTATTCTTATGTTGTGTTGTGGGTGGTGGAATGCGGTTATGCTTCTCTAAATAAAGTGTACAACTGAAAATATGTATTTACATTCGAAATTTATGTGTGTTCTAATATCTGATCAAAATGATTTCTTTTTATTTTATTCAGTTAAACCATTTTCAAGACGTATTTCTCAACTTGTGTTTACATTTTATTTGTGAGAACCTTTTGAATACAGTATGTTTCGCAGAACACTCTACATGTAATGTATTGCTGGGGTTGGATTAATTTGCGATGTCAATGTAAACCTTAAAGTCACATTTGATAGGAAACATATTTGTGACAAAAAAAGATCAACAGCATTGACCAAAATTGTCCCTTTACTAAGATTATTTACGAGATCTTTCAGGCCATACTTTTTTTCCGTTTTACAAGGCTGTGTGCAGCTTCTACCCTCGTTAAAGGGAGTAAAAGACCCATGCAATATACCACTTTATGTTTATAGGCCTGCGGATGAAATGCCTATTTTCTATTCAAGCGCATAGAGTACCGAAAAATATTCCAAAGATTTGTGGTCGGTAACAAATTCGAACTCTTTCTCTCCATAAAGATAGAACTTTTATCTCAGTTTGGAAAAAGCGCCTGTTATGATTTTTTTATTGCCATAATCAAATATAATACAAAGCATCTGAGACTGATTGACCTTGCATCTGCAACAGCTCGTGTCCGGTAGTTTGGAATTGAGTTCCCTAAAACTTTATCACTGAGGATAAAAAGTTGTTGAAGCAATTTAAAGCTTCCCTTTGTTATTTGTTCAAAAGCTTTTGATATTTGTATTATTTTTGGTTAAGTTTAAACGCAGTAATTTACGTGAAGGTTTGGCTAAAGTAGCCGAGTTAAGAACATATATACGAATAAAATTGATTAGCCTCAGAGAGCTTTTTGATCCATCTTTCGTTTTTGATGTTCGTAAAGTTGCTGTCCAATGATTTTTTAACTTCCAATGATAGGGAAATATAACTTCCAATGAACACGCCTATAATCTCACGAAGCATTCGGCTGATAAGCAGTCGGTGGGCAAGCAGCCAGCCACCGCAAGCTCCTTACCCTAATAATCAAGTATGGCTGGTATCATTAGAGTAATACAAGCAAACCTGCAACACGAATAAAGGAGCCTCTAGGTAGTGTGTAACGCGGCGTATTTCCCTTGTAAGGGTTCCACCTGCATTTGTATAGGATTTGTTGGATTATTGCAAACTAAAAAACAAACCATTTATCAAAGGCTGCGATGCAAATTTGCATCTTTTATTTGAGGTAGCAGCGACACAAATAGTCCCTTTTAAATTATCTTATCATATAGACATTTTAAATAAACAGTCTAACCTCACTTTTATTAACACGATTCGACAACAGGTTTTGGACCTCACTCGGTCGAGTCAGTTTATTTCCAACTTTGTCGCAAACTGGCATATATCAAATGAAGCTTCGTTGTCGGACCACATGCACATCAGATTCGATATACCAGGAGTAATCATACCCTTGTTTTAAAAACTGGAAGCCCTACAGGGATATTTTATTCATCAAAACGAAATTGCTGCCAACATCTTTGAGTTCAATTAGACACCTAGAAACTGTAGCTTGTTTGCTAAATTGATGTGCTCCTATCTTTTTATTTAAGCATCTGTGTATCGCGTAACGCTAATGTCAATCGCAAAGTTCCTTGGTGGAACGAACACTTGACTAAACTTCGTAGGTCGGTAAGTTAATTATTTAATGGGGCAAAGCATTCTAATGAGAGGAATTAATATAGGCAAGCTCTAACAAATTACAACACTGAACTAAGGCGTTCCAAAAGCTCTAGCTATGGATCAGTCCAACGAGATTGGGCTCCTTCTGAATTTCGAAGGTAACTATACATCAGGTCACAAAGAATTACTCGAAACCCTGCTTCAGGTGCATTTTCCGGGCTGCACTGTTTGTGACACAAATGCAATTACTAACCTTATATTTAGTACAGAAATGGCCACCGGTCGTAAAATGATGGTTAAGGTGTTGGCTTAAACACACTGTGGCCTTGAGTTCGATCCCTGCCGCTGACGAGATGGTCTGAAAGATCTTGTTAAAGATCTCAGTAAAGGTTCAACTTTGGCTTGTAACGTTGTTAATGAGTAGCAAATGTGGGTTGAGCTAATAGTTTATCTGGTAAGCTCTTACTCCTGAAAAAGTCAAATTGGCCAGTAATCCCTTTCAGCTGTTCGAGGATGGAATCTTCTCAGTCCCTTCTCAAAGTCATAAATTGTTTATTCTAAAAACTATAGAACGACTGGTAGATCCTTATATCAGAGACTGGTTGACTGTAACCAGACCTCTGAAGCATAATCAATTCGCATACAGGAAAAGCAAATCCACAGAGGGGGCGCTGTATCTACATGTTACCAAGCTTGAAGCGGCCTACCAATCGAAAGAAATTGCGCTGTTCGTTTTTTTGGATATTGAGGTCACTTTTGACAATACTGAATATGACTTAATTGCTAGGGCAATCAGGCGTTGAGGTTTGATGAGGGATTGATGATCATACTAACCAAGGGATTATTTCCATATTGGTTTGTAGAAAGATTACTTCTCAGTCACGATTACGGCAGTAAAAAGGTGTCCTGTCACCTTTGCTGTGGTCACTCGTGGAGTCATGATTAGCAAATTACATGATGAGCTCTATCTACTCGGTAATGACGCCATTGGACGATTTGATTATCATAGTCTCCGGCGGGCATGACTGTACGATGTGCGCCAGCATGCAACATGGCCTTGCTTGTTATTTTGAATTGGTGCACTAAAGAGGGCCTTTCGATAAACCCTAACAAAATAGTCCTGGTGCCCTTTACCAAAAGACGTAAATTGAACGTTGGATCAGTTAGACTAAATGATATAACTAACGGGTACTCCAGTGAAGTTAAATATCTGGGTGTTGTCCTAGGTAAGAAACTGAACTGAAACTCTCATATTAACTCAACTACCGTACGCGAGGTCAGAGCCATGTATGCCTGTCGGCCTATGTTTGGCAGAACTTGAGACATCAGCTCAAAAATGATTTACTGGATGTGCATCATGATTGTCAGGCCAATTTTAACCTAAGGTTTTATTTTAACCTTCATATCTACGTCAAAAACTCAGCTGCTACTCGTGCAGCTAGATTGCAGCTAGTGAATCAATATACATAGTCATGATGGTCATCTAGACATTTAAAATGAATTTTCAGACTTGAATATGCTCTTTAGAGTCCTGGACGTTATGCCCAAAAAACTCTGCTATTGCAAGAATTTCGGGGTAACAGTCTTTGATAGAACAAACTGAGATACTGGTGGACCTCCTTTGGAAACTAACAGCCTAGTCTGATTCACGGATGGATCAAAAATGGATAGTAGAGTTCGCATTGTTGTCTTTAGACCCAACCGAAAAATATTGAAATCACTGAGAACGTATCCCAGTGTTTTTCTAGTCGAAATATTATGACTAAATTTCTTAACAGCGCTTCCATCTAAATTTTTTCTGACCGCCAAGTAGCATTGGAAGCACTGGCTTCTAATTGCCTGGATTCTAAGTTGGTTAAAAGTAGTTTTAAACTGCTACAATCTCTCTTGCCATATCAAAGTTAGGTTGTGGTGGGAACCTGGTCACAAGGACATCACTGAACATAAGATAGCCGATGAGCTTGCACGAGCAGAACAAAAGATGATACTAAAAAACTGGCCCTCTTAAAAAATCGAAATCAAATCGAAAAATTGGAAGTGGTAAACCAAAAAGGTTAGTTCACAGGAACAAGAACTATACCAAAGTTGTACAGTGAAGTTTTCTTGGACTACTTCCATTCTGTGGATCTCCATTAAAAAGCCTTAGCTGAAGTAGGCGATTTGTGAGTAGGGGAAGAAATATCAAATGGACCAGGACTAAAGCCTAGCTACCAATCAAACCAAAGTGCTTGGACGAGATCCTTAAGATTATTAAGCCCAGCTAGCCTAATCTTTCAACCGGGAATTAAAAGATTGTTATGCAAGAGGAACCAAAGGAAACTTCAAACTATTAAAACTGGTACTACACTAGTAATCCTTTGCTCCTCCATCTTAATCAAAGCGGTCTATGAGTAATGTGATTACTGTTGTTAATTAATGCATACTCTTTTGACTTAATCGTTTCAGTAAATAAGTGAAATCATAACCAATAGAAAACCGAAACAAAAAAAGGCATACCTCACTGAAACTACATTCTGAGGCCTTTCCAGACCTTTCCTTCGCATTATCCGTAACCCTGGACCTATGCAAAATTTCTAGCAACTGTACCCTTTATGGCATTTAACAAAAAAAGCCTGAGCGTTTCAGAAAAATTAAAATTGAAACGATCATAATTTACAAATAATATAATCACATAACACTCCAACACATCACTTGTAAAATGTTGTACAAATCATACTGTTATGTGGTTTGAGAACATATTTGACTTGCTTGATATATTTAAGTGACGGCAGTGTAATGGAGTTTGTATTTCTTATCACGGTATTATTGTTTTCGTAATGGAATTTTATAGAATTACATTAAATACTAAATTACAGTCCTGTGGCAGCGCATGTAAAGGTACACATCTTATTAGAAAACTTCAAGTTGGTGAATGTATAATAGATTGTGTACCATTTTAAATTTAAATAAAATTGTTAAGAATTTTGGATTTCAATTGTTTCCTTATCGTAGGTAAGACCAATAAATTAACGCATTGTAGTTGAATTTTACTTTTATAGAAATCAACAAAGTTGCCAATGAAAAATGTTATAATCGAAAAGTCCAAAGGAGGGTTAGATAAATTTCTAAAAGTACCAAATATCTTTAGTTACGGGTTGCTGATTAGATTCAGAGTGATATCTGAAACCAAATAATATAAAGAGACGTCGCAACTCTTATAAAATTGCAGGGATCCAATTGTCGTTGTGGGTGCTACACAATTATATAAAATACAATGATATGTGTACATACTTACTCTACACAGTATAGCACAGTATAGCATGATGCAAACAATATGGCGTGTAATATAGATGGGTTTCACCCGCAACGAAGAAATGAAATCCGATAAAAAGAGTGGAAGCCGGAACCAAACTTTGGACGATTTTTATATATGGGTGTTAAGCAGCCAGAAGAAGAAATTACCTAAAATAAAATTACAATTAATTATTTTAAATATAGGGTGGTTAAATTTCAAGGGCCGATGTTGATTTTGAATAAAACACAAATTATTTAGGAAATTATTGTCAATTCTTTTTATTATGATAATATGGTATGGTTCAATTATGTATGGAACAAAATATCGGCCAAATGGTCGCCGCGACCTCGGCGGTACACCTCCATCCGATGGTCCAAATTTATGAAGACATCTAGACGTTGTTTCAACTGCTTCAACGACAACCACAGTATATACCAATGTCAATCCAAGTTAAGATGTAGATTGTGTAAAAAGAAGCACCATAACCTATTGCATAAGAAGACTGATGATGATAAGTGCCAATTCAATGCTAATCTGAAGGTATCTCAGCCAACTGATAAACAAATCACGTCTGCAACCTGTTATAACTCAGAAGGTAGGAGAGCAGCAGTATTACCTACAGCAGTCGTAAATGTATTAGATGGGTACAATAATAAACAGCTATGCAGGGTATTATTAGATTCAGGGTCACAAAGATCATTTATTACGGAAGGTTGTATGCAAAGACTTTTTCTAAAAAGGTGAAATCCTAAATTCTCTGTGTTTGGGATTAGAGATTCCAAACCAGGCTATTCCAAAGGCATTACTTCTCTAATCGTAACACCTATTTTAGCAAATTTGAGCTAGCTGATCCAAATTTTTACCAATCGGTAGAAATTGATATTTTAATTGGAGCAGACTATTTCTTTGAATTACTGGAAGAAGAAATAATAATAGGATACCAATCCCAACCCACTATGCAAAAAACTGGTGTTTCGGATGGGTAATTGCTGGAAAATTTGAAACAACATGGTCCAGTCGTTTACCACTGCCATCACTCCAGAAGAAGACAATTTGGATCATCTGCTACAAAGATTTTGGGAAGTTGAAGGCATCACTAAGACCAGCAATTCTATGCTTACGAAGTAGGAAGAACAATTTTTTGAAACTGATTTTTCGGATTTTTTGATGAATCTGGTCGTATAATAGTGCGGCTTCCATTCAAAAATTACCCAACTCTACTAGGAGACTCTTTGGGTTTGACTAAAGAATGCGTTCAATGGAAAGGAAATTCTCTAAAAATAAGGAATTTTCACGTATGTATTTTGAATTTATTAATGAAAATTTGAATTTAGGACATATAAAGGAAAACAACTTAGATGAGCAAGATTCACATGGTTATTATCTTTCTCACCATGGAGTGATGAAGCCCACTAGCACCACTACCAAATTGCGTGTTGTGTTTCCAGAAAGTCTCTAAACGACTGCTTGGCTGTAGGTCCTACGTTACAAGACAACCTTGTTGAAATTTTATGTCGATTTCTTCCGATGTGGGAAAAATGTACCGTCAGATACGAGTGGCTAAGGAAGATACAAAATATCAAAGAATTATATGGAGAGAAAATCAGAATCTGCCCTTTAAACATTATGAGCTTGAGACCGTTACATATGGGACTTCCAGTGCTTCATTCTTAGCAACAAAATCGCTAATGGAAGCAGCATTACGATACCTAGACCAATATCCAGAAACAGTTGATCATATTTTAAGAGATTTCTACGTAGATGATCCATTGTCTGGAACATAAACGATTGCTGAAGCACAAATACTAATAAATCAGATAAGAACGATACTGAGTAATGCAGATTTCTCTCTAAAAAAATGGATATCAAATACCGGCCATGTTCTGATGTGAACATTCGAAGATAATCTAGACCGAAGAGCCATTGAAATAGAAGAATCCACGACGGTCATGGTTCCAGGATTACACTGGGATCCGCGGAAAGATTACATTTATTTCCGTGTCAATTTGAAATCACAGCCAATATTAAAAGGGGAGTGTTATCCGAGGCTAGCAAGTTACATGACCCTCTAGGTTGGCTCGTACCAGTCATAGTAAAAATTAAAATATTTTTAAAATTTTATGGATTAAAAACATGGGGTGAGCGACCAATTACCCACCAATATCGAAACAGAATGGATGAAACTCCGAAACAAATTACCAGAAATCAAGAAGATACAAATCCCAAGATACATCCAAACAAACAGAATTACACGGATTCTCCGATGCCAGTAAGTAAGCTTATGCAGCTGTTGTTAATAGTTGAATTATGATACCCAGTGGGGAATATATTGTTATGTTATTATCATTCAAAACTAAGGTAGCACCTGTTATGCAGCTGTCAATACCACGACTTGAATTCTGTGCTGCTCTATTGTTGAAAAACATTTTGATGAGTGTACAAGTAACAGTAAAAACCAAAATTTTTAAAATATATGCTTGTACTGATTCGACCATCGTCCTTGATTGGCTATCGGCACATCCAAAATTGTCGAATACTTTCGTTGGTAATCGCACTGCCGAACCATGTAAAATCGGAACAGAATCCTGCAGATTGTGCCTCTAGAGCGATAAAAGCAGAAAATTTAAATAGTTTCAACTTGTATTGGAATGGTCCAGAATGGCCAAAAAAATAGTGAAGATTGGCCTCAACAGTATAAAAATAAGAATGCTACAATTGAAGAAAAGAAACCCCAGCCTGAAGAAAGACATACGTATTCATTACCAGCCCAACTGAACGAGCTTAGACCAGTAGAAAGAATCACAAATAAATTTTAAAGTTTCACCAAAATGATACCAGTTTTGGCTTATGTTATTCGTGTTTTTGATCGGTATTCTAGAACGAAAACTATATATTTGCAAACTGAAGAACTAATCGGAGCCGAACGAAAAATCCTTAAAGCAATTCAGGAGAAACATTTTTCAACAGAAATACGCGAAATCACAGCAAAACGGAACTTATATAAATTGTCTAACCTGAAACTGTTAACACCATTTATAGATAAATTTGGTTTATTGCGAGTAGGAGGAAGACTATTAAATGCATCAATAAACTACGAAGTCAAGCATCCAATAATATTACCAGTTAAAGAACATCTCACTGAAGTTAATGTCCATGAAAAGGACAAACTTTGATGATCGCTACTCTTAGACAAAAATATTGGATTATGGGGTACAGAAATTTGGTAAAAAAAAGTGTTCATGCATGTATTCAATGTACTAAATACTGTGCCAGGGAAATGAACCAAATTATGGGCGAATTGCCAGAAACCCAAGTTGATATAATGCGACCTTTTCTTAAAGTAAAAGTAGATTGTGCTGGACCTGTTATGATTCATCTAACCAGAGGAAGAGGAAAAAAACACATAAAGGGTATATTTGTCTGTTCGTCTGTCTCAACACCAAGGCAGTACATCTAGAATTGGTGACTGACCTTACCACCGATGCATATAGTGCCATTTTTTGCCGATTTATCGCTCGCAGAGGTATCTGCAAGGAAATGCAAAGTTGCTTGCTGAAATTGAAGCCATTTTAAATTCACGCCCACTGTGCGTATTGTGAAATTAAGATTTGGATGCTTTACCTCCAGCACGTTTCCTGATTGGCTGCCCTACATTTCAACTTCCTGCTGACGACATATTTCATAGAAAATAAGCTATCAAGATTATCTCGATGGCAAATGGTTCAAAAAATTAATCAACAATTTTGGAAGAGATGGAGTCTTGAATACGTAACCAACCTGCAAAACAGAAATAAATGGAATCAAGAGCAAACAAACGCTAAAGCTACATAACTTAATAAATCAACCATTTTGTATATGTAATACCAATATAAAACGAAGTTTAATTGTGGAATTATTAAATATACGGGTACTTACCAGTTTATCGCATCAACCAAATTGTACCGGGTTGTTTTTTTTTTGCTGTGTAACCGAAACCCGTGGTACATTTTCAATGGCTTGTAACGTCTCTTTATATTTGGCTTCTGGTAATATCCTCTAAAATCCTAAATGATGAACTTATTGAAGGTTATTTCAATACAATCTATACAATCCATCAGATGGTGGATTGTATAGGTTTGATGAGGGCCTACAAATCATTAGACAATTTCATTTATAAAAACAAATGTATAAAACCATTAATTGGCCTTTACTGTGCCTCTTGTTGCATTATGTGAACGTAGGTTATACGAACATCGCTTATATAATGTGTGTAACCTTAAGATCGCTTTTAGGTAATTAAGTCATTTCAAAATGGAAGAAATTAACAATTAAAACATCTTGCCAAAACGTATTTCAATAATTATAATAATTAATAATAATTTTAATCTTGTCATTTTACCTTTTACTTACAATTTACCCACCTTTTTAGTACAGTAATTCGATTTACTAAAAAAATTAACCGAAAATGCCATGTACCTTGAATATGGGACGCAGCCTAAGACTATGTCCGAAACCCATGATAAATATTTGTTAATTTAAATTGTTGACATGAATTTGATAATACCGAACACATCAAAATTATCACGTTCAATTGCTAAGATAATTTTAGACAAATACCAAAACCTTCTATAATAAAAGCGAAACACATTGCGAAGCGCACTCGAATACAATAAAACATATAAAATTCACTGCTTAGGCTGCGGTCGAATATTTGGGTAAATGGTTTAGTACAGTAGATTGAAATTTGAGTACATATTAACCTTCAGTAGAATCTGAACTCGGTAAAAAATTTGTCAAAATCGACCTAAAGGGTAAAATATATAGGTTTGAAGGGTTAATTTTACTAATATGTATATTGTTAAACGTCAAATAATTATAATTAAGGAAACAAAAACATTTGAGGTGGGGAAATATTTCAAATATTTTTTATACTTTTCGGACAGCATGTAGTAGGTTATGTGGCGGTGTTTTTATAGGGGGGCCCGATATGATATATACGTATAAGCGTTTCCTACGCATCTATACACCACCGTGTACTACTATCCAACTTCCGTTGTAATTCGACTTAATTATATTTATTTCGATTATAATAACTTGATTTATAAAAAATGGCTGCTCTATTCTTTTTATTACTGGTTGTTGACGAGAAGTACAAAGACGGAATGAATAAAAATCTTTTTTCTCTTCGTGTCAAAAACGAGTCGGACGATGTCAAAAACAGTTGCGTACATATCAAGCACGTCGCAAATTGCCCGCGAATTGGCCGATAAGCAACACAACCAAAAAACGGCAAAATCCTTTTGCCACAGTACCCTCCTGCCAGTGAATGACCTGAACGTTCATTGAAATCTCGCAGGAAGTGTGATCACCCTGCCCGCGCGCATAACTACTTGTTTAGGTTAATCCGAAAAACTCACTGGTTTTCGTATTTACTGGCGAGTCGGTGTCTAGTTCCGTGTACGGTTTAGTAATGGGAGAATGATTTGATTTCTCCCTGTTGAATTGTTTGATTTTCTTTGTTTGCTCTGTGTCGTCATTAGCAATGAAACATGGTTTCAGCCTGTTCACGGAAATATTGCAGCATCTTCCTCGTATATTAACTGTGAAGTATTGCTCTTTTCGATCGACAACGCTGAATGGTCCTACATTTGAGGGTTGAAGTGAAGATTTCACCGCATCTGTTCGTACAAAAACACTCGAACAAGAATTAAGCTCTTTATGAACGAAACAAGCAGTACCTCCGTGTCTGGATGCTGGGCTTGGTTTAACTTGTTCTATGGCGTCTTTAAGCTGCGCTACGAATTCTAACTGGTTTATGAATTTAACGTGTCGCAAAAAAATTTCCTAGTAGACGTAAGCTTTCTCCATAAAGCATCTTAACCTCAGTTGCGCTAAAATATTCTCTCCAGGCTGTGCGTAATCCCAACAAAACTGTTGGCAAAAACATCATTCAATTCGTGTTACCCTGGCACATTATTGCAGTCTTGAGCGAGCGATACCATCTCTCAAAAAATCCGTTTGTCTGTGGGTTGTATGGTGTTGTTCACAATCGGAATAGCCTCGTGCCAGCGGGTATATTGGACTATTGGAATAACGCAGTATCACATTCCATCCGAAGTTGGCATGCGGCCTACGATATCAAGGTGAACCTCATCAAATCGTTTGCTGACGAGTGGAAATTGGAAAGCCCATTGTTTAGAATCCTTATATATCGAGGGCCAAAAGTGTTTGCTAGTTAACAACTTGGTAGTAGCCCGTATGCCTATGAGATAGACCGTGGACCATATCAAACCCTTTTTTCTAAGTTCGTGTGGAATATATGGTCTTATTATGTTCGTTGATATGTCGCAAAATATCTCCTTATTTACGTTCATAACGGGAAACTTTTTGAACTTAAATGATTTATTTGTTTCAAGTAGCGTTTGTAATTCTTTATCCTGACTTTGAAGATCAGCAACTTGGTATAAGCGATGGCTTCCTGCATAGTGATTTCGTCAATTCTAGAAAAGATATGCTGAATGTCGCTTGTGAACTGGTTTACAAAATCTAAGTACCTGAACTGTCTTGGTGATGCTTTGTTTGGGTTCTGCTGGAATGCGTAAACCATTGGTTTGTGGTCTGTGAAAAGAGTAAAAGCGCGACCCTCCAACAGGAAACGAAAATGTTTAATGGCAAAATACGCCACGAAGAGCTCTCGATCGAAGGCACTATAGCGTTTTGGTGTGTCGGTGAGTTTAATAGTATAAAAGCCCATTGGCTGCCAAGTCCCACTAACTCTTTGCTGCATTACAGCACCAACCACTAAATCTGATGCGTCAATCATCCAGGTAAGAATGTGCTTTCGCTTCCGGGTGTACGAGTGTAGTTGCATTGCTCAACTGTTGTTTACACTTTTCAAATGCTTTAATTTACTTGACTGTCCAATGAATCTTCCGCTTGTCGTTTTTCCTACTACCTTTTAGGAAATCGTATAATGCTTGACTTTCCGCTGCTTTAGGAATAAACCTGTGGTATAGAAATTAATCATTCCTAGAAAACGTCGTATTTCCTTCACTGTCTCAGGTCGCTTATATTCGGAAATCAATCAAACCCCTTTCGGCGTCGGTGTAATTCCGAACTGATTGAATTTGGGCCCATTTTTGAACATGGCCCAAAAATGTTACCTCTATTTTCGCGAATACACACTTATCCATGTTAATAATCAGCTCTTGGTCCTGAAGCCATTGAAAAACACACTTGAGATGGCTCATGTGGTTTGACAAGTCTCTGGAAGCGATTAAAAAATCTTTAAATAGACCGTCTTTTAAAAAGATACGATTACTGGTTCGGTCAGAAATTATAAAATGACAATTGACCACTGTTTCCTCTCTCGCATGTCGTCACTTGCGGTAAGGAAGTTCTGTTTCCTCTCTCGCATGTCGTCACTTGTGGTAAGGAAGTTAGTTTTCCGTGTTTTGTATATAAACGCATTGCTTAACGCACTTTTGGCCTTATTGCCGAATCTAACATGATAACAACATGTTCGCTATTTATCTCCAGACGATCGTGAATTTGATCGCGACCGCGATCTATACGTTTTTTTATTTGACTCTTGTGTTTTCCATTCCTTAATTTCTTGAATGAGTTACCCAGACATCATCATGACGTTCGAACTTGCGTAGGTTTCGAGTATCTTGCCAGCAATAACTGCCAGATTTAATAAATTTTCGGTGCTTGGAGCTAAAATAACTTGAATTTGGGATGTTAAGTGTTGCATACATAACTTTTTCAACAAATCGTCCGAAACCTGGTTACTAGCTAAAA
This sequence comes from Tipula confusa, assembly GCA_963556175.1. Taxonomy (NCBI): domain Eukaryota; kingdom Metazoa; phylum Arthropoda; class Insecta; order Diptera; family Tipulidae; genus Tipula; species Tipula confusa. Next base: position 137,954,837 of record OY744477.1, on the reverse strand, counting down.
TTGTCATTTCCCGTAATAACTGGGTTGGCTTTTTGTCACTCAAATCGAGGTCTTTCAAAATCTTCTGTAATTTAGAACCCTCGGGCTCTACCAATCGGGTAACAAGAGCTTGTTTGAGATCGTCGTACTGCTGCTCTGTTGATTTTTGGAGAACTACTATTCTCTTATTTTGCATTTAAAACGGACAAAACTATAGATGCTGTGTCGGGTTGACTGCCATTTACCCGAACTAATAAATATTACAGCAACTATTATATATCACGTTCGATAATTAAAACACTTTGGACTTCCAATATTATTTAATATTATTTTTAAATTTCAGATAATTTTAATTAAGTTAATTAAAACAAACGCTCCATTGTAAGGCTTGATTGTATCTCAATAAATAAATTTTATTAACAATATTTTTCATATCAATTGATGCTAGTGGATTGCCTTTGCACACGCCGTCCGTCGTGTAAGCCAGAAATAGTTGAATTCCATATTCGGAGATCTCGTGACCAAGAACATTTAACGAAGTTGCACCGAACACACACTTCGAAGGTTTTAGTATGATGCCGAAATCTGTGAGGCGTTTGCATAAAATGCGAAGGTGCTCTAAGTGTTCGGACTCTGACCGGCTAGCCACCAAAATATCATCAATATATGTATATATGAAACTCAACCTTTCTGTGACTTTGTCTATGAATCGCTGAAAGGTCTGATTTACCATGAATAGTCGTGGTGTCGGTAATAGATCATCAATATCCAGGGTATTTAGAGTTAACGACGTATTCGAATCAAGAAGCTGTTTCGTTCCTAAGTCAACCACGATGTCAAACTAGTCAGGAAATAGCACCTATAATAGACCTGGTGACTGAAGCGAGTATAAAAGGATGCTAGAAATAACGGCGCAAGCCTAAGTCGATACTAAGTAATATGGTACCGTACGTAATTATGGGAGAACCATTAGCAGCGAAAATTGAACTAGATGAATCACGTAAAGCGTGTTTAAATATTTTGAAGGAACGATTGAGATGTCAGCCCCTGTATCAATCAGAAAGCTTAACTTGGTTTTGGACGACTTTATAAAAACGCGACGTGTCTGATGTGTCCCATCGTTTGTCGCTAATACTTTGGGACTGATTACTATTAGGAGTTTTCCTTTGGATTCTTACGAGACTGACCAACGAACTTATATGAACCATCCGCACATTTCCTGGCTGCAGCGCCAAATCGGAAGTGATAGTAGCAAAGGCTTTTTCTATCAGTAGAAGAATGGAAACGTGATTTTGAACGTGAATTATTGCGCGATCGATTATGCGCAAAATTCCGTGGTCTCGATCGATCATGTTTGCAAACATGTTAAGGCAGTTCGTTAATTGCGATTGCCAAACTCTCTAGTGTAACAGGTCCTGTCGTGGTGGTTTCGGCTGATTTAGAGGTACCAAAGATCGTTGATGACGTTGAAGAAATATGAAACTCCCACATGCGTTGAAGAAATATGAAACTCCCAAATTATCGCTGCAAGAACACTTGAATGTATCTCTACAAGGTAACTACAACGAGTAACATTAGACTCATTCATAACGCCATAAGATCTGACCAGTTACAATTTTGATACAAATTTAAATAAAAGTACTTAAATGTGATGTGGCTAATGTCGGCACATACAATTTGATTACATTTTGGAAGTTGAAATTGCAAATTAAATTAAATTATAAAATTGGATCTTATTTGGCCATAACAAAACATTGAAAAGTAGCAAATGTACGATAGTGAATCAAGAAGGTTGAACAGTTGCTAACACCGTGACACGTCTCATTTGCAACATTCCATCTTTGTTCTTTTGAAGAAGTGTGGAGATAGTTCGTTCTGCAGTCGTTATCGGCTAAAATTAACAACTTCCATTGAGACTTCTAAAGGTTCTATATTTTTCAATTATACTTCCTACACCAATATCGTCAGAAATAAAGTACTTATATGTACCAGCCGGATGTACAATAGATTGGCATGCATATTAAGTGTTAACAAATTAATTCCAGACCGTACTAATTTTCCATTTTAATTAGGTGATTACATTGTATTATGGTTAGTTAATAAATAAATTGTAAATTGCATGTATGCACTATAGATAAATAGTGGTAAAATAACTAAATTAGTTTATGTTTATTAAAAAATTGAAACCGAGCGAAATATTTTTAGTTGGTTAAAAAAATTTATTGATTTTAATTGGCAAACATTTTTACGCTCAAATCTACAGTGATTGCATAGGACGTTCGGACAGTATTACTAAACTATGTAGACAAATTTGTCTCGTGGTATTTAATTTCAAGTAGCCTGATCTCAATTGGTATTCATACTTCTATGTATGAGATACTTTAGGTGAATCGTTGCACTCAAATACTATGAAAAATAACTAAAGCAAAGGACTAAGATTTTTGGACACACCTGTACATTTATTGTATGTGTTCTTTGCGCTGATGGGAACATATACCCTAATGTTTTTGAGTTCCAAGTTTAAATATATTAGTACATTTTTAATACATTCCAAGTTTAAATATATTAGTACATTTTTAGTACTAATTTAGAACAAAATTTACTACTAGGATTTTTTGTTGGTTTTTGTACAATCAACACACACTTTACTCGAACAAATTTGAGTAGTTTATGTCACATAAAAGCCGTTGTTACATAACTATGAAAATATGCGATGCTGAGCTGCTTTCTGGAAAAAACGTTTGGATACGGACTAAATTCAGGATAATAACCTTTCAAACTTCAAATACACGCGAGTGTACTGCTAGATATAAATACTTATATATGTATATATATAAATATATATATATATATATATATATATATATATATATATATATATATATATATATATATATATATATATATATATTTATATATATATATATATATATATATATATATATATATATATATATATATATATAAATATATATATATATATATATATATATATATATATATATATATATATATATATATATATATATATATATATATAAATTGAATTTCCAACCGATTAATATTTATTTTCCAGAAAAATGAAAATTATATTTTCAAAAATAATTCAATTAAAATTTAATTTACAAAAACAAATATCGAATATGTAAAATCAGTTGACTGAAAATAAATGTATATCCAATTAATTCCATTATTATTGGGCCGATGAAAATAAATAGACTCCATATGAATTTTTAACTTTAGTATAGAGGTTGAATTTGCTTATCACGATGAAGTTCTCTCATTGTTCATTGGTATCATTTGACACGATAATTGCGTGAGAATCTCTGTCAGGCTTAGCCTACAAATGTTCGTGCCGTTGTGCTTATTTTTTTTAACTATTTTTGCTCCTTGAGTAAACCAAAGAGGTTGGCTTTGTAATACTAAGCAGTAGTCTTCTTTGGGCACTTATTAAATTTCTACGGTGCATGGTTGATAAAAGTGTGAGATCAAGCACTTTTCAAGTGTACCGGTTAACGCTGGTCATATTCCCACAGCCTTTTTACATTTAAAAACTATAGGATAGGATAAACTTTGAGATATTTATATTTCTATAAATATATTTTTATGCATGTTAGAAACGACCAGGTTTCAGTCACCTTATGATCGTTATGGCACAGTTTTATTCTATTTTTGTGGTGTAGATAAAGGAAAAAGTTGTCAGTAGTAACAGAAGTCCGGTTTCCCAGTAGACTGGAATGGTCCTTTATTTAATTCAAACTACAGTTATCATAAAACAATCACAATTTTAGTGAAATACACTGCATTATATTTTCTGAACTCTGTCATCTCTTATCAGCAACTCCAGTGTGCCACCATGTAATCTGCGCTAAAATTCCCTAAAAACAAAATCTATTATTGGGCTAATTTCTCCAAGCCGCATACTGTAATAAATTGGATTGCTTGATATTTACAATTAATAAATTTATTACACCATTAAAAATATAAAATTATAAAATTAATACAAATTAGATTTAAAAACAAATTAGTTGAATTAACCATTTTATTGGTCATGCGTAAGGTAATCACTGAAAATCTAATTTAAATACACTTTGATACAAAACTTTAAATTTAATACAAATTAGATTTAAAAAAAAAAATTGACAAAACAGTACAAATCAATTGAATTGACCGTTTTATGACCAATACCATTTATTAAAGTCCTACGGTGACAATAATTAATTCTTTCAGCCCACCCGTCTTATGCACCTTTAAGTAATGCAATCAAAAGGCCTTTTTATAGAGTCCTGATGGTGCCTGGTTTCCTCAACCACAATTTGTAGAGCAAGTTACACTTTTTTATTCCTTTTTGTTATTTTTTGTTGGCTGAATGTTTCATCTTATAGCTGCAACATCAATCAGTCAATTTATTGATAGAAATTTTGATAATTAATGAATTATCAAAATTTAATAATATTAATTATCAAATAATTATTTAAATAATAATTAATTTGTAGTTTTTGTGACTTCAAATTCTGCTATGATTTTTGTGGGATGGACCGGGCAGTGATTAATTCTATGAAAAAATGTTCCAATTTATTTTATATTGGTAATTGTTGTAAGTCATAGATTACTAATAAGTGCGCCATAAGTTACTTCGGAAGTGGTAACAAACTATATTTGTGTTGTATTAAATTGCAAGATTGTTCATCGGGTGACGTAATTTGTAAGCGACTACTATAGTACAAATCACAGTACAATCACATTCATTTCGTTTAAAAGTGGTTTTAAGGAGACCCATTTCAACCAGCTAAATAATTCTGATGCGTGCCCACCTGGAGTAATAACACGTCCATTTATTAACTATCTTCGTTCTTCAAAAAACCTGATTGGTGCCAAGTTGCAACAACATCAGCATTAACTTTTTAGCTACATGCTGCAACTTGCTCAAATTATAAACCTAGAACTATTAGAGTTAATTCAGGTGATAAATTGCATTTATTGAAAACAAATTATTGTTTTGTGGACATCTTAATGTGCGTAGTTTATCGAAACATTTTAATGAGTTAAAACTTTTGGTTCATAATTACGAATTTGATGTTCTTGCATTGTCAGAGACCCGATTACACAGTAAAAATAGTTCTAACTCTATTTTAAATAATAACTTTAAACTACTAAGGTCAGATCGTAATGATCAAGGTGGTTGTGTTGGATTATACTATCGATCAACACTTAATATTAAAATTTTATCTTCTGGTTATTATGGTAAAGTAGAGTTTTTGGCTACTGAACTGTTTAGTAAATTTGGTAAAATTTTTATTGTAGTTTTTTATAACCGTCCTCTTTCTGCAAAGGACGATATTACTACATTCATCATAAATCAATGTTTGACTAAGTCTATTTTTCCAAATTTATGGAAAGTAGCTTCAACCATTCCTATACCAAAAACGGATATAATTGCCTCTATTAATGATGTTCGCGCGATAAACATATTGCCTGCACTTTCGAAGGTGTTGGAAAAAATAATGCAGTCTCAGATTTAGCAGCATTTAAATCGCTTTAATTTGTTGTGCAAATTCCAATCTGGATATAAGCCTAAACACTGTACTACAACTGCTCTAGTTAACATCGTTGACGACCTAGCGTCATTATTATATCAACCTAACTCTCATGCAATACTAGTATTATTAAATTTTTCGAAAGCTTTTGATTGCATTAATCACATTCTTTTGCTTCAAAAACTTTATTTATTTTATAAATTTTCCAATTCTGCAATTAAAATTTTACACTCTTATTTGCAATATCGTAAATTATTTGTAAAGTATGGGAATTCCCGTTCGGCTTATGGTAAAATTCTAGAGGGGGTGCCTCAGAGATCTATCCTTTTATGCTGATAATTTACAATTGTATATCGGAGGTAGTTTTTTTAAATTTGAAGAGGTTGTTATATTTTATTATGGGCTTACATAATTGACATGTAGTTAATCCCAGCAAAAGTCAAGCGTTGATGTAAGACAAATCTTCCTCCAAATGAACCGATGCTATCACATAATCCTCATCTGGCTTTATCTTGATAAAATATCGACATACCCGAAATGTTTTGTTGAAATAAATTCGATATGGAAATCATACAAAAGTAATGTCAAAGCCCATCTCTGCAAACGATTGGCTGTATAGACTGGAATGACTTTTTTTGAACCGAAAATGGCTAGTAGTGGTTTATGGTCAATTTGAAGAGTGAATTTCCGACCAAAAATCATTCGGTAAAATTTTGTTACCGCGAAAATGTGACCAAGAGCCTCGTTTTCAAACTGGTTGTTGTTGCGCTCAGCTTTTTTAAGAGCTCTGGAAGCATGATAAACTGCCTTGATAGATTTATCTGGAAACTTATAAAATCAATAGATCGTCTAACGGTTTGCAAAGCTGATGCATATCCTTTATGAATTTACCATAAAAATTTATAGCACCAATATATGCCTGAAGTGATGTTACATATTTCGGAAGAGGTATCTTAGTTATTGCATCAACCTTTGATTGATCAGGACGGATTCCCTCTTTATTAACGATGGAACCCAAATATTTGATGGATTTCATGTAAAAACTACATTTCTCAATTTGAAGTTGAAAAGCGAATTCCTCAATTTGCTTCAAAACTTTATATAAATTTTGAAAACTTTATAAAATTTTTTTACTACTACTATGGGTGCTGCCTAATTTGAAAAATCAACTGGAGTTATGATTCCTAGTTCTTGGAGTCGTTGAAGTTCTTCATCGATTTTCTCAAGAGAAGCGTAGAATGCTACTGGATGCTATTGGACACTTAGCTCTAAATACTGGTTTAGCATTAGGTTTGGTGTAAATTACGATTTGTGGGATTGTTGAGCTATTAAGTGTGAGAGAGAGCCTTTATTTTGTTTTGTTTTTAATACTAAGTAGCCGCTTGTGGCGTTCTATTTCCTTCTTTTACTTTTTCTCTAAAATAAATACCTCGTGTGTGGACGCTTGTCTTTTTATTCAGATTATATTTATTTTTATTTAAATACATAATCACATCAGGTTATGGGCTCAGACCCACTTAAATAATAATAAAAAAAAAAGAAGTTCAATTTGTTGAATTTCGTGGTTAACGAGTTTAGCGTAATTATTTTTTTTTTGTATAAAAAATTAATAAAAAAAAAATTAATTAAAATGGCGGCAACGTTTGCGTCCATAGAGAAATTGCGTGGAAGAGATAACTATAAGACATGGAAATTTGCTGCAAAATATCTTCAAATGAATGACCTTTGAAGTCATGTTGAGGGCACATGCAAGGAAAGTGATCCAGAAAAAAAAATTGAAGATTCAAAAGCCCAGGCGTCGATTGTTTTATTAGTAGACAGTGTGAATTGTTCACATATTCAAAAAGCAAATACGGCGAAGGATGTTTGGGACAGTCTCAAAGTGGCGTTTGAAGATTCTGGTCTACTTCGTCGTGAAGCATTATTGCGTGAACTAGTTTCAACAAGACTAGTGGATTGCGCTATGATGGAATTTTTCGTCAACAAAATTATTATGACCGCCCACAAGTTAAAAGGTGCCGGCATGGAAATAGACGATGAGTGGATTGGCACATTGTGGTTGGCCGGATTAAGCGACGAGTACAAGTCCATGATTATGGCAATAGAATATTCCAGCACAAAAATTTCGGTTGACTTAATAAAAACCAAACTACTTCAAGAAATTCGTTGGGATGATAGAGTTGAGGGCTCTGCATCCGCAGAGTTGAGGGCTCTGCATCAGCCATGTACGAGAAGCCAGCAAAATCAAACAATTATAAGAAAGAGAAGAAACAAGTAAAGGACGGAAAATTTTTTGAATGTGGCGTAGTTGGTCATTTCAAAAACAAATGTCCCAATACGAAGATGGCTAATCATTCGTCAGTTTTTTCGTGTGTGACGGCATGCAATATTAAATCGAATGAGTGATATATAGACTCTGGTGCCTCTGCACACATGACATGTGAACAACTTTGGATGGAAAATCTCAAACCAGTGCCAGAATCAGGGGAGGTCACGATTGCAAATCAATCAAAATTGAAGGCCGAATTTACTGGCAATGTTTTACTCCAGCTACGGGTGAATAATCGTATAGTAAATACTAGAGTTCATGATGTTCTATACGTACCAGGACAGACCTACTTATTGTCAGTTAGTGAGTTAGTAGGCAAAGGTTTAATTGTCAAGTTTAGTGCAAATGATTGTAAAGTTTTTGACAAAAGCAAGAAATAGTTGTATAAAAATATTTCACAAAACATTTCTCCGTCAATTTTTATGGATGGTAATAGAATATTATTTGTTCCTATAGTAAATAATTTGGGGCTTTTATTAAACTCGAAACTTACATGGAATGATCATGTAAGCCATCTTTGTCAGCGAGTTAATTATAGTTTATATTCGTTGACATTAATTAAAAAAATTGGTCCGGTTCAGTTACGTATATATTTGGTTAAAACTTTAGTGTTGCCCATCTTTACATATTGTTTGATGTAATTTTCAGTAGATGTGATAGTAATTCTATGCGATTACTTGAAGTTTCGTTTAACAACTGTCTTCGTTATATTTTTGACCTTAAGAAGTTTGATCATTTTACTTGTTTTAAGGATTCTATTTTAGGTTATAATTTGTTTAGCTATTATAATTATAGAACGGCTATATTTATCTTTAAGATTATAAATTCGGGCTTACCTTCATTTTCATTTTATTTATATGATAAGCTCAATTTGAAGGTCTCTACAATCAAGGAACATTAATTTGCCGATTATGAGAAGTAATGTTTACAGTAGGTCGGGATTATTAAATGCAATCTTCACCTAGAATGGTTTACTTCCAGAACTTAAAAATGCTAGATCTTTATCTAGTTTAAAAAAAATCTTGTATATTTATATTGCTCTTACTAATAATTAATTTTAAACATGTTTATATCTTTACATTATATAATTTATTTAAATTGGTTTTAATTATTTATAAAAATGTTATAATTATTATTTTTGTTTTTATTATTATAATATTCTTTGTTATTGCTAATTATAAAAGGTACAAAAGCTTTGGCTTGTACTTTGTAAATATATAAATAAAATAAATAAATTGTTTGTCTATATTTTCCAGTCAAAAAAATACCTTATTGTTCGCGAATATACTGCATCTACGACATTACCAGCCATACTACAATTAAGGACAATTTTTCTGATTTATGGGCTTAAAATGGATCTATGGGGATTTATTTTCCAGCCTTGCCTTAGAATACCTAGCTTCTCGTTTTGATATGTTATCCGCATCTTTGTAATAGTTTCACTTTTGGCGGTTAACTCATTTGTTCACCAAGGCAGTTTACTTTTTTGAGCACGTTTTCATAAACTTTTGTCATTTACGCCGATGAGCGAGTCTGTTATTTGAGGGTCTATTATGTCCTCCGCTACATCCACATTAGATCATGTTTTCATCGTTTACTGCTTAATTGCTTACCTTCTCAAACAATCTACCACTGACAAAAAAACATAAATATTTGACCCACTTTTGTGACAATAAATGACAATAATGGCTGATCTTTTTGTATAACAAAAAGCGTTCTTTTTGCCACACAATTTTCTAATACTGGTAATTGAAATGTTTTTGAGACCCTCTATAATTGTATCAAGTCTATTGATTTTATCAACTGGCTTATCAGAGTATTGATAGTAGATACTAGATAAAAATTCCGTAGAGCAGAACTGACATTGTAAAGTGTACGCAAATAACAGAATTGTGAGAATATAAGTATCTCTAGGACGCCTATGGCGTCCCTTTGCGTTGTCACTGTCACAGAAACACAAAATATCAATCATAGAACGTGCTATTTCTAAAAAAAACAAACTCTTATAATAGTCGTGTACCAACAATGAAAGAGTTTCGGTTGGAACTCGATGCTCTTCAAGAAACGATGTCCCTAACTCACATACTTTAAGTCGAACTTTTCTAGTCGATAGTCGAAACTCGATAGTCGACATATTTCGAGTAGCCACATCAACTTAACATAAATAAGTTTAGCTCCAATAAAAAAGATTTTGTCGCCTTTTAGTAATGTCAGTAATGTTATTAGCCCGAAAATAATAAAATGTATATGCAAGTCATCCTTTACGTATTGTAGATTATAAAGGTGTGGAGTGGAGCTAAAAAGAGCAAAGCATATTTCAACCCGGCAACATAAAAGTAAAATTAAAACTTGAATGTTATAAAGAAAATTATATTTTCAAAATAGTATACTTTTATAATGCTTTTGGTTTATAAAGAATTTTACCGAAAATGATGTTGAAAATTTTTTGGAAAAAACCTTTTTACCATCTTGATAAGAAATTGATAGTGAAAAGATTTGCGTCCTATATATAGTTGCTATGAAAAGCATATTGGATTAACATAGATACTCAAAACTATTCTACGATAATAATAAAATGTGGGAAAACTGAAATAGTTCGGTTATAATTGAAAATTTAGGGATCACATTCATTTTAATACATAATCAAGTGGTTGCCTAAGGCGTTTAACGAGAATCTCTCTTTTGTAAATTGACTATGATTGGAATTTATGTTTGAACTTGCCATTTTTTTTTTGATAACAAATAATTTTTTTCTATTGAAATTATGTGAACTATTCAAAAAAAAATGTTGTGAATTGAAAGTGATATTTGCAGTTTGATAAAATCATAACTACTAAACTGTAATTTTATCATATATAAGAATTCGAATAAAACCAATCGCGGTAATGTCATTGCATATACTTGGAAGGATAAGGCAGGATATTAGTGAAATGATTGAAATCGACCCGGTTACAGACACCTTGGCGGCCAATAGTTAGTTAATTTCTGTGGGTAGGGAAAGAAAAGGTATGTTAGTAATGACAGAATTGGTCTGCTTTCCTGTACATTCTGTCATCTCTTATCAGCAATTGCAGTGCGCCACCATTCATTTGTAATCGGAAAGGTTCACTGAATATAAAATCTATTATTTAACTAATTGCTCTTACCCATAGGATGTAATAAATTGAATTAATTTTCATCTGAAATTATAAAGTTTGATGCACAGCCGGCTGGGACTTCTGTTGGATACCGACTGGTCGGTCAACAACCTTCTCCCGCGCCGTTAATGACCACGTTGTTAACTATCTTCTCGCTCTGGTAGTTTGCATATTTTAATAATGGACCTTTTAAAAATCGATGTTAAAGTTTTAAGTGTTATGACCCTTACTATTCCTCGATCATCAGGATGCATTCAATAACTTTACCCAAAGCCGATTTGAAAGACGGTAATTTATCATCTTTGACTAGGTAAGTAAAAATTCGCTGATCCAATTAAAAAATAGGCTGGCATTAACACATCAGAAGATGCTTCATCGTTTAGTGAGCATATAGTGGCCTTGAATTCAAAATTTCTTCGATCTGGGATAACAAATTAGCCATCTCTTCAAATGTTAAATGAGTAGTGGAGGTATATTTGACAAGGTGAGTTTTGACGGACTTCACGAACGCCTCCCACAAGCCTCTAAAATGGAGTGAGATAGGTGGAATAAAATGCCAGTTTACTTGGCACTGAGACAAATATTCTGTAATGAGATAAGTGTGTTTGTTTATGGATATATGTTTAAGTACCTCATTAAGCTGGCGTTTTGATCCAACAAAATTTGAACCATTGTCGCTGTAGATATCTGCTGGTGCACCCCTTCTCGATACAAAACTTTTTAACGCAGCTATGAAGGCATCGGTGGTAAGGTCACTTACAACTTCTATATGAACAGCCTTAGTAGTCGTACAAATAAATATCGCGATATAACCTTTAGTGAATCGGTCACCTCTTCCTTTTTTTGATGCTATTTGTATGGGTCTAGCATAATCAACTCCGTATGATATGTTTTGGTTACTTTCAGTCTTGTTATTGGCAAATCTCCCATTAATTGTTTGGAGATTCTCGCATTACTTTTGAAACACACGATGCATTTATTGACAATTTTACGTATCCTACTTTTCCCTCCTACTTTTCAGTATTATTGTCTTCAAATGGAACGTTAATGATGCACCTGGATGAAAATTTAGCTTATGAATATACCATATAATTCCACGACTAAATGCATGGTCCTTTTGTAAGATTATCGTATGTTTGTAATCATAAGAGCAATCCGAATGCCTAAATCTACCACCAACTCGTAACACCCCATTTCGCTTGTAAATTATTCTTGCTGTACATGATTGATGAAGTTATTTCTGGACATCCTTAGCTCCTCTACTGTTAAGTGAATCGTTTAATTTACGATTCTTATTATTCTGTCTCTTTTGAATAATCGTTCCTCTATTGGCTGCTCTATATTGTTAATCTCCTGAATTTGTGTTGTATAAATGTAGTCTGTTTTTTGCAACTATTCAGGACCCTTGCACCATGGCTTTAAATGAGCCAACTTTGATGGCAGTATGCCCCTCCAACATGCTCGAGTGATCATAGTGAAGCCCATCCTAGCATACCATTTTACTGGACAAATAACTGCGCGCCAAATAACTCGAGTCTGGGCAATGATATCTGTTTAATAGGTGCTACTTTTGGTGTGGCGGCCATTAAATTAACTATGATTTGGCCATTTTCACCGACCGCTCGGTGATAGTCTGATATATTGCTCCGTTTTGTTAGTTTTGAGCTGTCACCAAGATTTAATTTAAATGAAAAGACATCAGCAGTACCATTACATTTAAGTCCCAAGATTTTAGTTTCAGTTGAATCATGGAATTCCGAACTTTCACCGGTATCCTCACTTGTTGTAATGTCAGGCATATTCGACTTCCATTTTCGGATATTAAACCTTCCAGTTCGTAAAACTTAGGTGATATCTATCTTTAGTCGCTGAACTGCTTCAACCGTATCTGCTCCGGAGATGAAATCGTCTACATAAAAATCTTCTAATATTAGCTGAACAATGTTTGGATGGTCTTGCAGATTATCGTGACCTTTCTGCTGCAATTTTCTAATCACCAAAAATGATTAACTGGCCAAGCCGAAGGTAACAATATTGAGCTTATAATGCTGGAGCTCACTTGATGGTTCATTTATCCACAGGACACTTTGAAAATGCGTATATGCTTTTAAGCGACTAACACCTGGTTGTACATTTTCTCGATGTCCCCGGTTAAGGTTATCTTGTGATTTCAGAACTTCATCAATATAGACCGTATGGTACACTGGATTGTAGGACCCATTAGCATTGTTTGGTTTAATGAAACAACTGACGAAGATTTCGACGAACCAAATACCACGCGCAGTTTGGTAGTTTCACTTGACTCTTTTAAGACACCGTGATGGGGCAAATTAAAACATTTTGATTCCTCAATAGCTAAATCAGTTTTATTAATAGGTTCCATATACCCCGCAACTTCATACATTCACTCGACTATCTCCGAGTCTAATATCACCCTGCACTTTAGCGCGTTTCCAAATCGGTTCGTAATCTGGATTATTGCAGTAAGAAGTAATGATTGGAAATTCGACCATATTTCTTTATTTGAAACCGTACTCGCATTTGTATTTCTTACTGTTTGGCCACTTAAAATATTGCCCTCCTCTATTGGTTATCCGTTTTCGGGATGCAATGTAAAATGGTGCTTTCTGTGATATTTGCCGCATCTGTATTTTGAACTGCAAATACCTGCTTGATGGATTGGAGATAAACAATTAAAACATAGTTTCTTTTCTGACACAAACCCACGGCTATCGAATACACTCAAAGACAGAAATTGTTCACATTTGCTTACATAATGGTCTTTTGAACATTTGATAGCTTAGTGATTGTCGGCTGATCCATGAACTGACTTGGAGCTTGTGAGCATTCGATATTTTCAAAATGAATTAATTCCTATGGAATAAATTCTTGATTCATATAATTGTGGCTAGAGAATAAATTGTGCCGCCACAAGTACTTCCCTGCAAGTGATTCACCCTCCAAAAATAATATATTCAACTATTCAGCTATACGGATGAATTTAATTGGTTTGAGGTTTGTTTGATCAACCGAACCCTGCAAACCATAAGCTGGCTTCAACCTGTCGATTAAAATAGAATGGTATTTGTCCTTTTTAAAGATAAAAAAATATTTTCGAAGGCGGCGTACAACTTTGGAGGAGAAAGACCAATGCGTACCTTGTCATCCCTCATTAAAACGGATTCGCATTTGTTTAAACATTTTGGAACAAATCGACTGTGTTTTGATCGGGTGCGGATTCTCGACGAAAAACTTACCAGGTAATTTGATTGTTTGGCCATAGACCATTTTAGCTAGTATAAGCACTTCAACTCTTCCTTCACGGTCGGTCGAATTCTAAGAAGAATAATGGGAATTTCCGGACCAGTTATGAACAGTGTAATCTACAGAAGAACACCAAAACGAGATACAGTGTTATTTACGAAAGTAGTGGCACTGGTTGTTGCTGAAATATTTGTCAAACAGTATATGCTTCTGGCCAACGAGTGAAACGATCAACACAGGTTAGTATATACGAATATCCACTAAATGTTTCGCAGACGCCTTCGAGACCAGGCAGTTTCAAAAGCTCTAGTTTTATTATGGGCGGCTTACGAAGTGAACCCGATAATAATTTCTGCAGTTCTCCGTCAGAATTAGTTGCACGAGTTAAAGTATCCACGAAAACCTTATCCTGGCCGTGAACATGTTGTATGTCAAACGTAAATTGAGAAATGTAGTCCAAATGGCTTGATTGCCATGGATTGTGTTCCGTTTTTGACTGAATGGCTCTAGTCAGAGGTTTATGGTCGGTGTAAATTGTAATATTTCGACTTTCGACAACATATCTATTATACTTATATATATTGCGAGTAGTTCTCTGTCGAATGCGGAGTATTTTTTTCCGCATCAGACAGTTTCTTCGAAAAATATCCTAATGGCTCTCAAAGATTATTATAATTATATTATAATACAGCCCCGACCGCGATGCTTGATGCATCCATCGTGATTGTCAGTCCAGAAACAATCCAACCATATATAGTATTTTGCGCAAATATTGAATTGAATTGTTATCGACTCGACTATCTCCGAGTCTAATATCACCCTGCACTTTAGCGCGTTTCCAAATCGGTTCGTAATCTGGATTATTGCAGTAAGAAGTAATGATTGGAAATTCGACCATATTTCTTTATTTGAAACCGTACTCGCATTTGTATTTCTTACTGTTTGGATTCACTTATTGGATGGCATAACAATGTCGTTTTCGCCAATTTGGCTTTAAGCGTCGTGGATGCTAATTGATATTCTATAAAAAAATTCTTGGTCGTTTTTGGCTTACGTACTAAACTTGCCGTGAATATGGGCGAGTATCTCAGCCAGTTTTGGAATAAAGCGTTGGTAATAATTTACCAACGAAATCAAGAGTTTGTGCTCCAAATATGCATTTGGCGGTCTTGGTATGAACATCAAACTCCACTAATCTTTGAAATAGCTGTTCCAAGTTCAGTTTGTGGTCTTCCTCTATATCATCAAGGAAACGAAAATGTCGTCGATGTGGACGAAGACACAGTCTAAGTCTCGAGCGTTCATGAAACGCTGGAAAGTTTGTGCTTCATTACGGAGATCGAATGGCATTCGATTAAATTCGATTAGGCCAAATGGGGTCATAATTTCAGTTTTATGTACGTCTTCGGGAGCTTGGGTATTATATGGTATGCTCTGACTGTAATTGGATGGAGAAATTTTAAATATGAGGTAGGAGATACCGATCAGCTGTTGTGATGGCATTAAATCTCCTATAATCTCCACATGGTATTCAATCGTTATCTTCTTGACCATGTGAAGCGGACACGCTACGGGAGATGCAGCTGGTTGGAAAATTCCCAACTCTACCATATGTTAAAATTCTATTATTGCGGCTTTATGCCGAAGTTGATCCAGTCGACGTGGTCTTGCGCCACGTGATGTTTGACTGGTAAATTATAATGCGGTTCTGTTGTTAATGAAGGAAACTTCTTAAGCAAGTTGCCGTAACCATTTTCGATCACTAAATGAATTGGTATTGGTATATCCACTGCGACCGCAATGGCGTTGACTAACAGCTAAGTTGCTAAATCAACTAACCGTTTTTCTTTAACATCGACAAGTAAGCCAAATTTACTTAGAAAATCGGCGCCTAGAATTGGACGATTAATCGCAGCTAAAAAAAAGGAATGGGTAAATAGACGCCGAAATCAAATATCTACTTTGAGCAATCTTGTATCATTAGTGTTTATGGTTGTACCATTAGCTGCCGACAAAACTAGATCATGAGATTTCTAGTAATTTTTTTATATTTTAAATATGGGGTGATAGATAAGCCAGCGCCCGTGTCGATTAAAAAGGTCAGTTGGTTATTCTTATTGTATATAAAAAATGTATAGTTGATTCTGTTGTTCTCGGCCGTTGGCTCACATTTTCGGCCTCCATGGTAATATTTTCGGCTGAACGAACACGACAAGTACGGGTACGTGTTGGATTATCGACTAGGTAGCCCGTATCATGCACTTTAAGCACAAACTTCTTGATACCGTTGGGTGTGAGTCCCGTTTTGATCAAATTTTGTACAACGTTTTCTTGAAACCAACATTTCCAATATTTTCTACTATATAGATGCTTTTTAAGCAACTAAAGAAATCTAAATTCCCAATTTGTCCGCCCAACCAAAACCAGTAAAATTAATAAATTATTTTGCAATTTCTTATCTCAATCAAATCTTCTTGTTTAATCAATATTTTTGTGTAACGTGATATGAATTGATAATCATAATCTTAATCCACTTCTATCAATTATTGTATAACAACATAGAAAAAATTGTTGGTCTGGAAGAATTTATTTACTCCTATATTTCATCTTCAGCCATTGTTCGTATTTTCGTCTATAGTTTTTAGTTTATTGTTGCAATTTTCTTTTTTCTTTTTATTTCTAATTAGAAAATGTTGAGTCAACAAAAGACAAATATTTTTATTATTTTTATAGATAATTAAATGTAATGGGAGACAATTAGAGTAAACTTTATAAATAATATTACAAATAAATAGTTTGTGTTTATTATGGTGATTACATCCAACTCAAGTATTATTACAGATGAGTTAAGATGAAATATGTTTGTTTTTTGTCCTGTTGTGACGACCTCACGATTAAACGTTGTGAAGTAAAGTTTTGATTTGATATACATTTTATAAAATCGTTAACTTAGTTCGTTCCGTATAGAAAGATAATAGCATAAATCCTTTCAAAGTTTGAAAATAGTGCAATGATGTAGTTTCTAAACAGCAAACTAGAACAATAGTAGAACAGCGAAAAAACATAAAATATCCTCAATTTAAAAGTCAAGTGTTGTGGTCATGTATTTTCTCTTTTGGAGTCAAATCGCTTCCGACTGTTTCCCGGTTAATTTGTAACGTCCTACTTTATGTCGTATACGGCCTACTTAAGGACGCACAACTATGGCTTACTTTTTATTATAAACTTACACCTTTCAAAGTACTATTATTTTGGCCTTTCAATAGTGCGCTCCATCAGATGCTTTTACCACCTGTTCGAAATCAAGTAATTATAACTCTCATTGAACATAGAGTATTTTTTTTTATTGTTTCTATGGTTCTATTGTTTTTAGTTATTGTTTTTGTTATTGTTTTTTTTTTCATATACATATTCCAAACGTATTTTTTTCGTACTAGATGAAAGGAATACTTCAATAAGAAGCCATTTTGTTTTATTGTGCCAATTGCATTAAACAATTAAGCGTTAAAAAATTACATATTGGGGATCAAGACTAACAACTGACAAAGTAAAGGAGCTACTTACCGCAGGTCAAGCACCAAAACGCGTATTTCCAAATAAAATTTCAGATCTCATAGATGTAACCAAAGGGGAATCAGAAAATTACGTATTCATAGAAGAGAGTGGAGGACTATTGTTAGATCTTTCTCCTATAATAATGACTCTCAGTGCAACGATTGTTAAGAAAGAGTCGTTGCCTAAATTAGCAAACAATAGAACCAATTGGAAACTGTTCCAGAAACTAGTTGGAACTAGTGATAATATCAATCTTCTAGTGACAGTTAAAACTTTGGCACAATTGGAGGACCAATTAGAGCTACTTAATAGTATTATACAATAAGCAGCTTGAGATAGTACGCCTATAATAGTCAAAAAGAAACTCGAACACATATAAACTTCTCATTGCAAGTTCGAGAATTAGTTTAACGATACTCAATTATCTTAGTAATAAACTAAAAATGTTAATTAAGAAAATAAGAATGAATCGATTCATAATTACCTTACTGGCCTTACTGGTTAAAAAGATACTGGATATTACCTCTGGAAGGCAACAAAAAACCTAAAAAGACCTAAAACGCAAGTACCTGCAATTAAATATGATGGTGGAACTTAGGCTAAAAGCGCAAAGGAAAAAGCTGATTTTTTTGCATCGTATCTTAGAGATACATTCAGAGCTCTTCCAAGACAAACTTTAGATAAAAAAAAATAAAACTATAGTTATCAAAATTGACAGCCAAAGCTTAAAACCTGTATCTTTACAAGAGTTAAAAGTTGAAATCAGCAATAACTTAAGCTTAAAAAAATCCTCTGGCTATGATCTAATTACAGGACAAATAGTTAAAGCACTACCTGAAAATGGATTACGAATGTTCCACACCAATGGAAAGTGGCAGAAGTGATAATGATACTAAATCCAAGCCAACCACATAACGACAAAAATCGTACAGGCTGATTTCTTTGCTTACAACTATTTCTAAATTCTTCAAAAAATTGCTGCTTAAGAGACTCAAATTAATCATAAAACGATGGGATTATTCCGCCCCACCAATTCGGTTTCAGAGAAAAACATTCCACTATAGAACATGATCACAGAATCACAAACATGATTTCAGTAAAATGTGTGTTAAAGGAAATCATTCCAAATTATGTATTAAACTTAGGTCTTTTGGGTTGTTTTAATCTGATATTGGATTTTTTTAGTCTTATCTGTCAGATAGAGAGCAATATGTTTTGTTTAGTGGTCATACATTTTTGAGTTTCACACCTTCATCTGGTGTTCCGCAGGAAACAATTTTAGGCCCACTTCTGTTCCTAATCTTTATTAATGACTTGGTAGATATTTTTGGTATATAGTTGGTAACTTGTCTGACGCATTAGCATTGCAAAATGATATTTGTATGGTAAGTCAATGGTGCTGGATCAATGATTTGCATTTAAATATTAGTAAATGTATGGCATTAACATTCACCACAAAAAGAGAAATAAATAAATTGGTTTTTGATTACCATGTTAATGGAGTTGTACTGAATAAGGTTAGTTTTGTAAGTGATCTTGGAATAACTTTTGATGATAAGCTGAAGTTTGATGTTCATATTGTTGTGATAACCTATAAAAAGTATTTCATACTGTGGTTATTCTAGAAGTGAAATAAATAAATAAATAAATAAATCATGAACATTCGTCATATATTTGCAATTGTCTGACTGCGGCTTATGATAATAAGGTATCTCAAACTTTCTTTAGAAAATAAATTATATTCCAATTAAATTCGAAAATTTTCGATTGGTATTATTTCTAACTTTAATAAAAATGAATTGACTTCAAAAAAACAATAATAATTTGTATAACCCTCAGTAAAAATAAATTTTAAGCAGATGTATAAATACATCAAAGTTAGGGGGGTACTGTATCAAAAACTGGTAAATTCACAGAGGTTTCGGAAGTAAGTGGTATACATGGTATACATACGCTAACTACCTATGTATATCACTTACTTGTGAAACCTCTGTGAATCGGCCAATCTTTGATACGGTGAAATCGGAGTAATTTTATTTCCTATAGAGTAAGTTTTTAGCTAAAACCGGTGTATGATATGTTTTTGAGAACGCTCATTTTATTTTAATTTAAGTTTATCGTTTTTTACATTATTTATCAGTTTTACAAATTTTTAAAGAATATTACAACGTAAATATGTAATAAATACTCGTTAGTATTAATAAAATTCTTGTAGGTATACATGCACCATGTAAGTTACGTAACCCTAAATTGCTTTTGCCCTCTAATTTACCTATAATTTACACTAATTTACATAGATAATTTTTGTTATTTCCACGAATTTTATGTACTATACATTTTTGAATTCGTGGAAATTTGTGGAAAACTTCACAGCCGTACTTCAAGTAGTTTCCTTCAATAGGGAACATTGAATTGGCCTGATTTCACTACATAAATCAATTTAATTTGCTCAAATTACTTGTTGGAATGTTGTTGTGGTGGTTGTATATAGCTGTCAATGCTAATTTGAGAGTAAAAACATTAAAAATGGCCTCGGCAATCTTAGTGTAGACTTATTTTACAACAATATGGCTGATTAGCTGGGATCCATACCAGAGCACAATGTCAGAATAGTGATTGGTGACTTTAATGCTATAAGGCTGGCAAAAATCAGATTGGCTTACGTAAAAACAATGATCCGTAATTCCGACACAAACAAGCGACCGATAATGGATGAAGCATGGTGTACTTGCGATCACTAGCACATAATTTTCTCATACAAATATCCACTTGAAAACATGAACACACTGTCGTAAGACGTTCCGCAGTCAAATTGACCATGTGTTAATTTTTTTTTGCGAAGGTTTAGATTAACCAAAGATGTTAAATCTTAACGGGTGGCTGCCAAACTTGTAATTGGTGATCATCAATTGGTCACTGCAAAGCTAAGATGGCAGTTTTTGTACAAGTCATTGATCATAGGAAAACAAAACTTACGTTTCAATGGTGAAGGTTTAAAAAACAAAGGTGAGAAAGCACAATATCAGGTTCTTGTTAACAATAGCATTGTCGAAACCTACCACCGTTCTGATGATGTATGTGAACGATCTAAAAGAGCTATTGAAAATTCCTGTTGTCAGGGCTGCCCAAGCTTCTCTATGTATGGTACAAATAAAACTCAAAAATGATTGGTCTGATGAGGAGTATCGTCTTGCTATCGAGCAACAGAATATAGCCTATAAAGAAGCGCGAACATGTTTTAGAGCATAACAACACTCTAAAATACCATATTCAACGTTACCATTCAACCAACATACGAACATTTACTCAAATTATCTGCAATTACTACATAACTTACGCCACCCTTTTCCACCAACCCACCATCAAATCATGCGATAGAGCAGTAATACAAGTATCACTATCAGAATACTCAACCTTCCAATCACTGTTATTTATACCGCGATTGTTTATGTCACGGATTCTTGCAAATGCCTTACAGTGGTTTTTGAGAAGCGTTTAGCCGTACATTTAAAGAAAGCAAACATTACTTTAACAGGAGTTTGCTCGTCTACAGCTAGCATCATGGAGGATGCACCAACCGTGAAATATCACTTAGATTTCAGTCTATATAAAAAAAGTCACCTCACTAATACTAGCCAAAGTATCAGAACCAATGCTATCTCCAGCATTAATTAATGTTTCATCGTCATGTTACTAGGTGCCAACTCCTCAAATATCATGGATTAGTCCGCTTTCGGAGGCAGTTCAGAAAGGACTGTCTTTCTTAGATGTGGACTACCCCTTAAGGAGGTTGATAAATCAGATGCTAGAATGCAGAATTGTTAACGCCGAGATAGGGGAATCCACCATTAGAAGGCGAATAGTTAGAGGAACGCCGCAAGATGGTGTCCTATCACCTCTTCTCTGGAACATAGTAATCAATGGACTACTTTTGGAACTGGAGAGGGAGGGAATAGGAGTCATCTTCGTATGCAGATGACGTAACGATTGTGAGCTCGATTAGGTACTTAAGCACGATTAGGGAAGTCTTGGAACACGCGCTCTTGATCATTACAAAGTGGGCTAGCAAATTTGGGCTGGTTATAAATACATCCAAAACAGAGCTTGTACTCTTCACCAAGAAATATGAAATTCGGGTAGTCGCCCCTCCTACCTTAAAAGGCATGGCACTGGCCTTTACTGATAAGGCAAGATTTTTGGGCATAATTTTGGACAGTAGGCTCAATTGGAAGCCCAATATTTTAGAGAAAGTAAAGAAGTCTACCATGTCTCCGTACTCATGTAGGAACGCCGTTGGTAGGAGATGGGGTCTAAAACCAGAGCTGATACACTGGCTCTTCACCGCTGTAGTCAGACCGATCCTGATGTATAGGCCAGCACTAGACAAGAAAACTTATAAAAATATGATAAAGAAGGTACAAAGAACAGACTGTTTTCTTATAAGCGGGGCACTGGGGACAACCTCTACATTTGCTCTGGAGGCTATGCTCTACTTTCTTCCTGTCGGCATTTTTGGTACGCAGAGAACTACAACTGCGGCTGCACGGCTCTCTGCCATGTTTGAGTGGAAATGTCTACAGATGGGCCACTCGACGATTGGCAGTTCGCTTAAGAAGGACTTGGCGAATAGTGACTACACAATACCGATTGTATGCTTTGAAAAAAGCTTCCGGACCCTTATCCACTCAAGGGAATCCTGGGGGGACAGGTCAATAGCGGAAAAGTCGGAGCTAAAGTCTATCGTGACAAATTAAATGTAAATATATCCGTTCGTCTTCCTGATCACTGCAGTGTGTACTAGGCAGACGAGGTAGTGATTGAGGAAGCACTGACTTGGTTGATGCATAATGTCATATCCACAAGGGATATAACAATATATGTGGATAGTCAGGCGGCAATTAAGTATCTGAAATCAGTCTTAACGAAATGAGTGAGCATCTCAATATCCAGATAGTCTGGGTCCCCGGTCACTCGGACATTCTGGGAAACTGTAGGGCTGAAGAACTAGCAAGGAAAGGTACAACTCTCTAATTGAAACCGGAAAGCGCAAATCTGGGAAGGCCTATAGCAGTGATTTTGATGGCGCTTAAAAATGAGGTGATATTTTCGGTACAGAAGAAGTGGAATAACACCATAACATGCAATGTAGCGCGGCAAGTCTGGTCAAAACTAGACTTGAAGCGCTCCAAAACACTACTATTCCTACGTAAACCTGACTTAAGTATAGACGTGGGGGTGCTCACAGGACACTGCCTCATTGGAGCGCATGCGAGAAGGCTTTTGTCAATGGCTAAGGACTTCTGTTGAAGCTGTATGGATGAAGAGGAGGAATAGACTGTGAGCCATTTCCTCTGCTCATGCCCGACGCTAGCTTACAGAAGGTACAAACATCTGGGCAAGTATTGTTTCGACTGCCTTATGGATCTCGAGAACTGCAATGTGCGAGGTATTGTACGCTACATAAGTAGCTCTAAATGGTTCCAATGAAGGTGAAAGGGGAGTAGGATCCTTTGACACCACAATGGACAGTCATCGTTCTAGGTGATGTACAAAACGTTTTTCCCACCGATTCATTTATTTGATAATCCATGATGAATCATGAACATTAGCAAATCATATTGTTGACGCAATTTTTTGATGCCACAACTATATCTTACACTTTTACTTCATTGGTGAGTTTCATTTAAATTCAATTTTTAAAATATTTAGAATTTGGAAAATTTACAAAATTGAAAATCTGAGACCTTCAATATGACCGTCGTTTGAAACAACAAACCATTCGAACAAAAGTTTAAAAATAATCACTAACTATATTATTGCATACCGAAGAAGAAGTAAAATAATAAGAATCACACAATATTTTCATTATTCTTCTCGTGATAGTGAAACCATTGAAAACACAATAAAAAAATTCCACAAAATACTGCATCAAGTACAAAAGCAAAAATAAAACGAGAAAACAGCTGAAACCTCATATAAAACAGAAAGATGTACCAAAAGACTATGGAGGGGAAAAAATTTTTTTTGTTCAGATAAAACAGTGCCTGCTGATACAGTGATACATTACGATATGTACATGTAATTCTTAGGAGTTCGCAGATTTGGAATGTACAACAGGATCGAAATAAAATTCTGTACATTTAACTCATATTGGTGCTGGTCTGTTGATTTGTATTACCAATAAGTGAGATTACTCGTGAAAAATATTGCAGTTCCTGTGAGAGAAATTAATTATTTTATGAACTTTTTTTTTTTTTTTTTTTTTTTGTTTGTTTTGATAGAGATATTTCGAACCAGATATTCATAACTTTTTTTGCATTCTGTATTTATTTGTACAACATATATATACCCTCGTACTATTGTATAGATCAGTTTTTCTGGCATTCAATGAAACATGCGCAAATTTTGTGAAAATAAAATCGTTCCCGTTGTCGTTATTGTTTTTGCCTTTTTTGCTAGAAAAATTATTTTTATTTTACAAAATATATTATGAGCACAAAACTAAAACTAAAACTAAAAAATTAATCGAAATAAAAAAAAAATAATAATTTTTGTGTAGAGCTTTGAAACCAGAAAGATTAAGAAAACTGATGAAAATATTATTAAAAAAAATTTAATTTTTCAATTTTATGAATGAACGAAATTCGTCAAAATACAGTACTGTACAATATATTTTCACCGGATAAATAATAATCCTTTTTAATACTCTGATCCGCCCTGTCATTGTTATCATTTGAAATTTTTATTGCATACGAATGTCATATACATGTTTGCACTGTCTTCCTTGGTTGTTTTTCATGTTCTCATTATGCTCAGTATTGCTCCTTTATCGGTTAATGCTCTTTGACATTTTTATTAAATACATGTATATAGTCTAGTGTCAGAATTTTTAAGGAACTTGCATTATGTATGGCTTAGAACCGTGTCACTTAGAATAGTTTCGTCTGAGACATGATTACAGCTGTAAAGCAAATGGTCCAAGGTTTCTTTCTACTTACCTCCGCACTAAGTGTAAGACCATCAAACCATCAAATTTTGCTTCTATTAATACTGCTTGATGTACCACTTTCCCGTTGCTCACACTTTGTTTTTTCTTGTTTTACATCAATATTGATTTTACACCGGCTAACTCAGGACAATCTATTCTGTCACCCAACTCGGAACAAGAATATATAAGCATTTCAACCCTTGGCCTGCCTTCAAATATAGTCATGAGGGTACTTTATTTAAGGCTCCAAGCTGCTTTAACCATTCGCATCAGAGCAAATAAGATATTAGTAAAACTTTCTACAATCCTGTCAGCAAAATTTACTTCAAGCTATTTAAGAGTTTTTACCTTCTTAATTTTTACTCCGTTAAAAGAGATGTTCTTCTGATATCACGCGTTTTAAATTGAATCATAACTGTTTAGGTTGAACAAAACTCCAACTTATAACTACAAAACCAATTATAGTCATTATGTTGAAAGTTATCTGCACTAGTTCCTGAACGCTTTGTTTAGAAGTACCAGCAAAGAGCATTACCTTGTCGTGATCGTTATTACGTTATTTCGAAACTTTCAGAAATAGTTATTGATTATTGAGTAAAGGTTTGCTAGATAACTATATTCTTCTTTAATTCATTTTTAAAAATAGGCCACCACAGACAATCAAAAGAATCCAATTCTTTAATTATGTTGATCATTTCCACTATATCTCCCATACACGAACATCAAACTAAGAGTTACCGGTTTGTAGCGTTACTTACCTAAGACTGAGAGTACCATGATTGACTTATTGGCTTTTGAATAGCTGGGATCTCGTTCACCTCCCTTCCTAATGATAATTATTTTGCTATTTTTACCAGGCTTTCGGAGAGTTCTTCTGTTTGGACAATCGTTTAGGAAATGCGTGATATAAGTTCTATTATAGGTCATGCTCTTTGCTATTATAGGTCATACACTTGGCTAACCATTTAACCGCTTAATTTTGCTTATCTAAGGTGGCGGATCGAAGAAAAAAACTCTTCATTTTTCATGGATTCTGAAGGGTAGAGGGGGAAAAATACCTCCGAGGGGCCAACCGTAAAATCCAATGCAATGGAAACACACTGAAAGGAAACATTACTCCAGTTAGACAGCCAGTGAGCCAGATTCAACTCTGAAAATTCCCCAGTTCTCAATGAAGGCCAGCCACGAATTCCTGGCTAACACCTTTCCATACCGAGCTCAAAAACCTTTAAACCACCACTTAGACAAATGCATTCCATGACTCAGTAGGGGAACGAAAATGCTGAGCGCACGAAGAAAAGTGAACCAAGAAAACCACTACAATGTCGCTAGAGAAAACGCTGATTTAAGGAATTGCTATAATCGAAAATAAGAATACTGTAGCTACCTATAAAACAAATGAAGATGAATTGGCATATAAAACGAGTTTTGTACGAAAAGCACAGAATGTTATCAAATGTAATCACTGATCAAAGCTGCCTCATACATGCCCAAATTAAGAACAAATTAAGGAAGTCAAAAAAGCAACCAAAGTTAGCCTTCATCTGAAGGCTTTTATCTTAAACTATAAATTATTTAATTCATAATATTATAACATAATAATATAATTTCTGCAAGCTATAGGAAGTGATAAATTGGATTAGTTTTTGTCTGAAATTTACAATTATTTAATTTATTACATAATTAAAAATATAAACTTATAAAAATTATAATATAAATTAGATTTGTTAAAAAAATTGGTTAAACATTGCAAATAAATTAAATTAACCATTTTATGATTAGCACATCCTGCAATTGACGAAAATCTAATTTACATACACTTTATTTGACACAAAACTTAAAAGCAATACAAATTAGATTTTAAAACAATTGATTAAATATTACAAACCAATTGAATTAACCGTTTAATGACAAATTCGTCCGACTTCTTTAATTCTAGTCCATATCAAAAAATTTATGTATGTCTAATCTAAGAAAGTCACTTTACTAGAAACTCGTTTATCGAAAACGTGGATACCACTAGTGCTACTAAACTCTCCAGCAGAAAGAGACACCAATCTTTAATAAGGATAATAAAAATGATGAAGAATTACAAATAGAGGAGGAAGCTATGCAAGGTGCTACTGTTACTATAGTATATCAGCAATCTACTGTTTACCCAAATATAACCCAAAAAAAAGACTACATCCAACTTTTTAAAACAACTTTCGTAGTAATTATATTATTGGAGGCGACTTTACCGCAAAAAACATATTATTCTGGTGACCAAATAGAACTACTTTCCAAAAGAAGACTATTTAAAGAAGGCAGAATATTAAAATGTTTTACTCCAGTAAAAAGCCAACATACTGGCCTTTGGACTCCAATTAAATTGCCCCGATAATTACTTATGAAGATATCACAGGCTATTCTCCAGTTTTAATGACAATAAATGACACGGTATTAAAAAAAACAAACCTCTCAAGACTAACAAATAACGAAAAAACTGGAAATACTCTCGGCATCTTGTCGAAGTAACCTTGAATCTACATATGCAGATCTAAAATGCTTATATGATAGAAGAAGAACTGTGAAGCTTCATAGAAAGTGTACAAAAAGCGGCCTGGTAAAGTATTTTTATTCAACAAGGAATATTACAAAGAAGTATATACTATCCAGTTGAAGTGAGAGAGTTTGCTAATGAAAAATTTAGAGCTCGTAAGACTTGAAAGATAACTAGAACAATTGACGACCAAACAATCTTAAACAACTTGTGAAATAAAACTAAACTATTAATTAAGAAGAAGAAGAATTAAACAATTGGTAGCTTCCTTAGTAAAATAACAAGTAAACCAGACACGCACTATGCCCTGTGGAAGACCATCAAAGATTTGAAGACATAAAATGCAAGTGCACACCAATAAAAGGATTAACCTGGGCGCGCGGCGAAAAGCCAAAAGCTGAACAAAAAGACCAGTTACTCTGAAAGAAATGAAGCTCTAAACAAAAAGATTAGTTACTCTGAAAGAAATCAAACAAAGAGTAAAAAACCTCAAAAACAAAAAAACTGCTGGTACAAGGGCAAATAATTAAAGCCATACTAGCAAAAGTACAGAGGAAAATTTACAGTACATAATCAATGCTATCATTAGACTAAATAATGTTTCGAGACCATGCAAAATAGAGGAAGTCATAATGATTCCAAACGACAAAACATCGTGCAGGCCAATCTCTTTACTAACAGCAACATTAAAGATTTTCGAAAGACCGTTTTTCAAGTGGCTAAAGCCAAATGTAGAGAGCGGGAAGATTCAAAAGGTACATAGGATCACGGATGCAATTGAAAAGGCACTGGAAGGAAGAAAATAGGTTCTAAAGTATTCTTAGACGCAACATCACTACGTTTTTTATTTAAATTTTTTGACACATTTGTAATACGCAAATTTTTCCCGTGCTGAATTGATGAGGTTTGGTCTTGTTTCCAATATGAAATTCGATATTTCGGTATTGAAAAGGCTTTTTTTCTCCATATTCATATTATAATTTAATGATCAATTTTTTCGTGTGACAGTTTAACGTTTGTACTAAGTGTATTGCTTTGGAAAAATAAAACTTAAATTAAATTTAAAACTTAAATTTACCAAAAACAGCTCCAAATTTAGTTTTTATATGAATCGACTTCATGTAACAATTTTGTTATCCAAAAATTCAATTTAATTTACTTATATTTAAATTTCTTTTCAATTTAGCTAAATTTATTTTCACTGTCTTTCTATGCGATTGTAGTTGTAAATTTAAAAAAAAAATTACTAAAGCAATACAAGTACTGTTGAATTTGGTATAAATATTTAGTTTAGAATGGAAAATGGAATATGGATGCGTTCTCAATTTTTGTAATGCTTATTTGATATTTGAATTTCGAGTATGATATGAACGCTCTTTCATTTTAATTTTTATAAGATATGTTGTTAGTTTTATTAATATTAGATTTAAGAAAGCGAAGAACTTTTTTTACAGTATAATTTATTTTTTCAAGTTTTTGGGTTTCCTGATGCTTTTGAAAGGGGCTGGTTGGAGGTAAAGCAATGAACTTTGAGAGAATCAGAATAATGAAATGTCCTGATAAACGAGATTGTATATTAATAACAGTTATTAATAACTACTGATAACAGTTAAAACACTAAATTTACCATTATCGCCAATGCGGTTTGTGACAAAGTTTTGAAAATTATAAGAACATGATTATTCTATATATTATAACTAAATTATATACGATTGTGTGCCAGGCTGAAAGGTGATTCGTATTATATGTATATAAAAATTGGCACATAACAAGGTGATAACAAGGTGATAACAAGTAAAATAAGATTTAAGAAAATCAATACATTAGTAACCGCAAAATACGAGTATTCGAGAAATTGTGAAATGGAATTTATCAAAATGAAATGGATATAACAATTTATTGGATCCAAAGATTTGATAACAATAGAATATCAAAATAATTATACGGGAAAAGGTCCAAACGTAATTGAATAGATAACAAAGCAATTAAGTAATTGAGATATCAAGATATTAAACAATTGTAAAAGGATATATGTAATAAATAACAGGATAGTTCAATTTTGGTTGTTATTGTATCTTTTTATATCTAAGCATAATGAATCATACAGAAAAATCGAGGGAAATTTTTTTACTGTGTAAGTTGCGATTTATTTTTAAGATATTTATGGTTATGAAGGAAACAAATATATAAATATTAAAATGTATATATGCATATATACAGGGTAGCTGAGACCAAGTGTTACCAAATAAAAACGCTGTAATTTTTTCAATTTTAATTATTTTTTATTGAAATTTCGTGGAATATGTTGAAAACATATTACACTTTATGAAGAACATGTTACTGCTCGATATGACTTCCTTTGGCTTTGATTATTTGATTCAGTCTTCCATAGCAAGCATTGTATACTGACAGAACGTCGGCTTGCGGAATTTTATTCCCTTCTCGAACAAGAGCTGACTTCAATGCATCAACACTTTCGTATTTTTTAGTGGACACCTTACTCTTTAAAATGGACCATATGGAGAAATCCATGGGATTCAAGTCTGGTGAATATGGTGGCCATTATTTCGACGAAATCAGTCGCGGAACGCCATTTTGTAAAAATTACTGTGTCGCTCGAGCTTTGTGTGACGGTGCCGAGTCCTGTTGGAATGTCCAACGGTTCGTACCAAAGTGGTTACGTGCCCAAGGTAGCAAAGCATCGTTTAGGATCTTTTGGCGATACACCTCTTGGTTTATCTTGACTCCATGTTCGATGAAAACCAGAGGAGTGCGTCCATCTGCAGTAACTGCAGCCCAAACCATAACATAAGCTGGTGATTGCTTGCGCATGGCAACTCTTGTGTCCAAATTATCGTTGGACTTGTGCTCTAACCAAAAACGATCATTTTGTTTATTCACAAACTGTTGAATGGTGAAAATTTTCTCATCAGAAACGACAATTTTTGGAATCTCATCACGTTCGGCCAAGGCCTTCAATGCTCGTGTTCTTTCAAGCCTAACTTTTTTTTGTGCCTCCGTAAGATCTTGAACTTTTTGTATCTTGTAGGGCTTCAAGTGTAGTTCATTTTTCAATATGGTTTGAATGCTGTATCGTGAAACATGTAGACGTGCGGCTAATTGATTGGCACTTTGACGAGGATTTCGTTGGATTCGTTTCTTCACCTTTCGTATCATTTCTTTTGATGTTGCTGTCTTTTTAGGACCGCCTCTGTTGCATTTAGCGATGCTACCAGTTTCGTTGTATCGAGTTATGGATCGATACACAAACATTTTATTCACATTCAAATGCTGGAGCTGACGAACTATTGCTGTTTATGAATTTCCATCCAAATAAAGTGCAATTACACTATTACGTTTGAATTCCATTACGATTTTTTTATTAAGATATTAATTTAGAACAATTATTTGTTGACCACATGTAAACAACTAACCAAACTTCCATCTTTCAAAAAATTGACGCGCGAGAATGACAACTACACAAATGACAGCAGAGTGAAGTCAGTAACATTTGGTCTCAGCCACCCTGTATATATAAATATATATATATATATATATATATATATATATATATATATATATATATATATATATATATATATATATATATATATATTATATAATTTTTTTATTTTTTTTATTTTTTTTTAATATCAATGAAACAGGCTTTATTGGATAGAAAATTTTATGACATTAAAATTTAAAAATAATTTCGCCACAGCTGGCTCGTACAAGGCGCAATCACAAATGTTCGCTAACTTTTTGCAGCATTTGCGGCCGTATTTCGGCAATAACTCTTCGAATATTGATTTCCAGGTGTTCAATTGTCTCTGGTTTATCGAGTAGACAAGTGACTTTACATAACCCCAAAGAAAATAATCCAATGGGGTTAAATCATACGATCTTGGTGTCCAATAATTTGGACCATTACGCGAAATTATTCTTTCATCAAAAGTTTCTTTGAGTGAATCAATTGTAGTGCGTGCTGTGTGGCATGTGGCTTCGTCCTGTTGAAACCACATGTCAGCAAGATTAATGGCAGCTAATCGAGGTACTAAAAATGTCTGTTCATGTCCCTATACCGCTCACCATTGACAGTAACATTCTGACTAATGACCCCGCCAGCCCATAGAGAGCACCAAATAGTTATTTTCTGTGGATGTAATGTTGTTTCGTCAAAAGCTTTTGGATTATCCTCACCCCATATCCAACAATTCTGTTTATTTACGTACCCATTCAACCAAAAATGGGCTTCATCGGAGAACAAAATTTTGAATTCAACATAAATATCAATTTGTGCTTCAGCCTATGCGCCAAATTGGCGGCGCATACGATGATCATTTGGCTTTATTTCCTGCACAAGTT
Organism: Tipula confusa; assembly: GCA_963556175.1. Taxonomy (NCBI): domain Eukaryota; kingdom Metazoa; phylum Arthropoda; class Insecta; order Diptera; family Tipulidae; genus Tipula; species Tipula confusa. Next base: position 137,923,141 of record OY744477.1, on the reverse strand, counting down.
TAGTTTTGAAAGCTTTTAAGCCAAGATTTTTTCAAAAAATCTTCCATAAAGTGAAACGACTCAACCGAACTTGCTGAGAACTGCGATGAATTGATTGATTTTTCTTCTTCAATGCCTCCCTGTACAGCGGCTATAGCTTCTTCAGCGCGTACTGTTAGGCATCTCACGGGATGCACATTATCATTAAGAGTAAACGTGGTCCGAAAACGATATATTTTTATTCGGATTAGTCGTTCCGAATAATGATTATGTACGCCATAAAATGGACGAAGTTTCAACATATTCAACAATTTGCAAGCGTTGCTCTAATGAAATGTCAAACCAAACTAAACAAAAAGCAACTATCAGCTGTTACATGGTTTGTCAAATAAAGAAGTGTTGTCATCTAAAAGTTGTGAACCTATTAAAAATATGAGTTAATAGTTTCAACTTGAAATCCATGTCTTGAAACTCACCCTCTTCCTATGTTGTCTTTATCGAAGCTAAAATATTTTAAACAGCGCTGCTAATTTTTAATTTGATACTTTGTTAGATTTCATTTAGTGTCAATTGGCAACAGCTCGTAGATCAGTCTACAAAAAATGCAGATCGAATAAATGATCGCCAAAGCCACTATCATGTTTGTTTTACTGGTATTTTACCCTCCATCTGGAAAACTGCTAATGTACATCCTCTGGCAAAAAAGGGGAACAAATCAGACTCTTAAATTATCACCCAATTGCTATAGTCTCGATGCTTACCAAAGTATTTGAGACTATAATCAATTTCCAGCTAATGGAATATTTAGAAGACCACAATTTAACTTCCGATCGTGGGTATGGTTTTCGCGGAGAGCGTTCAGTTGCTGACTTAATTAATGTTTTGAATGAATAATGGAAGGTGTATTCATCAATCTGGTGAATCTCCAGTCGTTGCGCTTGATATCTCGAAGGCGTATGGTGCAAGGGTTGCTATGCAAATTAAGACCAGTTGATCTTCACGGTTCGTTAATTTTATGGATTGAGTATTTTTTTTTAGCCTTAGAAAGCCGTTTATTTTTCGACCATTACATCAATGATCTTCTATCAGCAAGTCTCAATCTAATATACTCTGACAGGTCACTTCCCACCCCTTCCTATTTACCTTCTTTGTAAATGGATCGCCTTACACGTGATCTCAATACTATTGTTGAATGGAGTGAAGGCAACAGGTTTGAATTTAATACCAACAAATTTCAGTCCGGTAATTTTTCTGGTGGAACCGATGGATAGCCGTCTTTTCAGCTTGATGAATCCACGTCTGAAACATTTGGGATCCTCGTTGACTATATTATCTTGACCTAACAAAATAAACAAACCAGCAGCTGGTGCAGCCAGATGTCTTGAATTTTTATGACAATGTAAGTTTTACTTTACTCCACAAGGATCAGTTACAATATACTAGACCTATATACAAGACCCAGGTTGGAGTATAAATCTCATATTTGAATTTCCGTGAAGCTCTTGTGCCAATATTTTAATAGCTTAATTAGGTTTTGAAGGACATTTCATCAGGTAATAATGTGTTTCCAAAAAATTTCATTCGCTAATTAACAGATAAATGGGAAGCTATCCCAAATGTATGACTTTGCACTAAAAATTGCATCAATTTGAAAAGCAGAACATATAACTGAACATTATCTAATAAAAATGCAAAAAAAGAAAATTATTTACCTTTCAAATCAGTAAGGTTTTAGCAGAATTCAGTTCAGATTCTGTTGCTTACCTCATAATTTGGCAAAATATTATTCCACAAAAACGATTTATGCCTTAGGCAAAGCGACCAAAGAAAAATATGTCCCTAGTTGCAAATCTATTTAAATTTTTCTATTTAAATTCTTAAAGGTCGAATTTTTTAGTTGGAACACCCTGTATATATACAATTTAATATTGTTAGAGAATGCATGGTAAAATATATGAATGGTTCGGGTATCTTTGAGAATTGCCATAAATATAAATGTTTACAGTATTTCTGCATGAGTTATCGAATTTGTAGCTTACTTACATATTCATCTGTTAAAAGGATGAGAGTATAATATTTGTTCAACGATGCACAGTCTAGCTGGATAATAAATGTGTATTGACTCAAGTAATTCCTTATTTTTGTAATATTTTGTAGACAATATTAATTTTTCGATTCGTTATTTAATAATAAAAACGGATATATTTTGTCTTAGTATTTTACATAAACAGACATACATATGTATGTGAAATGGTCATGTACAAATTGCCATATTTCCTCGTTTGTGCAATCCTAATCCTGATTAGTCAAGCTGTTTTATGGTTTAAATATGAAACTATCATAAATATATAAGTGATGACTGAAATTTAACCGATTTCTAACTTCTAAGTTTAGAGCGGTATAAAAAAAATCTTTCAATACATGTTCTCAAGTGCTGCCGCTGGTTCATTAAAATAAACCCAACTATGGTCACCCGTTGTTGTAGTGCGGAATCTATGAGGCAAAACAGCGTTCACGAGTAAGGAAAACCCAACTTCATGTCATTTCACTCAGTGGATTGACATTAGTATAATATTATTACCTTCCATTTGAATGATTTTAAATGCACATTTATAGTCCCAATGCCATATAAAATTCAGCTGTCTACATAGACTTGAATATAGTCGATGGCCAAAAAGCAGAAACTATGTGTACGTTGCTTTGTAGTAGAGAGACGTCGGCAACCGTAGTGTAGGTTTTCTTATTGGCCTCTCTAAGCAATGTTCACCAAAAATGTTAAATACTATAGAGGTCGCAGATGTCAAATACAGACTGCGGAGATGTGAGTAGATCATCTGTTACGGATCTTACGAACAATTCACACTGGCCTTGCATAAACTAAAAAGTCATCGTTTTCCTAAAGTGGATTGCATAAAGTTCGAGGTCTTGATATTCGGAAGAAAATACTTTGTGAAACTATTCTTATTCGATTAGTGTGAAAAAGCAAAGCCTGATGAATGGTAAAGTGGCAGCCTTATGGCTTTCTTTAAAAAAAGAGTTAGCTCTACTTTGAACGGCCTAAAAATTTCATTTTTACGTTATATTAAATCAATCCAATGGAGGTCAGTCACTGATTATTTTTTTTCGATATGATTTGGATCCCTTCTCACTAATGATAATTAGAAGGCATTTAAAAGCAAGTCTTTTCACTGGTAATCATACTTAGTATGCCCTTTGTCCTCTGCTAAATTCAAAACATACCTTGCAAGTGCCGACAAGTGCCGACTCTGGCTGAGAGGGTTGGACCCTGATGGATAAAAATGAAAAATGACCAATGAAATTTAAGAGGAGAGTCATGCATTTGTTGTATGGCCACAAGCACACCATTGACGTTATAGTTATCAAGTTCCCTTCAATCACGAGATCAGGAATTTCATGAAAGTTCCTGATGTCGTTTATGAAATAAAAGAACAGAAACCGCACTGGCACGGTCACGTTCTGCGAGCCTATCCGCTTGCTGGATGCGACTTGATAACGAAACAAATAATTAAAGCCATACTAGAAAACATACTAGGAACATTCACTATGCTCTGTAGTACTTTGTTTTACCATGTATGTATGATCTTAACTGTAGACTAATTTGGGTAGCCCCAAAACTGAATGACATGCGTCCAAATATGTTTAAGGGTTTGTTTATATAACAGAAGTTTGTTATGCGTTGTCAGTTCCAAATTTTTTTTAAATAAGCCAGTGAATTTTCCTCAATTTTAAATTCAGTTCTTGCCTTTTGTTTTTGACATGAACTTTCCATCAGAGCTTAGTGTCTAGTGCAACCACTCTACATAGAACAAAATTAGCGTATTTCAAATTGATTGATTGATTAGAGTGTATGGCCAAGGACGAACCAGGAACTCCCGGAATGCCGGGCACCACTTTACACATGTGTTATATATAACAAAACCGAAGGAGTGGAAGGAATGTTAGTTATGATACACTCGACCAAGGTACATACACCTAGTGATCAGTATTTTTGTGCTGTTGGGAAAGGAGAGGTAGGTAAGTTATGATAGAATTGGTCCGATTTTCCAGTAGCCAATATTTATCAACTATTTGCACATAACAATCACAATTATAGTTGGTTGCTCAGACAGAAGTCCTCTCTTATCCGCAACTTCTGAGCGCCACCCATCAGCTGTAATAAGCCAAGATTCTCTTAACATAAAACTATTACTGAACTAATTCGTTTTAGCCTGTAATAAATAGCATCAGTTTCCGCCAGTAAATTACAATTTTATTACTTCATCTCCAATATAATAATATAATAATATAATAATATAATAATATAATAATATAATAATATAATAATATAATAATATAATAATATAATAATATAATAATATAATAATATAATAATATAATAATATAATAATATAATAATATAATAATATAATAATATAATAATATAATAATATAATAATATAATAATATAATAATATAATAATATAATAATATAATAATATAATAATATAATAATATAATAATATAATAATATAATAATATAATAATATAATAATATAATAATATAATAATATAATAATATAATAATATAATAATATAATAATATAATAATATAATAATATAATAATATAATAATATAATAATATAATAATATAATAATATAATAATATAATAATATAATAATATAATAATATAATAATATAATAATATAATAATATAATAATATAATAATATAATAATATAATAATATAATAATATAATAATATAATAATATAATAATATAATAATATAATAATATAATAATATAATAATATAATAATATAATAATATAATAATATAATAATATAATAATATAATAATATAATAATATAATAATATAATAATATAATAATATAATAATATAATAATATAATAATATAATAATATAATAATATAATAATATAATAATATAATAATATAATAATATAATAATATAATAATATAATAATATAATAATATAATAATATAATAATATAATAATATAATAATATAATAATATAATAATATAATAATATAATAATATAATAATATAATAATATAATAATATAATAATATAATAATATAATAATATAATAATATAATAATATAATAATATAATAATATAATAATATAATAATATAATAATATAATAATATAATAATATAATAATATAATAATATAATAATATAATAATATAATAATATAATAATATAATAATATAATAATATAATAATATAATAATATAATAATATAATAATATAATAATATAATAATATAATAATATAATAATATAATAATATAATAATATAATAATATAATAATATAATAATATAATAATATAATAATATAATAATATAATAATATAATAATATAATAATATAATAATATAATAATATAATAATATAATAATATAATAATATAATAATATAATAATATAATAATATAATAATATAATAATATAATAATATAATAATATAATAATATAATAATATAATAATATAATAATATAATAATATAATAATATAATAATATAATAATATAATAATATAATAATATAATAATATAATAATATAATAATATAATAATATAATAATATAATAATATAATAATATAATAATATAATAATATAATAATATAATAATATAATAATATAATAATATAATAATATAATAATATAATAATATAATAATATAATAATATAATAATATAATAATATAATAATATAATAATATAATAATATAATAATATAATAATATAATAATATAATAATATAATAATATAATAATATAATAATATAATAATATAATAATATAATAATATAATAATATAATAATATAATAATATAATAATATAATAATATAATAATATAATAATATAATAATATAATAATATAATAATATAATAATATAATAATATAATAATATAATAATATAATAATATAATAATATAATAATATAATAATATAATAATATAATAATATAATAATATAATAATATAATAATATAATAATATAATAATATAATAATATAATAATATAATAATATAATAATATAATAATATAATAATATAATAATATAATAATATAATAATATAATAATATAATAATATAATAATATAATAATATAATAATATAATAATATAATAATATAATAATATAATAATATAATAATATAATAATATAATAATATAATAATATAATAATATAATAATATAATAATATAATAATATAATAATATAATAATATAATAATATAATAATATAATAATATAATAATATAATAATATAATAATATAATAATATAATAATATAATAATATAATAATATAATAATATAATAATATAATAATATAATAATATAATAATATAATAATATAATAATATAATAATATAATAATATAATAATATAATAATATAATAATATAATAATATAATAATATAATAATATAATAATATAATAATATAATAATATAATAATATAATAATATAATAATATAATAATATAATAATATAATAATATAATAATATAATAATATAATAATATAATAATATAATAATATAATAATATAATAATATAATAATATAATAATATAATAATATAATAATATAATAATATAATAATATAATAATATAATAATATAATAATATAATAATATAATAATATAATAATATAATAATATAATAATATAATAATATAATAATATAATAATATAATAATATAATAATATAATAATATAATAATATAATAATATAATAATATAATAATATAATAATATAATAATATAATAATATAATAATATAATAATATAATAATATAATAATATAATAATATAATAATATAATAATATAATAATATAATAATATAATAATATAATAATATAATAATATAATAATATAATAATATAATAATATAATAATATAATAATATAATAATATAATAATATAATAATATAATAATATAATAATATAATAATATAATAATATAATAATATAATAATATAATAATATAATAATATAATAATATAATAATATAATAATATAATAATATAATAATATAATAATATAATAATATAATAATATAATAATATAATAATATAATAATATAATAATATAATAATATAATAATATAATAATATAATAATATAATAATATAATAATATAATAATATAATAATATAATAATATAATAATATAATAATATAATAATATAATAATATAATAATATAATAATATAATAATATAATAATATAATAATATAATAATATAATAATATAATAATATAATAATATAATAATATAATAATATAATAATATAATAATATAATAATATAATAATATAATAATATAATAATATAATAATATAATAATATAATAATATAATAATATAATAATATAATAATATAATAATATAATAATATAATAATATAATAATATAATAATATAATAATATAATAATATAATAATATAATAATATAATAATATAATAATATAATAATATAATAATATAATAATATAATAATATAATAATATAATAATATAATAATATAATAATATAATAATATAATAATATAATAATATAATAATATAATAATATAATAATATAATAATATAATAATATAATAATATAATAATATAATAATATAATAATATAATAATATAATAATATAATAATATAATAATATAATAATATAATAATATAATAATATAATAATATAATAATATAATAATATAATAATATAATAATATAATAATATAATAATATAATAATATAATAATATAATAATATAATAATATAATAATATAATAATATAATAATATAATAATATAATAATATAATAATATAATAATATAATAATATAATAATATAATAATATAATAATATAATAATATAATAATATAATAATATAATAATATAATAATATAATAATATAATAATATAATAATATAATAATATAATAATATAATAATATAATAATATAATAATATAATAATATAATAATATAATAATATAATAATATAATAATATAATAATATAATAATATAATAATATAATAATATAATAATATAATAATATAATAATATAATAATATAATAATATAATAATATAATAATATAATAATATAATAATATAATAATATAATAATATAATAATATAATAATATAATAATATAATAATATAATAATATAATAATATAATAATATAATAATATAATAATATAATAATATAATAATATAATAATATAATAATATAATAATATAATAATATAATAATATAATAATATAATAATATAATAATATAATAATATAATAATATAATAATATAATAATATAATAATATAATAATATAATAATATAATAATATAATAATATAATAATATAATAATATAATAATATAATAATATAATAATATAATAATATAATAATATAATAATATAATAATATAATAATATAATAATATAATAATATAATAATATAATAATATAATAATATAATAATATAATAATATAATAATATAATAATATAATAATATAATAATATAATAATATAATAATATAATAATATAATAATATAATAATATAATAATATAATAATATAATAATATAATAATATAATAATATAATAATATAATAATATAATAATATAATAATATAATAATATAATAATATAATAATATAATAATATAATAATATAATAATATAATAATATAATAATATAATAATATAATAATATAATAATATAATAATATAATAATATAATAATATAATAATATAATAATATAATAATATAATAATATAATAATATAATAATATAATAATATAATAATATAATAATATAATAATATAATAATATAATAATATAATAATATAATAATATAATAATATAATAATATAATAATATAATAATATAATAATATAATAATATAATAATATAATAATATAATAATATAATAATATAATAATATAATAATATAATAATATAATAATATAATAATATAATAATATAATAATATAATAATATAATAATATAATAATATAATAATATAATAATATAATAATATAATAATATAATAATATAATAATATAATAATATAATAATATAATAATATAATAATATAATAATATAATAATATAATAATATAATAATATAATAATATAATAATATAATAATATAATAATATAATAATATAATAATATAATAATATAATAATATAATAATATAATAATATAATAATATAATAATATAATAATATAATAATATAATAATATAATAATATAATAATATAATAATATAATAATATAATAATATAATAATATAATAATATAATAATATAATAATATAATAATATAATAATATAATAATATAATAATATAATAATATAATAATATAATAATATAATAATATAATAATATAATAATATAATAATATAATAATATAATAATATAATAATATAATAATATAATAATATAATAATATAATAATATAATAATATAATAATATAATAATATAATAATATAATAATATAATAATATAATAATATAATAATATAATAATATAATAATATAATAATATAATAATATAATAATATAATAATATAATAATATAATAATATAATAATATAATAATATAATAATATAATAATATAATAATATAATAATATAATAATATAATAATATAATAATATAATAATATAATAATATAATAATATAATAATATAATAATATAATAATATAATAATATAATAATATAATAATATAATAATATAATAATATAATAATATAATAATATAATAATATAATAATATAATAATATAATAATATAATAATATAATAATATAATAATATAATAATATAATAATATAATAATATAATAATATAATAATATAATAATATAATAATATAATAATATAATAATATAATAATATAATAATATAATAATATAATAATATAATAATATAATAATATAATAATATAATAATATAATAATATAATAATATAATAATATAATAATATAATAATATAATAATATAATAATATAATAATATAATAATATAATAATATAATAATATAATAATATAATAATATAATAATATAATAATATAATAATATAATAATATAATAATATAATAATATAATAATATAATAATATAATAATATAATAATATAATAATATAATAATATAATAATATAATAATATAATAATATAATAATATAATAATATAATAATATAATAATATAATAATATAATAATATAATAATATAATAATATAATAATATAATAATATAATAATATAATAATATAATAATATAATAATATAATAATATAATAATATAATAATATAATAATATAATAATATAATAATATAATAATATAATAATATAATAATATAATAATATAATAATATAATAATATAATAATATAATAATATAATAATATAATAATATAATAATATAATAATATAATAATATAATAATATAATAATATAATAATATAATAATATAATAATATAATAATATAATAATATAATAATATAATAATATAATAATATAATAATATAATAATATAATAATATAATAATATAATAATATAATAATATAATAATATAATAATATAATAATATAATAATATAATAATATAATAATATAATAATATAATAATATAATAATATAATAATATAATAATATAATAATATAATAATATAATAATATAATAATATAATAATATAATAATATAATGATATAATAATATAATAATATAATAATATAATGATATAATAATATAATAATATAATAATATAATAATATATTAATATATTAATATAATAATATAATAATATAATAATATAATAATATAATAATATAATAATATAATAATACAATAATATAATAATATAATAATATAATAATATAATAATATAATAATATAATAATATAATAATATAATAATATAATAATATAATAATATAATAATATAATAATATAATAATATTACTTTTGAATCAATTTTTTATCTTGCTAATTTAACACTGATGCGTTTTTTAGTTATTGATTACTAAAACTACATAAAAACTAGAGAAACTATTGAATTAAAACGAAATTCTTATTATTTCATGTACCATAAAATTAATAGTCGTACTTTGGAATTTTTATGAGGTGCTTTTTTTCTGAGTGTACGTGCGTGTTATTCTCATACCTATCCTTTGTCCCATAATAAAGCATCCATATTTTGATATATCTGCTCCTTTTTAATGTTTCACTCTTACGTTTTGGTTTCAACACACAACATAATTTATACACATAAATCAAATAGTTCATTGCCAATTGTTTTTTTTTTTTTTCATAAAATTCACCAACATACTGTTCCATAATTACCACAAATATATTTTGCTATTGTCCTATAGACCGGAAGCCGTAGAGTAAGATAATCTAACGAACGGGTACACGATATTTATGAATAATGTAGCGTTCCCTTTCATCGGGTAGTCAAAATTCGTTTAACGGATGCACAGTAAAAACAAATGTCAGAAGTTGATACCATACAAATCATACAGTTTTTTATTCATTCTTCTTAAATTCCTGATAAGGCGAATTTAGTTTATATAGAAGATGTAAAAGGTACCTGTGTACCCGATTGTTCAATTTTCTTAGACTGCGGCCCCCACTCTATTAAACATAAATGAAAAACTATAAACAACAATAAACTATTAATATTCGGTAACTAAGCAGTTATCGAATAATATAAATCAAAATATAAGTCAGGTACTTCAAATTTGATATAATTTTTCCCCCTTGTTTAAATCATAATACGATTACCGTTAATTTTTTTTTGTTCGTAATACCACATGATTGGTTACAGATAATGGATGTAAAACCATCATAAAATTCTATAGAAAAGTGTGAAAAACAGAGAGAGTTCAAACCGAAAAAGCCATTACTCAGATAAGTACAATGTCTGTTACAATGTGAAAGAAAAGATTATAACTGTCGGTTAAGAATCTGAATTGCATGGTAGGTACTATCATAAACTCCTGCAATCGGTTATAAATAAAGGCATTTGGACTGCCTTAAAACTAATGAGTCTCAACTTCTCGAGACATGGACTCATATAAAAAGGACCTGAGACGGTATAAAGAGGAATTCAGGAGCTTAGACTAATAACACTTTCATCCTTTCTATTAAAGACCTCGGAAAGTCAAGGAGATGTATATATTCGTATCACTAAACAACCTAAAAATTTGACAGTGCCTCAAAACGCATATCTAAATTGAACAAATAATATTTTGCTCTTGTTAAATTATGTAACTATATACATATGTGCATTGTGCATGTTTTCGTAGAACAACAGACAAAAAACAAAATTAAAAAATAAATATAGCATACGATCGACGATCGCACAAGAAAGAACGAAAACCAACCGAAAAAACAATTGTGTTAGTGTTTTTATTTTTGTTCGTGTTTTCACTTCTGATAAGTATATTTTCTTTGGTATTATCTACAATACACTTAATTCACAATTAAAATTAAATGTTAACATTTACACACCTTCATTGCATAGATCATCAATTTAAGAATATTTTACATCGTTATGTCCAACAACTGTGCTTGCTGACACATGGATTAAAACTTTTCGTAAAGGCCGGTTTGCCAAATTCGTCTGCTTCGGATGTCAAAATGACTCTCTTTGCGATGTGTCAATGGAAATTTCTGGCCTAAGGAAGCAAATTCGCCAGGTTTTCCATACTGCCAAATCGCTAGCTGACAGTTTCGATACTTCAGTTGAGAAATTTAGCACTGAAGCAGTGCAATGAATCACATTGTTCCGAAGGCGTTTTGGAAATTTATTAACAATAAAAGAAAAACATCTGGGTTTCCTTCCTTGATGATTTATCAGAACTCGATCGCCAACTCCACTTCTGGCAAATGTGATCTGTTTGCGGATTTTTTCGCTTTAGTTTACGAGCCAGCATCGTCATATTTTGTCACTTCTCGTAACTCCACCAGCAGTTCCAATAGCAATTTCAGTTTTATCAAATTTACGGTAGACGAGGTTCGCGATCGGTTACTCAATCTTGATATTAATAAGGCTCCCGGGTATAATGGCATTTCACCCATTTTATTCAAGAGCAGTGCAGAGAGTTTGGCCTCTTACGTTACCTTATTATTCAATGAAAACCTGTGGAGAGGTGTTTATCCAGATATGTGTCCTATTTTCAAGTCAGGAAGAAGAAATGATGTAGCAAATTACCGGAATTGCACTTTTATCGGTCTTACCTAAACTTTTTGAATCAATGGTACATAATGTATTGTCTTTTCACATCAAACCTATCGTTTCTTTAGCTCAGCATGTTTTTTTTCTGGCAAATCGATGGTCACTAATTTGGTTACATTTTGCAGCGATCTTTTTAGTAGTTATAACCCCAAAATCCAGAAGTATCGTCAGCAAACGTTGCTATGCTTACATGATCGGACTGTGGTATATCACTTGTAAAAAGTAGATATAGGAGTGGGCCTAGAACACTGCCTTGTGGGACTCCTGCCCTTACCTCTCTCAGTTCAGTAAACTCATCTTCTTGTCTTACTCTGAAAAGTCTTTCAGATAAGTACAACTCCAGAAGATCAACATATCCCGGAAGCATAACTTTTAGTTTATGTATTAATCCCTCATGTCATACCACGTCCAGAAATAAGGTAGAACAAAATTGTTTATCTTCTAACGCCTTTTCTATAAAGTCTGTAATTTTGAGAACCTGGTCAATTGTTGATTGTTTACATCTGAATCTAAATTGGTGATCCGGTATTATGTTTCTACTTTCTATTATTGGTGTCATTCTTCTCAGAAGAAGTCACTCTATTAGCTTTGAGATGATAGGAAGCAGGGATATCGGACGATATGATTGAGCTTTATTTGGCGGTTTACCTGCTTTAGGTAGCATAATAGCTTCTGCAACTTTCCAGGCGGAAGGAACATGCCGTAATCTAATAATAGCATTAAACAAACGGGTTAGTTGAACAATAGCTTTCTTTGGTAGGTACTTTAGAATTTATCCTGTTAAAAGATCATATCCAGGAGCCTTTCCGGTCTTCAGATTGAATTTTAATTACCTATTTACTTCTTTCTGGGTTATTAGAAGGATTCTGCACCCATAGTCGTTTCTTCCATTTTTAATAATAATATCCGATTTGGTCTCATTCGGTTGGAAAATACCAGCCAGGTGATCAGCAAACACTTCAGCTTTTGATTTGTTATCCCTGGCCCACGAGCCATCACTTCGCTTAATAGGAAGGATCTGTATGATTGGGGTTTTCATTCGTTTGGTTGCCTTCCATAATGAGTAGTTTGTATTTTCATCAGCCTTCAACTTTCATAGAAACGAAGCAAACGATTTTTCATTTAGCTTCTGAATTTCTCGCTTAAGCTGCTGTGATTTGTTATTTAGGATCGTCTTGTCAGATGGACTCCTCGTTTGTTGCATTTTTTTCTTAGCTTTCCTTTTTTCTAAGACCAGGTTCCTAATTTCTCTTCGGTAGCTTTTACCAGTAGTTTTGGATGCTGTTTCTTTTGTGTTATTCTTTAGTTTTAATATTGCTTTCTAATTCAGAACTGAAGCTAACCCAGTCAGTTGTTTTATTGACAAGAGTTGGTCTTGTTTCCTTCCTAATTATCTTGTCGCTTATGGTAAGTATCATTGCAGAATGACCAGAGACATTATCTGAATTATCAGCTACTTTAATACAATTTGATGAAACTTGTTTTTATATAAGGAAATCCAGTAGATCAGGAGTTTTAACTGCGTCCGTAGGCAAATATGTCGGCTTGCCAGTGGAATGTACGTTACATCCCATTTCATTTATTGCAATTTTTAGTTCGTTACCTTTGGTTGTTGTTTAAGCCTTTTGTTTATTTTAGCTGTAGTTAAGAATAATACGAATTGTTAAGTTTTACGATTTAATTAGATTATAATTTTTTTTCTAAAGATAGTTCAAGTTACCTTATTATCAAAGTGAAATAACAATTTTTTAGTCTACTGTAAAATAAATTACCAATACACATACAGTTTTTGTTATTTGTGGAAAACTTCACAGCCGTCCATTGAAATGTTGTAGGATATTCAAGTATTTTGATTTCTTTAGGTTGTATCTAGGTGGAAAATATACCGCTCCTATCTGAAGGCGTTGCTTGGTAGATGTAATTTCTACTACGGTAAGCTAGGTTTCAGGTGATTGATAATGCTGGCATTCATGGTGTTTAATATAGTTTTTTATTACAACAGCGGTTCTACCTCTTGCTTGGTTATCCGGATGAATTGTTTCGTAAAGTTTTCGTTGAGTAGGTCTCAGATATTAGACACACATCGATATTTTGCATTTTTAAAAAGGCATGTTTTTTATTTTTAATACCATTAGCATTCCATGTAGCAATTCTCAATTTTTCTTGGTACATCATTTTGGGAGAAATAATTAGAATAATAAAGCAGAATTGTCCTGCTCCAATCTTTGTAGCCTTTCAGAAAGGTTACTTATGGCATACGAAACATTCTGCATCATTTCCATCAAAGTATTCGAATGTGTAGGGTTCAACACTGGTGCTGAGCTGACCTTTCCTGTATCAGCCACCTGTGCACAAGATATAGCACCTCTGACATGATGACTAAATTATTCTGTTGGTTGACTCTTTTGTAAACTCATTGGTTTATTTTGATTATTTCTTCTTTTTGGTTTCGCTACCAGACATCCTCGGTAGCTTGCAGGGTAGGCCTGTGCACGGTTTGAATACTTTGCCGTGGTGGTCCTGGGTTTCTCACAAGCAATAGTTAAATGTTTTTCAGCACATTTAACACATCTAGGTTCATGTTGGCAGAACTTTTGAGTGTGGCCATATCGCTGACAACGTTTACATTGCGGAATTATACGATTACTTCTAACCGCCTCGATCTCTACTCCCATGTGACATATATGTTTTATTTCGTAAATTTTTCTTATATCTTCTTTGTTATCGAAGGTTAGCATGAATAATGGAATTATCCCCTTTTCTTAGAATTTTTAATTTTATTGGCGACATCAAGGATTTTAAAACCCCTTTCGCACAGTTCACTTTTAATGTCTTCTGGGTTGCATGATTGGTGTAAATTTCTAACCATAACCCTTATTGGTCGCGTATGCTTATTTTCATCTGGTGTGTCATTTTTTCAGGCTAAGATTTTGTTTTTGGATTTAGATGGTTATCCATTTTGTCTGATGTAGTATCTGCTTTATTACCTTTTTCTGATGAACGCTTCTTTTTTTTAAATTATGGTAGTAGCCATATGTTGTTTCTTGTGCTACTATGTCTTCTTCTTCGCTCGAATCAGGTATAGTATAATCTTTTTTTTTGGCTGATACTGTACAGTTTCAATTTTTGGTCCCATTTCGTGCTTTTTAGTTTCGGTGCTCGGACTCAGACCGAGAAGCTGCTCATTGTAAGACAGACGCTTCCTGGATTTTATTTTATTATGCTGCTGTTATTCGTCAACTAGGTGCCTATTACGCTAGAAGTTCACCATGTTTCCATAGAGCTATCCTGACCGTTTGGCTGCCATAGCTGGCCAGGGCACACCGCGAGGATATTATTCAATTAAATATTTAATTTATAATTTTCCTCTACGTGAAACTGTAGATGACTGCAAGATGGATTTTGCCCGAATCGGTCAGTCACTGATCAAGTATTTTTACTGAGGATCATTTCTTGAATACATCAGGTATTCTTAGATTTCCAGCAAGCCTATAGAAGCCAATCACAAAGCTGTGTTAAATTTGAGTAGCTATATATATACTTAACTTTCCTATAGCGAGCTATAGGAAAGTTGAGTATATATAGCTTTGGTTTAGGGAATGGCAGCATTGTAAAAAAACATTTTTATATTTTTTTTTGATTGCCTTCAACAATAAAAATAAGAGCTTGGGATCGAAACCATTTAATATTTTAATTTAAAGAGTATGATGCCATAAATTACAATAATGAATTTAATAAAATTTAAAAACCTTAAGCTATCGTCGGAGAACTAAAATTCAATATTAATATAAAAGCTGGAGTAAGAATGCCATTTAGCAAACACACGATAAAATAGGGCATTGGGTACTTGTGAAAGCCAAACAGGATTTGTTCTAGTCTATTTTTTTCAAAATTTACCCGCAATAATTGTTTTTTACAGTAGACGCTCTTAAGTTTTTTTTTTGGCCATAACTAAAAACTTTGATGACATAGACTACACGATAAAATACTACAAGGTTTCTGAAGACAGTCGTCTTTCGAATATAGTCGCTAAATCCCACAAAGGATAAAATCAAAGATCCTACAAACAAATCATTAGCATAGGGTAAATGACTTTTCCAAATAACTTTTGCTTGAATGACTGCAACCGCACGTAGAAGCTATCAGTGTGAACGCTATCAATTTTTTAATTACATATATTGTTTAACGGTTTCTAATTAAAGTTACCCAAAAGTTATGGTTACTTTCGTTACACATCGCCTAGTTTACATAAAATAATGTAACTGTAAATGTTTATTGCAATTACGTTTGGAAATAATAATTTTCATTATTTTACAATATGAGTATAAAACTATCTTTCTTGAGATGTAATTAGCAGCAAATTTCTAAAACAGAACCAATTTCCATTTTTTTTTTTTTTTTTTTTTTTTGTTATTTGTTAAAAACAAAACGATAAGAAAAATAGATAATTTACCAAAGAAAAAACTAGTTTAGATTTTCTTTTGTTTGTTACGTGACTCTTCTTGTTAAGAAGATTTTCACAATATTAAATTAAAACACAATTTTATCTCAGGAAAAACGAGAAGCTTTTTGTTTTTTTTTTTTTGAAAATTGTGTTAATGTTATAAAATTATACGATGAATATAAATAGAAACATAAATTCTTTGAGATAAGTTATTAAATAATGTTTAATTAGTTTTTGATGCATTATGTCGATGTCGATTAAAGAAATTAAACTTGTTTGAAATTTTTTTGTATAAAGTGCATTTATTTTTTGAACTGCATCAATCGCATTCAATCCGGCGTTGGCAGCAAGTTGTTTAATAAATGTGGTTAGCCTACTTCGATATATACGAAAAACATGCATCCGGAAGCTGCAGCTTCCTTTAATTTCAAAATCAATTACCGCTAAATAGCTTTTCGGTAAAAGTCGTGAAATTTTCATTTATTCGTTGTTTCTTCGCCATTCTACGCTTCAGCACCATTGGATAATATCTAAGTACCAATCTACGCTGATATTTTTAAGAAAAAAACTCATATAGTTAGCTATTTGTTGTACATGAACACAGCTGATTATATTTAGGTGCTCTGCTGTACTCGGATAAACTATTTAACCGAAGTACCTTGCGGAGAGCCATCGAATAAAATCGACCATTTTGTTAAGCCTCGAATTAGTGGTTAAAAGAGTTGAGGATGGCAAAACAGATTTTAGTTTGCAATCAAAAAATTTTGTGGAGGAACGTTAGGTTCCAAATTACGCTTTGGTAAACTAAGACACAGTTTGTTTCAAATAGGCCATTTTGTTTAAGTGGAAGAAAAAGATGGCCAACTTATAAATGTTGTCTTTGACATTAGTCAAAGAATTCATGATATCAAAATATGGTTAATGTTAAAAACTACTAAAATCATGTCTAAAAACTTTAAATACTGTAAAAGATTGGATTAGTTTATGCCTGAAATTTACAATTAATTAATTTATTTATTAATTTATTACAAATTATAACAATTATAATACAAATTAAATTTTAAAAAATTAAAAATTGATTAAACATTACAAATCAATTAAATTAACCGTTTTATAACCAATACCCGATGATATTTTGTACAATAACTGTTAATAAAATGGAAAAAGAAATGTTAAAAAAAATATTATACTAGGAACAATATACTTTCAACCCCCAACTGAAATCTACACAAAAAAAGGTGGAAACAGTGGTCCTTCGCAGTTCCAAAACTCCCATAATTCTAAACATGACACACAAAAGAACAACGAATTTACTTTCGGCAAAAGAAATAAATAAAGAGGCCACTCTGTAATGTGTGCATAGCAGTTGTCCTTAAGAAGACATGCAACCGTATTTTTAACACCATGTGTGACTTATTGCCCTCTTAAAGTTAGCTATATTTGCTTCTAACGAATAATATTTTTGGATTCATTTTGATGGCTGGTTTTTACACAAAAGATGATGCTGACCAAGTTGTGTAATCGACAATATCTACTTAATCGTGTATGGCTTAAATCAAATTAATTTCGGAAAGGGCTAGCTAATATTTGCACATATCATTAATCACCAAGTTTTTATGTTTATGCTGCCATTTGGAACGATTGTGTAGCCAAATACTCCTTGTGCCAACGAGCCCAAAAATGTCGCATCAGTTGTTGAATAAGCTGCCAATATGATAATCTGGTGTGATGGTTTGTAGTTACATTGGTTTGTAGTCTGGATCATAAAGAATTGTTAACGGTTGCATCCTCTTCATTTGGTGACAATAAACATAACGGACGCGAATTTAGAATGGCTTCGATTTGTGTCAGAAAGGTTGTCATTTCTTCGAAATTTAAGATGGTGCACGTTACCAAGCACCAGCCGTAGGTGGTAATTTGTTGATTTGACAGCTGCCTCCTAGAGGCCGCCAAAGCTGGGGGCTGATGGTGGAATAAAATGTCATTTGATGTTATAATCTAATAAAAAATTTGAAATGGAATGATTATGTGATATTGATTTGGTCTAGCATAATCAATTCCGGTTTGGTGAAATACATATTTAAAACTGGCCCGCTCTGGTGGTAGATCGCCCATTAGTTGGTAATTTTTAGCCACTCGATGTCGTGTACAAGGAATGTATTTTCGAATACGTTGGTGGATGACCCTTTTACAGTTTATGATCCAATATTTCTGGCGGATTGTTTTTATTAAAAATGATTTGGACGCATGAAAGTATTTGATATGTGTCTCATCTATTATTCGTTGCATAAGAACGTGTTCGGCTGGGAGGGTATTTGCGTTACGAATCCTGCCTCCAAACCTCAAAAGCCCTGCTTTATCCAGAAAACAATTCAATGAGATTATTTTACTAGAGGTAGGTATGAGTCTTTTGGTTATTAGATCTTGGATTTCAACCACAAACGATTCGAACCCACTTAAATTTGAGTTCTGATGCAGTTTTAAAATCTGTTGGCGACAAACAATCGCTTCGTGCTTCCTTGTTCTCACACATTTTTAGGTTATTGATGAATTGCAGCAGACGGGCAACGATACTTACTAATTTGGAGAACTGCAAACACTTTTCAGTGAGCTCAGCAAAAAGGTCATTTCCAACACCTGCAATATATTGGTTCAAGGTAGAGACTCTCTTTTCCGAGTTATTAGCGAAATGCTGTAGATTTTTCTGATCGGGTCATTTTTCTTCATTTTCAACAAGCCAAGTGGGTTCCTTCCACCACAGCTGAAAATCGACTAAAACGGAAGGCAAAATGCCATGGCTAGCGCAGTCAGCCGGATTTTTCTTGGTTGGTACGTAATGCCAATTTGATCTGGTAGTGGTGTCCAAAATCTCAGCGGTTCAATTGGCTACATACCTCTTCCAAGTCCGAGAGGGGATGAAAGCCTGCATAATACGTTGACTGAATCTGTTCAAAAATTTATCAGAATCTTTGGACACTGGAGCGATTCTAAACCAGTTTTCGTCAATTTTGTCAAGAGAAGAGCAGCACACAACTCTAAGCGAGAAATTTATATGAGTTTGATCGGTGCGACCTTAGTTTTGGCGGTAAAAAGGTTGGTTCCTAAGATCCAATTAATATCTCTACATCTAATGTAAATCACTGCCGGAAATGCTGCCTCCGAAGCGTCTGAAAATCCATGTAACTGATAATCTAAAGTGTAAATCTACAGCCACCGTGGTATTTGAAATTCTTTCTATATGTTTAAATTCAGTTCTTAGAGCAGTTCACCTTTTGGAGATGTTAGCCGGTAACGGATCATCCCATTGCAAATTTAATAGCCACAACGATTGAAACAGAGTTTTAACCATGATCGTGGATGGTGGCAGCCAACCAATGGGATCAAAAATCTTTGAGGATTCAGATAACATTTCTCTCTTCGTTGTTGATGGGGTTGAATCAATCAAAACCTTGAAATAAAAACAGTCCCTTTTTGGATTGCATTCTAGTCCTAGTAATTTTGCTGATTGTTTCCTCTCATAGATATCAAATGATAATAGTTCTTGATTCTCCGATGGGATGGAGTTTAGCAATAGAGGCCAATTTGAGGTCCATTTTCGAAGGAGAAATCCCACAGACAATAATATTTCAACGATTTGATCTTTCAACTTGTTTGCTTCTCGTTCTATGTTTGATCCTGATATTACATCATTAAAATACATATCTTCTCTGATGATCAAATTAATGGTCCAATGGTGCACTCGCTATGTTGATTTCATTGATTTCACGTTTTCGCGTTTCAAACACAATTGTTAGAGTTTAGGGGACCCAGTTTGGATCAAATTTATTTTTCGAATTGCTTTTCCTATTTCGTTTTCAACAAATTAGGACAACTAATAATACCTAAATGGCCAAGAACACCTAAACACCAAACGGACTGGACTAGATTGCGTTCTTCGTTTATAGTGAGTAGTTGAAATCCACTTCAGCTGAAATAGGTTTTTAGTGAGTTATTCGGCATATCTCTGAATATTAAAATTATTCAATCGGAGTTTGTTAAAAATTAAAAAAAAACATTTCAGAGGATTTAGACCAATCGCAGCATCTAAGCATTCTGAAGTCCACATGCATGAATTTAGCAACATTTATACAGGTTTTTTTACGTACTGACGCATTAAGGAAAACACTTCAGACACCGTATTCTCAATTTTCAACCATTTAAAATTATTAGTCATAACAAAAAACGTTTTACTATACTGCATAACGGAAAAATTATCAGTTTGATCGGCTCATACCCGTGTTATTGGAAACCAATTACTTTGGAACAGTCGGATACTCTAAGTGGCAGTGTTTTTGATAAGTTTCTTTTGACCAATTCTAAATAAATTGTTGGCATTGGAAAGGCAATGGAAGACTACCCAAACAATTTAAAGAATGTCCTAAACAGTGCACTGCAAACAATCCAACAGCTTACGGAATGGAGAATCGAAAGTTCCTTCCACCAAAGTTTTAGTGTAATTTCACTCAAACCATAAAGAAAAGAAATGTATTTTCAGTGCTGCTTGGCTGTCGGAGAAAATATGGATGGAGGCGCTTTTAAGACCTTTAGTCATAATAGTTGAGACGCAGCTTAAAATGGCGTAAATTTCGACTAGAAAAACACCGGGAAAAGTTCCCAATGATTTCAATATTTTATGGATGTGTACAAAGACACCAATGCCAACTCCACTATCCAGTTTTGATTCATCCGTAAACTAAACTAGGCTACTAGGTTCCATAGGAGGCCCATCAGTAATCCAGTCTGATTTATCAAGGACAGTTACCCATAAATTTCTACCAAAGCAGGGATCTCAAAGCATCCCATCCTGGACTCCAAAAAACATATCCAATTCTGAAAGTTCATTCAAAATGTCCAGATGCCCATATGATTATCATGATTATATTTATTCACTAGCTTTAATCTTGCTGCACAAGTAGCAGCTAATTTTTTGACGTGAATATGAAGTAGAATGAGTCCGATGAGGTCTTCCATTGCAGACCGTAGGACAGGTGCGCACAGCGCCTGTGATTCCGAGACATGTTGGCCTCTACAATGAGGTAAGCTTGTTAATAATAACTTATTTCTGTTCTTTAGGCCACCAAACTATGCCCTGTACGTTGCAATTGGCCTCACTATCATGATGTAAATCCAGACAATCAATTTGGGGCCCACGTCCTGTCCAACTTACGCTGACAGGCCAACATGACTCTGAGCGCGCGTTCGGTAATTGAGTTAATATGAGAATTCCAATTCATTTCTTATCTAGGATTACACCCAGATATTTAACTTCAGAAGGTTCATATCACGTCTTTTGGGAAAAGGCATCAGAACTGTTTTGCTAGGGTTTATCGAACGGCTCTTTTTAGTTCACCAATTCGAAATAACAAACAAGGTCTGTTGCATGCTGGTAGACATCGTACATTCATACCCGCCAGAGATTATGATAACTAAATCGTCCGCATAACCAATGGCGTCATAATTGAGTAGATATAGCTCATCAAGTAATTCGTCGATCACGAGTGACCACAACAAAGGTGACAGAACACCGATTTGTGGGCACCCCTTTACTTGCAATAATCGTGACCAAATATTTACCAATCGCTCCAAAGTTTTTAGCATAAACGATGTAAGACTGATAGGCCGAAATGACTTAGGGAGCTCACTTGGCCGATTGCCAAGCTTTAGGATAAAAACCACATTGACTGTGCTCCAAGCCTGTGGTATATGACCCAAATTGAAGCTTGTTCTAAATAAGGCAAGGGTAATCTAGTCCAAGCCCCTTTGCAGAAGAGCTGGGAAAATTCAATCCCAACATGGAACCTTGAACAGCTGTAAGGTGTTAATGGCCAGCCCATTTGAGTTTTTCCGGTGTAAAGAACTTACCGAAAAAACTATTAACCCAACCCACATTAGCACCCATATGTGTACTAAATATGAGGTAAGTAATTGTATTGTCGTAAACAGTGCAACCCGGAAAGTGCACCTGAAGCAGGGCTTCGAGTGACTCTTTTCAACTCGATATATAGTTACCACGGAATTTCAGAAGAAGCCCAATCTCGTTGGACTGAACCTTAGCGAGAATTTTATGGAGTCAAGCGGCTGTAGATATATCGTCGATATTACCACAGTTATTCCTCCACGTAAAGCGCCTTATAGTTCAGTGTTGCTATTTGTTAGGGATTGCCTATATTCATTTAACTTATTAGAAGGCTTGGCCATTTTAAATAGTTTCTTAACCCTCTTAAGGAGTTATGCCAGCTGTTCATTCCATCTTGAAACTTTTCGGTTTACCACAACGTTACGCGCCGCACCACTGATTCCGTAAAAAGGTAGGAGCACATTATTTTGCAAACAAGCTGTAGTTTCTAGGTCACTAATTGAACTCAAACATGTTGGCAGCATGTCCGTTTTGATTAATAAAGTAACCCGGTAGGTCTTCTAGTTTGTAAAACAAGAGATACGACGCTCTGCCAACTGTTTGATCACTTCCGGTATATTTTATAAAGGACTCAACTCTACTAATTGTGTCGCTGCTTCCCCAAATGATATGATGCTTGTTTGCATTGTCGCCTATGATGAATTGTTTGTTTTTTAGGTTGCAGTAATCCACTATATCCTGTACAACTACAGGAACACTTACCGATTCACCAAACAAGTACACGGGGCACACACTGTCTCTTGCACTCCTCTGCTAGTTGGCACTTCCAGGATTACTGCATCCAAATCCTTTGTGATAAAATCTGGAATTGGAAGGACGTTAATATTAGGTGAAATAAATATTGCTGTTCGGGGAACTGTTTCCCTTCGATCGTAAATCAACTTCCATGACTTAAGGTGGACGCCTTTGATTTTTCTTCCACTAACCCAAGGTTCTTGGATCTGGCCAAGGGTAAAATGTTGTTGAGCAAACCTGTTGCAAAAGGTTACTAAAACTAATATAGGTGTTAATCCAGTGCCATTTAAATTTATGATCTAAACTAGAATATTGATACTTCCAATGAATAATTGAAAAATAATTTCCACGTCCTCAAAATGAGTACAAAATAGAACTCGTTATTCTTCGAACAGTTCGTTAAACAAAAACCAAATCAAACATGAAATACCCGTATAAATTGTAATTCTACAATTTCGGAGATGCTCGTATTAATAAATTATAATTTATTTGTTATCGAAAGTACGAGATGATATCAAAAATTCCATACCATAAGAAAACAAATCATTTTGCTCCATTTGTCTGTATATCTCTGTATAAAACACTTTGTTTAAAGAACATTAAAACCATATGTTCTGTTACATATATTATGCAAATTTTATATTTTCCATCTTTTCCATTTTTTTTTTTTTTTTGTATTTTCATTTTAATTTTCCCATTTTCATTTCGATTTAATATGAACGAACGTAGAAAGCAGCAAAACAATTTTTTATTTGTGTGTGGGGTGTATGTGTGTTATACACTCGTACATATCTATGTACATAGTGCTTTTCATTCTTAAGATGAAAATAAAAAATAAAAACATAATAATAATTGAAATATACTTTAAAGGAAAAAAAATCCTTTACCTCCAACAATGTTCGAGTAATTTTGTCTCAAAAGAAATGAAAATAGTAATAGTAATAGAAATTTTTTATAATTTAAACGACGAAAACGAGTTTTGCCTCGTAAGCGGAAAAATAGACCAACAAATTGAAAATGTAATATTTGGTCAGATAAAATGAAAAAAAAAAAAAATCGCAAAAATGGTTATTCTTCAATTTTATTTTGATGTTAAGAAGAACCGAATGCGAATAATCGAGATTCACGCTACATGGTTTCAATTGCATTTCAACATCATGTTAAAAATTATTTCCGGATCATATATACAATGGCCAAAAGATGTCTGATGTTTGAACAGACAAAACGAATAAAGTATTTGGTTTTTGGTTTTCTCCGTTATCCAACTCGTTTGCAGTTGTCATGTGCTACACTATTTCTTATAAGTGTGGATTTTGTTTGGCACATGGATTCTGCGTACCAACTATAGTCGTCATTTTTTGTCTGCATCATAAGAACTACCAAACTGTTCTTGGTACACTAGGAAACGAGACGAGTATATATGATAGAAAAATGAAGAACCATTTCCCAAACTAGATTAGTAGTATTGGCGAATGTGGTGGGGGGACATAAGTCGAATGATTTTCATCAGCACCTCAACCTATGTGTAATGTGCAGCAGGAGCTCACTTTTATTACCAGTAACAAGCAAGGGGTACTGGATGTAACCTTTGCATCAGACTCTATTAACTCTAAATTTCGGTCATCGGTACGTGACGTTTAATATCGACATTCACCTTGTTACCCAGAAAACCTTTAGAAATCCTAGAAGGACTAACTGGAACAAATAAGGGGAAGTGTTAGTACGACTCTTACCGACCGATGCTCTAAAGCCCCCAGCCACAGAGAAGGAGCTGGATTTCCTGGTGGAGAAAATCACAAGCGCCTGTAACTTGTCCTTGGACACGGCTTGTCCCAAGAAAATATCTAAGGGGAAGCAGAAATCGGTATGGTGGTCCAGTGATTTGGGAATCCTTCGTATAGGGTATAGGAATGCATTCAACAGAGCAAAAGGCTCTAGGGAGGCTCAAGATTGGGTCTCTTTTAAAGAGCACCTTAAAAAGTATAAAAAGGAGTTAAGGAAGGCGCAGAGGAAGTCTTGGAGACTATTCGATGATAAAATAGAAGGTGTTTCGGAGACCTCGCACCTCAGGAAAATCTTATCTACGAGCCCAACGAGCCCTAGTTACTTAATTAAACCAGATGGGATGTGGACAATGTCTACTGGGGAATAATTAGCGCTCCTGTTGGAAACCCGTTTCCCAGGGAGCGTGGATGTGTCGATGGAGCTTGGTAGGAACAGGGAAAAATTATCGTCGGGGTGCCCGGAGGAAATCGTGTGCAAAAACCGGATCCTATGGGCAATAAACGGCTTTAGACCCTATAAATAGTTCGGTAGGCCAGGACGGTATCATTCCAGTGGAATTGCAAAAACACTCGTCGAGCATTCTTCCATGGCTGGAGGTGATCTTCAGGGGGTGGTTAAAGCTGAATTATATTCCTAGGTAATAGACGGAGGTTAGGGTGATTTTTATTCTAAAAATGGTGAAGAATGCACAGGCCTACTCAAAGGATCTAAGACCTATAACTCTATCATCCTTTATGTTGAAAACATTGGAAAGACTGATTGACGTTTAGATACTTAGATACATATGTAGGCTGGGTATACATCCTTCCAAAATAGAGCTTGTACTCTTCACCAAGAAATAAAAAATTCCGGTAGTCACTCCTCCTACCTTAAAAGGCACGGCACTGGCCTTTACTGGTAAGGCAAGGTTTCTGGGCATAATTTTGAACACAAGGATAAATTGAAAGCCCAATATTTTAGAGAGAGTAAAGAAGTCTACCATAGCTCTATACTCATTTAGGAATGCCGTCGGTAGGAGATGTGGTTTAAAACTAGCGCTGATACACTGGCTCTTCACCGTTGTAGTCAGACCGTTTCTGATGAATGGGGTGAGTGTGTGGTGGTCAGCACTAGACAAGACAACTTATAAAAATATGATAGAGAAGGTACAAAGAACCTGCTTGCTTATTGGGGCACTGAGGACAACCTCTACATGTTCTCTGGAGGCTATGCTCTACCTTCTTCCTGTCATCAGCTTTGGTAAGCAGAGAGCTGCAACTATGGCTGCGTGACTCTCTGCCGTGTTTGAGAGGAAACGTCTACAGACGGACCACTCGACGATTGGCAGTGCGCTTAAGGAAGACTTGGCAAATAGTGACTACACAATACCGATTGTATGCTTTGAAAAAGGCTTCCGGGCCTTTATCTGCTCAAGGGAATCATGAGGGAATAGGTCAACAACAGAAACTAAAAGTATAAAATTCTACACTGATGGTTCCAAAATAGAAGGCAAAGTAGGAGCTGGAGTCTATTGTGACAAATTAAATGTGAATATATCCGTTCGTCTTCCTGATCACTGCAGTGTATACCAGGCAGAGGTGGTAGCGATTGAATAAGCGCTGACTTGGTTGATGCATAATGTCATATCCACAAGGGATATAACAATAAATGTGGATAGTCAGGCGGCAATCAAGTCGCTGGAATCAGTTTCTCTGACGTCCGTGGTGGCATTGAAATACCACTCATCTTTTAACGAGATGAGTGAGCATTTCAATATACAATTAGTCTGGGTCTCCGTTCACTCGGACGTTCTGGGGAACTGCAGGGCTGACGAACTGGCAAGGAAAGGTACAATTCTCCAATTGAAACCGGAAAAGGAAAATCTGGGGAGGCCTATAGCAGCGCTTTTTATGGCACTTAAAAATGAGGCCTCGATACAGAGGAGGTGGAGTAACACCATAACATGCAATGTAGCACGACAAGTCTAGCCGAAACTGGACTTGAAGCGCTCCAAAACACTACTATCCTTACGTAGACCTGACTTAAGTATAGTCGTGGGGGTGCTCACAGGACACTGCCTCATTGGGGAGCATGCGGAAAGGCTTGTGTCAATGGCAAGTGATTTCTGTAGAAGCTGTATGAATGAGGAGAATGTAGAGACTGTGAGCCACTTCCTCTGCTCATGTCCGGCGCTACCTTACAGGAGGTACAAATATCTGGGCAAGTATTGTTTGTCGGCCTTATGAATCTCGAGACCTGCAATGTGCGAGGTATCTTACGCTACATAAAGTAGCTCTGAATGGTTCCAATGAAGGTGAAAGGAGAGTAGGATTCTTTGGTATCACAATGGACCGTCACCGGTTTAAGTGTGTGTTAGCAGTCACTCAATCTAACCTAACCTAAAACTAGTTAACGTGGAGCAACGACTTCCGATAAATAAGCAATTCTTTCCAATGTGTATGGCACAACATTATTTATTTAACTGTAACGGCTTCTATCAAATGGGTATACGTGAAAAAAGAGGAGTAGTGGCCGATAAAAGACTTAGCTTTATTTACCTAAAGTCGAATCATTCACCTAAACGTCACCATTGTTTGCTGCATACGGATGGTCTTTCAGAAAATACGTTAAAAAAAATATAAGCTACTACTAAAATTAAAATGTCAACAGCTACATTCGACAGTCGATACTCCGACATTCCGGGCTACTTCTGCGATAATTCTTCAAAATCGGTTTTGCTATTATCACTGCCAGGTTGTTCGTATTCAGGCATACAGTTTGGATGGCAATATCTTGTGAAGATTAATCGACAGGGTTCTCTTTTATCGGTACGTAACACAAGTCGATAAATACGTATCGTAGTACCATCATAACTTTATCCATTGAAGTTCCAGATGTCGGGTCGATACAATATCGTCAAAATTTAGGATAAATACATGACATTTAGGCGATTATAAACAATCCTTGTAGTTAACGTTTCTCTTCTTTGTTTGATAACCAGCTAGGAATCGATGTTTGGTCTATCTAGCACAAATCTTGTTTGAGTTCGTGCTATCTTTTTGAAATGTTGGTGGGTTGTAAATCATCCCATTGTCAATTTAGAAGCCACCACTATCAACTGGGAAGTGGTTTGTTTCTGTACCGTATTATGTGGTATATAGGACGATGCAGTTACATCGATGATTGGAGTGGCTAAGAATATGCGTTCCATATATCCTTGGGTTTGAGGTGAGGCAGTTTGGTAAAATTGGTTTCCATAGCACACAACGGTCTGATAGTATAGGTTCCCTAGACGGTTAACTTACTATAAACCGGCCTTCTTGGTTTCGTTGGTAAGTTTTGGTCAAATGGGTTTCACACTGAACTTTGTCCTCGGACAATTGATTTAAAATTTGGATTTTACCGCTCTCTCAAAATCTTTGAAGCAAGCAATATCCAACTTTGTACAGTAACTTAGTTATACTAGTCCACCCGAAGTTTGTATTCTGAAAAACTGGCACACCAAACTACCCGAGATTCTGCCGTCCATCAAAATCTCGAATCATATCATATTTGTCATATCTGTCGATGGCATTAGAGATGTGATTTTGGAAAATACGAGTGCTTTCATTGTAAAACTGTCCTTTAACGGAAGACTGGAATTAATCTAAAGAATCGTTGATCCTCTCGTGGTCCCTCCTGTGGATCGACCAACTCTTTTTGTGGTAATTGTAGCCTTATAGCGAAAAGGTAAGGACCTTTTGATACAATTCTCAGTTACGAATGACGCCTGCGACCCTGCGTCTGGTAGAATACGGCATGTTTAAGTATGTAGCATCGACAACGTGAGCAACTGCAGTTGGGAGCAGCGATTAAAAGCTAAAGTTCTGTGGTAATTGTTCATTTTGGAGGTATAGCGTTGATGGATTGCTTAAGATCTTGTTGGTTGCGAATATATTCGTAGCTACGGTTGTTAGCAGTTTGATAGTGGCGGGTGCTGATTTCATTGAAATTTCATTGTATGACGGTTGCATGGTATTCATAGATTGGAAAGTTAGTGATTGTCGTACGAACTATGAACTTGATAGATTTTTAAGGTGAAGAATATTTTTGTGGCGTTTCTGACCAATCTTGCATGATATTTTGACTTTGCATGATTGCACCGTATGACTTAGGCAATTATAACATCTCCCTTTCTCATATAAGAACTTTATTCTTTCGGTTATATGCTTCGCTCGAAATATGGTATACTCGGCACAATAGACATATTAAGTTGGACATGATTGTGATATGGATTCCTTTTACAGTTGCGGTTGATCGCGAGTGAATGTGGGTTGATCGATTTTAGACGACTCGTGCTGCCAAAATTGTCTGCTGTCATTATATAATTTAGTAACCACAATATATTAAAATCTATTATATATTTAGCGATATTTAGTTTTAGAAACGATATCGCTCAAAATGTGAAAAATATTGCGTAAAAGCTCCCCTTTGCACATCATATAAAATACTGTTTTGTAGTGTTTTTGCATTTGAGAAGTAAGGAGGTTTTTATCTGTCATTGTCAACTTTTTTTTGCTGAGGATGGTTCTTTCTAAATATTACTGAATATTTTCGTGACGTTCTTTCAGCCTATAACTCAATCCCCAAAAAAGTTTATGGCTTGTTTTGCGGTATTTAGGAATATCTGAAAAAAATGTATACGTTTATACAAAATGCAGTCACTGCTATTGGAAATTAGAATGATTGAAATGTGATTGATATAAAAGTATTCAATTTGGATTGACAAACTGTATGGACGTTTTTACCATTTTATTTTCAATTAAATTTAATTTTAAATTTTAGATAAAAAAATCATAAATGTAATTTTATGTTATTCCGATCAAAAAATATTAAGCTGTGATTCATAAAAATATTTTATTGTATTGTCAGTCATAGTGCTAGGATTTTATTTATTTTTTATGTGTTGTGGTTTCAATCGGTTGTCAACATGCATAAAAAGTGTCATAAATCTGTGATTACTTTCACTGATGCCAATATTATAAAATGTTTTTGCAGATTCGAAAAAAGCAAATCAATTTGGAAGTTCATCGTTGTTAATTACAAACGCTAAACTCTGTGCAAATAACATATATATATATTAAATTTGATTATGATGGTTGATGATGCAACCACAATAATTGCCATCAAACATTTCAAACGTTAATGGTACAGTTGAGAAAGGTCATTAAACTATTGACCAATTCACATACCAATTTTTAATCAATATCCAATAAAAGTGATGAGAAGTAAGTGGTGCCACGCAAAATGTGATACATAAAACCGAACCATAAACACCGTCAACAGCAACAACTATAATTTTCAACTAG
The DNA here is from genome assembly GCA_963556175.1 of Tipula confusa. Taxonomy (NCBI): domain Eukaryota; kingdom Metazoa; phylum Arthropoda; class Insecta; order Diptera; family Tipulidae; genus Tipula; species Tipula confusa. The sequence goes on along the minus strand of OY744477.1, from coordinate 137,891,640 downwards.
ATATTACTGGTACTGGTGATATACAAGTACTATATTAGAGATTGGTAAGTCTCAAAAGTACCTTCATATATCAAAAAACCTACCTGTTTAACAAAATTCATATGTCAGTTAAAGATAGTAGGTCACAAGAGAGTTCCAATTACTAAAACATTAACCAGGTCAATGCCGTTGGCCTGGACAATGTAAAATAAGAAATTTTTTTAATTCTACAAATATATTCTTATCTGTCAATTACATTCTGTTCTCACTTATCACTAAATTGTGTTAAAGATATTACTGATATCTTTTTTCTATTAATAGATTTGCGTGGCCATTTTGTGGTGTTATATCACATTTTGTGATAAAAACTGTGATAAAATTAAATTACAGATTTAATATACCCAGATAACTTATTGGGAAGGAAATCGTGGTTGAAAACAGTGGTGCCGTTTTCTCAATTAACGTCGTTTCGATTTGCGTCGCAGAAAAGTTTGGAACCTTTCTCGTCGATTTACATTGCCTTCACCTTTCGATTTACGTCATTCATTTTTATTTTTTAGAATTATCGAATTTCTTTTCAATTTTTCTTTTTTTCGTTTATTATTTACGTCGAACATTTAAAAGTTTAATCGATACACTGGACAACGCGTTAGAACAAGCAATTGGTAATGATATCATTCAAAAATTTTGAAAAGTATGAAAAGTATGGCCCGAATGTTTATCTGAGCCTGAGGATGGTGACCAACTAAGCACATAAATTGTAGTGTTGGCTCATCAATTTGGGTTTACAGACGTCGATGAACATGAGGAACCATTAACTAATGATGAGCTAATGGAACTTTTAGCACAATGTCCTACTGAAAAGGTTTATGTCGGTTGAAAAAATACATCACCTGCAAGTGAACCGACAAACGTACAGTCATATTGATCAGGCCGCAGAAATCTTCGGAGGATAAGACAATGATTCGGCAAGATTTGAATCAATTAGGAATTCAATATATAGTAGTGTGAGCCACTATAAAGATTTGTGTGAACCAAGAAAACTTAATTTAAAGCAAAGCTTATTGAAACATTTTTCAATGCCGCCTGACTGTCCACATATATTGTTATATCCCTTGTTGATATGACATTATGCATCAACCAAGTCAGCGCTTCCTCAATCACTACCACCTCTGCCTGGTGCACACTGCATTGATCAGGAAGGCAAACGGATATATTCACATTTAATTTGTCACAATAGACTTCAGCTCCGAATTTGCTATCTAGCTTGGAACCGTCAGTGTATAATTGTATACCAGTTTCTGTTGTTGACCTGTTTTTCCAGGATTCTCTTATCTGTAGACATTTCCACTCAAACACGGCAGAGAGTCGTACAGCCGTAGTTGCCGCTCTCTACTTACCAAAACTGTCGATAGGAAGAAGGTAGAGCAAAGCTTCCAGAGCACGTGTAAGTGTTGTCCTGAGTGCCCCGCTTATAAGCAACTAGGCCGTTCTTTGTAACTTCTCTATCATATTTTTAAAAGTTTTCTTGTCTAGTGCTGGCCACCACACACTCACCCCATACATCAGAATCAGTTGGATTACAACGGTGAAGAGCCAGCGTACCAGCACTGGTTTTAGACCCCATCTCCTACCGACAGTGTTCCTAGATGAGTACAGAGCCATGGTAGATTTCTTTACTCTCTCTAAAATATTTGGTTTCCAATTTAGCCTACTGTCCAAAATTATGTCCAGAATTCTTGCCTTATCAATAAAGGCCAGTGCCGTGCATTTTAAGATAGGAGGGGCGACTACCGGAATTCTTATTTCTTGATGAAGAAAACAAGCTCTATTTTGGATTGATTTAACCCACTTTGTAAAGATTAAGAGCGCGAGTTGCATAATTTCTCTAATCGTGCTTAGATACCTACCCGAGATCACAATCACTATGTTATTTTCTTACGCTACCACCCCTATTCCCTTCCTTTCAAGTTCCAAAAGTAATCCATTGATTACTATGCTCCAGAGAAAAGGTGATACGACATCACATTGAGGAGTTGCTCTAACTACTCGCCTCCTAATGGTGGATTCCCCTATCTCCGTGTTAACAATCCTGCATTCTAGCATCTGATTTATCAACCTCCTTAAGGGGTAGTCCACATCTAATAAAGACAGTCCTTCCTGAACTGCCTCCGTCCTGACATTGATAAAGGCGCCCTCTATATCGAGGAAGGCTACCATACAGTACTCTTTCGAGTGAATTGATTTCTCAATTGTTCGCACCAAGGAATGCAGAGCCATGTCCACAGATCGCCCTTTCCAGTATGCATGCTGAGAAGTCACCCAATTACTGGGTTTTATTTTTGCACGTATGTACACGTCAATCAGTCTTTCCAATGTTTTCAACAAAAAGGATGATAGAGTTATAGGTCTTAGGTCCTTTGCGTAGACCTGTAAATTCTTCCCCGTTTTCGGGATAAAAATCACCCTAACCTCCGTCCATTTCCTAGGAATATAATCCAGCTTTAAACCACCCCTGAAGATCACCTCCTGCCATGGGAGAATGCTCGACGAGTGTTTATGCGATGGCTCAAACATTCAATTATTTCCAAGAAATTCGTTTTTTCTGTAAATATTCTTTAGTTTAAGTTAAAGCCCCCATCAAATAAAATTTAAAAAAAAAATACTGATCGGTATTTATTATGAATAATGGCTTAAAACATTCGACGCAGCCGAATTAAAAAAAAGTAAGTTTAAGAACAAGTGGTTTTGAAGGGTCAAAGAACTAAAATTTTTGATTACAATGCAGTATATTTAGATGAAAATGGAATAAAGATTTTGGTTAAAAGTTAAACGCCATCTAGTGCCAAGTATGATGACTTTTTAGTTACCCTATATTTTGTTCTTAAATTAACATTTTTAATAAGATTAATAATATTTAAGACATGAAAGGTAGTAGCTTATGATTTATTGATTACACATAGGTACCTCGTGGCCCATTCTGTGAAAAATTGTCAAAATTATTCAATCGAAATATTTTATTTTATCAAATACTTAGACACTCATTAGTCACTACTAATAAGCTTCAATAAAAAACAAAAACGAAAATCAGTCTCACAAGACCATTAATTAATTAAAAGAACCAAAATACGTAATGCAAATGATTAAATTTAAAATTTATAACTTTTGTTATTTAGAAAACTTTAGGTTTTGGTTGGGATCTAGTCATAAAAAAATAGTTTAGTTATGTGAGCTCCTAATATACATTAGAGAGATATAAAATATGATATACATTATCCCTAGCATCATATTAGGTAAGACTATAAAGACAAATACATTTTATTCAAAAGATTTGGAAATTTAACATAATAAGTGATATATTATGATGGTGTAATGTGGGAATTGTCAAAAAGTTTTTATTTGTTACATCTTTTTTTTATTAAATCATATTAAATATTCAATTTTGGGAATATACTGAGTGTTACCTTTGTTTTGTTGAGAAAAAAATGTATGCCCATCTTAATTATCAGATCTAATGTTTGCAAATAGTTTTTCATTGCAAATTATAGTGCTGTTAAGTGTTTGCCTATTGACGCTTCGTATCACTGGATTGTGAAAAAATTCCATTAATATTCAATGTCCACAAATAAATACATAATTCACAACAATTTCCAATTGGGTGAGGGTATCATCAATAAGGTGAGTGTTTGTTTGTATGTTCAGGGCCGGTCCCAGACTTTTTGGCCGGACAAAAATAATTCCGGTTTCCCGATATATAAATACTATTTATTATATAAATAATTGTATGAAATACAATTATTATATTTATTTAGAACTTACAGTTTTTCGCCAAACAATTAAATATCTTGTTGTTGTTAATGATGATGATGATCACGAGGATGGTGATGGCCTTTTCCGTGTCGAGATGTATTAATTAATTTATTTCATTTAATGTTGGAAGTTCTTATGAACCTATTCCATCAGATGGGTAAAATTTAAAGTTTTACATTTATTCATTTATACACATACATTTATTCTTATTTTATTTTTATTTTTTTATACACTACTATCAAACAATTAATCTAATTAACCTATATTTGTGTAGCCATAACCCTATTTAAATAAATATTTTATTAATTTAAGCACGCAAAAAACTCCTTTCGAAACATTCCTATTGTTTTATTTTGTTTTATTTTTAAATTAAGATTATTCCATATGCATACTGCCCTGACAAAAAAAGAAGAATTCATTAAATTGGTTTTGTTACTAGCAGGTACTAAAATGTAATTACGACGATTCGCAGACTTAATAAGTTTATTAAATATATATATTGGTTGTTGATATTTTAAAAATTTAAATATGTATAAACACACTCGAAACTGATAGAACTATTTAAGGAAACAACCCAACAACGAGTTGGAGAAACTAGAAATGTGGTCGTACTTTCTCAATTTATAAACATAGCGTATAGATGAGTTAAACAGCCTTTGTAATTCCTGAAACTGTTTATTTTTCAATTCAAACAGAATCACATCTGCATAAAGAAATTGAGGCAAAATAAATGTTTTGAAAAGTGGAAGTTTTAGTTTGGTTTTTAGGCATTTAGAGGTGGACCATAGCATTCTTAGTAGGAAAACCACTCTATTGCTATTCTTTTCGATGTGATAGTTCCACCTCAGTGTTTTATCAAAAATAAACCCAAGATTATTTATCGAATCAGCATAATCAATATCTTTACCATCAACATTTATCTTAGGATAGTCACGAGTACAGCGATTAGTTGAAGATATAATGATGCACTGAGTTTTATCTTTGTTTAAGAATAGACTGTTGTTTGATGACCATTGTGCAATTATATATATATCTAAATTTACATTAGCAATACTGTTTTGTATATCTTTTGGTTTACAAAATTTGTATATTTGCAAGTCATCCGCAAATAAATGATACTGGCAATGTACAATTTTAGAAGGAAGGTCATTGATATACATCATAAATAATAATGGACCAAGGACTGATCCTTGCGGAACACCACAACAGTTACTGCAAGTGTTAGACATCCTCGAATTTAGTTACTGACTGCAGTCTATCAACTAGATAGGACCAAATTAAGCGGCATGCTGGAATAGAAAATTTGAAATTGTAATGTAACTTTTTAATCATTAATGGATGGTTAATTTTATCAAAAGCTTTACTGAAATCTAATAAGACTAAAGTGCAAATTACGCCATTATCAACAGCTCACCAAATATCATCACTAATATGAAGTAGTGCGGTTGAAGTACTGTGGTGACAACGGTATGCTGATTGGTATAGCGATAGAATATTTAGGGCTTCGATATATACTAATAGCTGCGATTGAAGAATTCTTTCAAATACTTTTGATAAAACCGGCAATAAGCTGATAGGTCGATAATCCGATAAAGCTGTAGGATTTTCTTTTTAGGAAAAGGAATGATTAAGGAGTGTTTCCAACCTGTTGGAATAATCGAAAATGTTATTAAACTATTAAATCCATGCAGTATGTACAAAACTATATGTGGTAATAGTAATTTAACAAACCTAACCGGAATTTCATCAACACCTGTAGAATCCACGACATCAATGTTTTTAAAACTAAAGCAACAACTTTTAGACTCATGAATAATTATATCATCAACAATGAATGTGTCTTTAGCATAACCATTAGTCGATGAAAAATAATTTACAAATTGGTTTGGTGAAAATAAGACGGGTGAATTATCTTTAGCATTTGAAAAACCACCTACAGATTTTAGATTTTTCCATAAGACTTTTGATGGCAATTTAGGATTCAATATAGTTGACAAATATTTTCTCTTCGCATATTTGTTAAGATTACTAGTTTTATTTCTAGCGATTTTGTATTCATTGAACAATTAAGCATTTTTTGTGCGCTTAAATCGACGCAAAATAAAACCCCTAAAATTAATCAAGTTACAAATTGTGTCATTAAGCCATGGTGGACGTTTAGGATGTAGCAAAATGGTTCTTAGTGGAACACATGTTTCATACAAATAATTAATTAATGCAGTTAGAAAATCAACTTTTTTCGAAGGATCTGAAATTGAATAAAGCAGATTCCAATTGAGCCACCTGCATGCCATTAGCATGTGGAAGGTATTAGTATTACCAAAGTCACGAAATGTAATTTTTGAGGAAGCTTTTTCCACTTTACAGTCATATAGAAAGAAGAGAAAGTCGTGATCTGTAAAACCGACTAAAATTTGGTTGGAAAATATAATATAATCCTGATTGTTAGTGATAATCAAGTCGTAATAATATTAATTATTTTCAGATAAGATTTCCTCAATAAACTTTTTAGTTTCTTAGATTTAGATTTGTCCGCAATGACGTCACAGTTAAAGTCCCCGCACATTATAATGTCACTGTAGTTAACACTGTAATTTTCAAGAATTGTGTTGAGCTTGTTGTAAAACCTCTTCCTCGAAAGTTTATAGACTACAACTAATAGAATTTTTTTAGTTTCGAATGCAAGTTCAATAAGAATGAGTTCCAAATTAGGTTGAGTGTTTATAAATAACGCGAAAATTAATATAAGCTTTAAGATAAACACAAACTTCACCACCTCGTTTGGGAATATCAAGTTTTCGATCTAATCTCACCACATTAAATCCAAGAATAGCAATTTGAGTGTCCAAAATACCATCATGAAAAAAGCTTTCAGCAAAACAAAGAATGTCAAAATGGACACCATCAATTAAATTCATAATTTCACTAAGCTTAGGATATAGACTTCGAATATTTACGAACGAAATATTAAGTTGTGAAACCTATTGACAGACGATTTCAGTACTATATTGTTTAAAATTCTAGGGAAAGCATATGGATTAACTCCTATGTTATTCATCTAAAACCATATAATGTTTCGAAAAGGACCAGAAATCAGAGGTGTACTTAAAAACCATGCAAATGTTAAAACTAATACTAAAAAGACACAAAGAAAAGCAAAATTGTGGCTACACAAAAAAAAATTAAGGTTACAACTACGAGCGCTTCTCCTAATCCATAATGTTAAATTCATTGCGTTAAGTTAAATCGAAATCGAAATAAAAAGTAACATTGGTCTCTAACGCCATTCAATCAAAAAAATAAAATAAAAATAAAAAAAAATGTATATACATAAAAAACAGATATGCATGCACATGATATCTCAAATAACTGTAACAGCTTACATAAAACGTTTCGAAAATGCCATAAATGATGAATGACTGAATAATACAGGTTGCCGTAGTATATTTTAAGACCGCTGTCCTTGACCCAATTATGAAATTTTTAATTATAACGCTGATTTTTTTTTTTGTCGTGTTGTATGATGTGGTTTTTCCAAACTGATGGCATCACTGTTCAAAATATTTACTGGATTCAATGAATTTTCTACAGTTTCACTAGTAGCAGGTTGAACAACTATTTGGCTATCTGTCAAACTTTTAACTGTTCATTGTTATGAATTACGGCAGGTACTGATGTTTTGGTTGACAAGATATGCACTAATCCAAATTTAATAAACACCTTGAAAATTACTCCGCTTTTTTGTAGTTTTCGGGCCACAATGTAAATCTGATTAATCTTAGTAGGTAAACCCCGATTAATATAAATCCGTGATGTAGAGTTGATACCAATATCGACAAGTGATAGTGCGCGCTTGATATGGTAAAGTATGAAAAATTCTATCGCTGAAGATTTCAGCGCAAATTTGATAATTAAAGGTGCGCTATTTGATGTGGATGTATTGGACTTCACACGAAATGCAGAAAAATTATGTTTATCATAGTCAAAATTAACCGCTACGCCATTTTTTTCAATAATTTCTGGGATATTTTCTTGTTTCATAACCGGAATATGTGACACTATGACATCACAAGATCGACTATCCATTTCCAGACGATTCACTTTATCATTTCGGTTAGAGATTTCAATTTCAATACCGTTAATTGGATCTTGTATAGAGTTAATTTGAATTTCCCTGAAACTCACTTTCAATGGTGTTCATGTTTGTGTCCTTGTATACCTTGATTGAGTAAGAATTTTGTATTTCTTATGGGACCCACGTGCGTAAATCACTGGTGGTGATAGAATTAGGAATAATTCCGATAAAACGTTGGCACAGTCAAAACCACCTCACTTATCAAACCCACGTGCACTTACAATAGATTAAGGAGCAATTTCAAGTCCAGCCATCAAGAAATTTTTCGATTATTTCATCACCTATTTCGCGAATAATAGTCGCAATGTTATGTTTTAAAGCTGAAAATGTCTCTGGATATCGCATCTATCCCTAACAAAACGCAAAACTCGATAGAAAAACGTTTAACGGGGTCAAATTGTATGGCATGTGGCGCCATTTTTTTTAAATCAAACGTCGTTCATATTTATAGCGTCATAGTAGTTAAGTTTTGTGTAAATAAAGTGTATATAAATTAAATTTTCGGCGGTTACATGACGTATTTGTAAAAAAAACGGTTAACTCAATTGGTTTGTAATGTTTAATCAATTAATTAAAATCTAATTTATATTAATTTTAAATTTGTGTACCAAATAAAGTGTATATAAATTAGATTAGGTTGTCCATATTTATAGCGTCAATTTGAGTTCATTAAAATATGGTTAGCTTGCCTTTGTAGCGGTCTCCATTACCGGCGTATCCGAAGAAAAATTCACAAGTTGTGCTACCACTTTAAAATCGATACTAAACTGTTATTCTTGGTAGATGCATTGACTTCTCTACGATTACGTGTTGCTGTTCTGAACCCCAAATTTGGCAGTTCTACTAGTTTACATAGGCCTCGAGATAGAAATACGCTTATTCTGAAAAGATGATTTTTCGACCAAAATCGTGGTCATTATCAAGCTGGTCTATGACCCATAACTTTCGAAACGATTCAAATGGCCATTTGCTTTGAACACCTGAGTCGTTAGGAACTTGTAGGCGAATAATCCGAGGTATTTGTGCAATATTCTACTCAGACTGATGCGACTAATTGTTAATGCGTTCGGCGTCGAGTTGAAGTTGAAGAATTATGTCGTAAACCAAGGTATATAGAATAACATAGTAATATATTGTGCAGGTCTCATTCCTTCTCTTTCTCAAAAATGACATCACTGAGGGGGTAAAAGTTAAAAATAAACAATATTTATTTGATTTTTCGAATTTTCAAATGGCTATATCTCATAAACTAAGCGTCCTAGTGACTTGAATATAGTATGTTTTAACTCTACAAGATCTACCTTCAAAGTCCTCCGATTAAGTTGATTTTTGGAATTTTACAACTGCTATGCACACATATAAATTTACTTCCTGAACGACGTGATGCGCGGAAAAATCAAGTTTTCAATATTTCTAAACGGTCTTTGAGCGAAAACACGATTGTTTCGTACCGTGAAACGTCAGACTGACGTTGTCAAAAATTCAACCGTTGACATAGTAAAAGTGTTGGCAATTGGCATAGTCTTTGATTTAAAAAACCAATAGATGGCCCACCCTTTACTTCGTTTAACTGTAGAAACAGTTATACTTTTATATTTTGTTATGTAATGGATCTTTTGGAACCTTCCATTCTTTGGGCTCTCATGGATTTTATACGAATACATTTCTTAGATTTTTTTGTAATTAGAGAAGTTTGTACGAAACAACTTGTCTAGTTGTTTCTATGTTTTGTTGGTGTCAACAAATAATTTTACTAGTCACCTTGTTGCCGAAATTGTTACAAAAATATTCTTCAATTAGAGTTTTCGAACTTTTTTGGATGCAGCAACCGAAGTGTGATTTAAACTAAGTTTATTGTTCGAAATTGATGAGCTAGTGCTAAATTAGTTAACCCTATTTGGAGTTCTGTATGTCGTAACGGTTCACAGCAAACCAGTTATTTTCAGTATCTATTTAATAATTTAATGCTTTTCATTATGCTATTCGATCATTTTCATTATTCCCCATTCATTGAGTATAGTTGCTTTGCCACACTTAGTCAAACAACCGTTCTACATAGCTACCTCTCACTGTCTCTATTCAACGGAGGAAGAAGGTATAATGATCTAAAAAATGCAAACATGATTTTTTAAGCAGTATCTTTGTTTGTCAAACATTTGGTTTTAACACAATTGTGATATTCGGATGTTCCAATTTATTCTGTTATGTGCGGAAACGTTCGACCATGCCAATAGGTTGGGGATAATAGGAAGTTCTGCAAATTCGATGTGAGCCTAAAATTGTATTTAATTTTAAAACGGGTTTGAACTTGAATTGACTTTCTGAGCCGGTATAGGTGATAAAAGCTAGAATCCCAAATCTGGATATGCAATTGTGAATAAATGTTGATACAGACATATCTTTTATGCAATACGAATCAAGCCATTGTAAAGCGATTGACACAAGCTTGATATTTATTGAGACGGTTTTAAATGCAAAAACCATTCTTAAGGCGCTTAACCTAAAAAAGAAGCAATCTGCTACTTACACCTGCAAATTTCCAAAACTCTTACTCAATTCGGTGCGCCACTTAGTAACCAAATTATTAAATAATAATCTGTAAATCTAGCGAGCACCTCCTACGTTCGGCATCATTCGCATTAAAGTTCCATTTAATCTCACAGTTTTCTCACACATCGTATTCAAATGGGCCTTAAATGATAGTCTAGACACTATCTGTTATCCACCCACTTTAACCATTATGTTTTCCATCCTTTTCCCACTGGATATCACAACTATTTCCTTCTTCTGTTGAACCTTGTCATAACTATTCTATATGGCTTGCCTAAGGATCCCGATTTACCTCTTCACACAATTCTTGAAAGCGTCGTTGTTTGCTTGCTTTAATATAATACTTTAGTATTGCGAGATGCACAAAATTGTTGCAGTAACTCGTTTTGGGAAATTAAAACGCCTTGCACGTTAATATACACATCTAGAAAGGCGGCATTTTTCGCAGTTTGAATATTTTCTTGGTCCACCAGTACACTGGAACCTTCCAGCTATCTATCGATCTTCGTGGCATTGCTGTGTGAGCTATTGTAATGTTACCTATAGTTTGAAATACTTGATTTTTTGCAGTTCCCGACAAAACTCTACCATCCAACATGAAAATAAGAAGCTTTTCGTCAAACATTTTATGTTTTCAGTCATTAAATTTCCTAAACATTCCTTAGTTGTTTTCCAACATGCAAAACGCACGCAATGGCTTGGTGATTACTGTGTATAGATCAAAGCCTCCCCACCTTAATGCTTTAGTAAAAAGACGCTCATTAATGTGATACTCACTATTGACCACTGAAAGTAACGAAAATGATTTCTGTAGAGCTTTATCTCTATTATTAATAGCTCGGCTTCTCCGTTCAATGGCATAGGCATTAATATCGCTTGCGTGTGTCACTTATCAGAAAAACTTTGAACTCTTCTATGGTTGTACTTGAATGAGCATATAGCAAACAAAAATATGAATACCATCGACGTTACATTTCAAAAACTAGATTCAGCACTTGGAAGGGTTTTTTTCTTGAAAGGGTAACTTCTCACAGTGCCAGACAGCAGCGCGATTTGATAAATCTTTTAATGCCCTGCTGTAGCAGGTCTTGCAAAGCTTCGCAGTAATTAATATTTAGTTGGAATAACCGTGATCGTTGGAATAATCGTGACCTTTACTATCCAGACGAACTTCAATTTTTTTTTACCATGTGCAATGGACACGATATTTGAGATGCTCTTGGTCGATATAATATTAATTACACCATATGTTAAAATTCTGTAACGTATGACCTACAGCAATGATTTGATGAACCATCATGATCATTAAGGCACAATTCTATTCTATTTTTGTGGTGTAGGGAAAAAAAGGTATGTTAGTAATGACAGAATTGGTCCGGTTTCCCGGTAGCCTATATTCAATCTACTTTTAGCATAAGACCATCACAATTTTATTGAACTGCTCTGCATTTTGTTTTCGGTTTTATGTCATCTGTTATAAGCAACTCCAGTGTGCCACCATCCATCTGTAATCTGCAAAAAAAAAATTCCCTTAAAACAAAATTTATTAATGGGTTAATTTGTCTAAGTCGTCGACTGTAATAAATTTTATTAATTTTCACCTGAAAATTATAAATAATTAATCCATCATCAATTGAATTAACCGTTTTATGACAAAAACGTCATTGAATTGCCAAAAATCAAATTTATATACACTTTATTTGACACGAAACTTTAAAATTAATATAAGCTAGATTTATTGGCTAAACTTTACAAATCAATTGAATTAACCGTTATATAACAAATTCATCCGGCATATTCCTAATCACACCATATGTTAAAATTCAGTGTAGGCAGAACAGTAACGTATGAGTATTCATCATTTTGACACTGCAGTGATGATATGATGAACCATGTTATTTTTTATTAGTCGGTTATAATCTGGTTTAGCATCGTTGACAATGAAGAATATATCTTAATGAGGATACATTAGGTACTTATTCGTACTTGCTCTCGGTGCAGTTCTGGATTAGTCGGTTGTGGCTATTGCTTGCTTTCTTAAAAGCTTCAGAAATTTTTTTTTCACTTCTCACTCGAATCAATTGTAGAACTTTGTGCATTAAAAAACTGAATTGTGTGGTTAGAAAAAGAAAATATAACCTGGCATTTATTGGTATTCGTGTAAAGGTTGTGAAGATGTTGGAAAAAAGTCGCTAACCCATTTTATTGATAAAAATTTGTAATCGGGATCGGGAAGTTAAAACTATTTTCAACTCTTTATATTCGGTTGATCATAAAACTTCTTCAAAACACTCAATACTTGCAGCTCAACCAATGGAAATGGAATCAATGCTCTATGTGATACCTTCGTGGAATGTGCTTTCGATCAAAGAAAGATAATCCGAAATGGGAATTTATTTCATTGCTTTTTTGCTAAAATTCCTTAAATAAACTTTCAAATTATCAAAGTTCTATACAAAACTTTCAACCACTTTACATTTTTTTACACCTTACTTTAATTTAAGGTCGAAATAATTTAGAGTAAAATGAAAAATTTAATTAAGCAAAATTACTTAAAATTTAACAAGAAAATAATAAAAAAAATTTTTAGGGGAATTAATTAAATTAAGTTTTACTGTTCATAAACTTTTCTAATAAATTTTCAACAAACCAACATAAAATTTAACTTTGGTTTATTTACGTAAATGCTCTTGTATTAAGTTAATTAAAAATATACTTTCTGAATAAATAATCGAACGTTTGTGGATTTTAAAATTTAAGACATTAAAACCGAAATGTAATTCGAATTATTATGATTTTAAAGGCAATAAATAAAGAGAGGGACCAATATTTAAATTATCTTCCTATTTTCCGTTCATATAGAAAGGAAACTGCAAGAAGGCTATTTTACAAAATACAGTTATGAATGTAGATTTTTTTGCTGTGGTTTAAGTTAAATTAGAAATAATTCGAGTCCTGGGAATCAAACTTTATGACGAGAATAGAATGTTTCGTGCCAGATTTTAGCGAAAAATGATTTTCCTGCGCTTGAAAAGTTGCTTGATTTATTTTAAGAGTTAAATCTCTGAAAATGTTTACTTTGTAATGAAGGTAATATTTTACTGTTGAGTTGTACCAAGTTTAAAGAGCTGCCTGCAGCAGAACGACGTGACGGCAAAAATCCAAAAACCACTGTTTTAACGGTCTTAAATCACATACGACATACACGTGTAAATTATGAAGGAAGCGCAAAAAGTACCATACATTTCTATATCTGGCTCAGGCAGAATATAGTACGGCACCTAAGCAATTGATGTGCATAATAATCTACAGTCTTCTTTTCCTGATACATTAAAATCTGCATGACTAGTAGTTCTACTGTTTGGCAATACCATTTATGAACTCCGATGCAACAATCGTTCAACAATCTGTATTTGTGGGTATTTTGGTATTGATCTTATTGGATTCCATTGCGTTATTTTGGAGTACCTTCACATGATGCTTGTGCCCATAGATTGGGTTTCAGAATCTAGCTTTTCTACTAGAATAAATAGCAGCCACGGATCTCTTGAAATTCCAACTGGACCCAATGCAGCAAGTTCTCTGATTACTTTATCGGAGGTATCCAATAATCTTCGTATGGTTGTTGATGATGAATTGTGTACCACGGGCTGATCAATAAATGTTCGCATAAAAGCGTTAATAGTATGTAATTTTCGATCATATCTTTCTATAAACTTTTTAAAGGCCTCAAAATAATTTGTTTCGGTGAAGTTTTACTAGGTTTGCCACCTCACCCTTCAGAAGACCCTTGAGTTATTGAAACTTCTGGACAGCTCCCAATGAAATGTTTTCATGTATTGTTTTTAGATACAGATCGTAAAACGACTGCCATTCCGTATAATTTCCAGTGAATAGCTCAATATAAATTTTTGGTAACCTCACCTCAGTGCGAGCAGCCATTGATTGGTTTAACGTAACATTACTTGTTCCATGCGCTTTCACTCCACGTGTATCTTTGTATTTCCAAATATTGTTCACTGAAATCTATTATTCTGGATACCTGCTCGGCATCGATCTCAAATAGTTTAAATTCAATATCTTCAAATGCCCTGAATAACACCTTTAGACGGTTCAAGCGACTGGTAAATACGTCTATTTTCTCTTCATCAATTACTGTTTATGCCCACGTCACCAAACGAATATACGCCCAATCAAGAGCTGGTGTTAGACAATCTAGATCATCATCACCTTGGATCATTGCTATCGGTCTTGAATTTAATATGGCCTCTATTTTCGTCAGCAACGTTGAAAGTTCTTCAATGGTTAGTATAGTTTCACCAGCGACTCTATTTAAATGTAATTTTGCCTGCTTTACTGCTGCTTACCATATGCGGTGCTCCTGGTGGAATAAACTTCCACTCAATTTTGTATACTAAGAGCGCTGCAGCAATATCAGATGCGCGGACTTCAAGAAACTGAAATACTTGTTTTGGCTGATTGTTTGCGCCTACAAAATTTGTCCCGTTGTTGCTGTATATAGTGTGGCATACTCCTCAGCTCGATGTTAATCGGTTTAGTACCCCAATGAAGCTCTCGGCCATGAAATTGCCTACTGCTTCAATATGCACTGCCTTTGTGCTTAAATATATGAATTTATTGGATAAGTCAAATCGTCGCATAGCCTTTGTTTTTGTAAATTAAATCCAATCCCGAAGCGCGTTGCTCTCCCATTGTTTTAACCAAAGCAGTTGCTAGTAAACGAAGTTTCGAATTCATACTAGACTTAAGCTTTACGCGATTTGTATGGTGAAGTGTAAATAGGGCCACCATTTAGAAAACGGGGAGGGGGGGGGGGGGTCGCTGGCAGTTATAATGGCTCCTCGAAGTACAGAACGACTTAGCTTTTTCTATAGTTGTCGAAAACAATTCTGATGAGCAAGCTTTGGACTATTGCAGTCGGATCATTAATTCGATAAAGAACACACGATTGTGTGTTAAATCGTAAAAATATAGTCGGAAAGATTTTGTCAAAGATCTCAGTAAGGGTCAAATTTGGCCTGCAATGCTGATTTTTTTGTATAATAAATTTATCTGTCCATTGATAAATAATTAGTTTTTTGTGTAATTCAATGGCGTATTTTGTCATTTTAACGGTTGTGTTTGTTAATTTTAGTAAAAAAATGTATACTAATTTATATAGATTTTAAAATTTTATGTGTATTGGGTTGGGACCCGTTGTAGTTTTTTCTTGTTTTGTTTGACCTTTAATTTTTTTTATTTACTGAAACTACTTAGTGACAGTTATATTTTCAGGTGATAACTAAATTTAATTTGTTACAGCTTGCGGCTTGGAGAAATTAATGAGATACAATTTTAAAATATGCAACCTCTTGTATATTAGTTTTCAAATTTTTTATCCGTGAACTACTGCAATGTTGTTGAAAGTGAAATCTGGGGTTCCATCCAAACAGTCTTGACTACAAAATGAATAATAGGCTTAATCTATTTAACGATTTTCTTTATACCAAATCTGTTTGTTTAATCTACCAAGTAAATGAGGTTAGTACTTCTTGGTCAAAACTAAGTAATCTAAAGGAGCAAATTGGTTGAACCATCGGTAGATGCTAATAAATTGTATGCTGGTTTGAATATAATTCAACTGTTTTGGAGAATGTCTTGAAACCGGTGAGATTTGTCAGACGTTAGTAAAACCGTCAACTACCATCTCTCAATCACCTCCGTTTACTATATCTTCATCTCCTCACATTTGGAACACCGGAATTATCTCATTACACTATCACAATATTTCTTGATACGAATAACAACTTGAAAACCAACTTGTATAACATCGCGAATACATTTCGAAGAGTAGTTCAGACTTTGTCGTTTATAGAAAGGATGAATACGACTAAAACACTGCTGCAATCGTAATTCGTGTTTAGAATATCTACAAATCTATCGTAATCGTTGGCAATAGTTTTGATACCTCTAGTACGAACTAATGATAATATTGCGATTACCAGAGACTTAAAACTTCTGGATATAACATGGATTGATGTTGATGGCCTTTTTGTGTCATCGTCAACAGTCAAAAATATGAAGGGGACGTATTTGTCATAAAACGGTTAATTTACGGTTTTTTGTTATTGTATTATTTATTCTTACATAGAATAATTTTTACCTACAATGGGACAAATTAATAAATTTGTTTTCAGGGAACCTTCGAGATTACAGATGAATGGTGGCACACTAAAGATGCTGGTAAGAGATGGCAGAATGTAGAGTAGTTCAGTAAAATTATGATTGTCTTATGCTAATAGTAGTTTGAATATTGGCTCCTAGAAAACCGGAACAATTCTGTCATTTCTGACATACCTTTCCTTTCCTTACCCTACACAAATTTACTAACAATTGACCGGCATGGTGTCTAACCGGGTCGATCTCAATAATTTAACTAATATCCTACCAAGCATATCCTTATCCTTCCAAGTATATGTAAAAACAGGGGAAATACGGTGGACCCGGCCATCTCCGGGAGATCCTACTTAATGCTTGGTCGTACATTTTAAATTAATCAATCAATTTAAGGCGGGGAATTATTTTAAACAATTTGTACAGCGTAACAAAAAATTTGAAATGTTGGGTAATATTTTTCAAATAAGCGTCATAATTTTATTCTCAAATATTTATCATGGGTTTCGAACAAAGTCTTAATGCAACTCTTCGTAGAGGCATTTTTTCGAACCACTGGAAGATATCCGTTATTCATCCGATTTTTAAGTCACGCAAGAGGAACGACGTATCTAACTACTGTCGTACAGCTATTTAACCGTTGTATCTAAACTTTTTGAACCTATGTTCTCCATACGTATATGTCCTTTTACCTTAGCATTGCAAATAAAAACCAACAGTTACAAATGTGGCCTCATTCTAATCTTTCTTATCGCTAAGCTGAATGATTAAAATTGTTAGTTGACTCCGGTTATAGGTGGTTCCTATCCTATCTTTCCGAAAGATTGCAGTTTGTTAAAATATTTTATTCCACTTTCGATTACTTCTGTGCAACATCTGGTGTTCTTGAGGCCAGTCACATCAGTCCCTTGCTATCTATCATATTTGTGAATCATGTGGTTAAATGTTTAAAGTGTGCTAAGTGCGTCCTGTGTTACAAAAAGACTCACTTGTTATGTCAGAACATAACAAGAGATTTTTGAATGTGCCAGTCTCCAAAATTTCACTTCCTTTATAGTGAAATAGAAACGAAAAAATTTTTGGGGAATATATTTTTTTGACAAGCTAATGTTTGTGTTTTTTTCGAACCGGACAAAAAAAGTATTATCTATAATGTCACACATAAAAAAATTAAATATGGACACAACGGCAATTTATTTTGCTTTAACAATGAAAATGTCAAAATTTTACCAGAAAAGAATGTTCAAGTTTTGCGCACCATCTTACTTTTTGATCGCTGATGTGAGTAACTTGACGAAAACAGAAACGATAATTTTCATTTCTTATTTAGTTTTGGTAAAATCATATGAAAATTTCGCGGGAAAGCGATCTGGGTACTAAGCTTAACTCATCAATAGTCTCTATATTTGACATTACTTTCACCAAGCACATTGATTATATTATTAGCAAGGCTATGACCCAATTATTCTGAAAATGCTGTTTGTGGCGTTCGTCCCGTCTGTCTTAGAAATTGATAGTCTTTACCTCATTTCATAAGTAGCATTTGAAATGAATTGAGAGTATTCAGAAACAGTTTATATATGCGCTTCGACAATTACCAAACGGGCCTGAACAGCATATTCTCCAGGTAGTATTGTTTCCAGATAATATTTCGGGGGTTGAGTTCAGTTTTTCGCAGTATCCAAATTGATTTTATATTTTATCATAGCTTTAAATTTTTCTATGTGAACGTGGCTCATCAGCCATGTGATCAAATCAAGTTTTTAAATTATTTAAAAGACTGAAAATTGTTAAATTTGATGGAAACCATTTTTTTAACTAAATCAACGTTAAACTACTAATCCATGTGTTTATTGCTGATGATCACTACTTTTGGGAGTTAACCCGATTAATCGAAGATTTATGTAAGTATATAAATCAAAATCAGAAGAAAATATTTATACCGTTAAGCTAAATTATTAACATTTCATCAACTTATATTTGTATTCTTTGAAAAGTTTGGGTATAATACAATGTATCGTCATCATAATTTGTATGTGGTGTAGTATTCGAAGAAAACGGTTATCACGTACATATATATAACTGTAAGAAATTAGGAAAAATCTTTTCTACATATAATCCATGCCAAACAAAAAACAAATAAATTTCATTTAATCACATGTGTTTCTGGCATCTTCCAAAAAATAAAGTGTTGGTTCTTAGAAATAGAAGTATGACAAATGATTTTGTCATTTTCTTGATTTCTGAAAATTTATGGTTAAATCTTGAATTATTTTACCATACATTTTTATATATTTGGCAGATATATTTTTGTTATGATAACAGTTGTTATTATTTTTGTTTTCTAATTTGTACCGAATGTCTTCTGGACAATATATAAAATTCATTCAAGTAACTTACATCGATTCATATTAGTTAACTTTATAAACTGTTTCAAAATATGTTTGTTAACAAAACCCAACAAAATATAAAAATCTGATGTACTGTGTACTGTAATTGAAATAATGCTGTGGCATATCTATACGAGTATATATCAAGTAAAAAAGAAGACTTCATAAAGTCATTAATAAAGTTGATGTTGTTGTTGTAGACATAAAATCGTTGGTCAAAACATGACGAAAATTAAAACTTTGTATAACTAAATCACAACCTAGCACATAACTTTAAATAAATTTTCAAAACTTTTTTTTTTATTTCCCATCTTTCTAAATCTTTCTAAACAAAAAGCATTCGACTCAATCATTTCCGTTAAGCAAACTTTCGTTTCTGTAACACCAAATCGTAAATTTGGTGAACTGTGCAAAATAAAAACGTAACATTACAACCCATCCATTATGACGGTAAATATATTACTGAAAAGTCTGCATTGAAAATGTAAGTAATAAATTCGGGAGATAAATTGTATTCTCTTTTTTCCACCAAAGAACACGAACTTGGAGAAATTTTATATTCGACATGGTGAAAAAAGGAGAAATTTTATTTTGTTACATCGGGAATGAAAATAGGGGAATATATTACATATATGTGGTTATATTCTTCAAAAATGTGATACTATTTAATTGGAATCGATCAATTTAATTTAAATCAATCGAATTTTATTTTTATTTTCGAGTATCAATTTTTATAAAATTCTAGCGATACATGTCTGTTAAAGACCTGTTTTCGTTCCGGTTTCAATAACTCTCGACCAGTGAGTTAAGATACAAGTAAATGTGTCTATTATGGTGTTTTATGAAATTGTCATTTTAAGAAGTAGAAGAGGTTTGAATTTAGACATTTATTTTCCTATGAGATAACCGTATATAGTTCTCCAACTATAAATGACTACCAAATTAGTTTTTTTAAATGATTTTTATAGCTTCCAAAATGACTCCTAAATGAAAAAAAGCAGCAGGGATAGAATAACGGGTGATTATTTCATTAATTTTTTGTTGATCTTTTCATCAAAAAATAAAATAATATTTTATGGACAAAGTAAAACACAGATTCAACTTGGATTCAAATGTGTCAGTGTTTGGTTTTCATATTTCTCCGTTAGACAATTTAATCAAACGGTTCTACGCCTGCTAGTATTTGTATTTCTAGTTATTTTAGTACTGGTCTATTTTATGAGCTTAAACCAGCCATCTCTTTCAAGTTTACGAGTTCTTTCTGTGCCTCGTTATATATAGGATGCTCGATGGTGTAGGTTTCTGATAGTCGTTCGTCTACTTATAGGAATCATTTACAAAGATTTTCTAAGAAGTAGAAAGTTTCTCTAGTTATTGCTTCCTGGACGTTATAAGAAGGATTCAAATAAACTGTAAAATGAAGCTACGTTCTTTAATCACTACTACCTTTTGAACCCCGAGTATACAAAATGTTTAAGATTCAAAGAATTTTACTTCTTCAGCAGTCGTTGCTAGTGAAATGTCAGGAAAAAATCCCTATCGAGAGGAGGACATATCAAATGAATTAAAAAACGTACAAAAAATAAAGTATCAAACGTGCTGCAAATCTCAAAAAATCAAAATCAAATTAGATTGAAGCTCTTCAGAAACAAATGATTATAAACAGGTAAATTACCCACAAACTAAAATAATTATTAATGTAAGCTGTTGCACATCGTCATATTAGCTGTTGTATAGCCCTGCATAGTTGACATATGTTGTCAATATGTACTTATATAAATAAGTATATATATAGTAAATTATATAGTACATGATGGTGGATAGATCATTGATACCATTGATATATACCGGTTGTGCAATGCATGTATGAGTAGGTATACATAGTGTAATCATTTGTAGCATATAGATTTCTTTTTGTGGTATATAAATCAAGTTTTTATATACATGTAAATCAATAATAAAATGATCACAGAAGATCAGTTTGACTTGGCATTTCCATCCAAAAGTATCAATAAAAAGTAAAACTGTAAATCATTAGGACGGGGCGAACGCATAAGAATATACAACTTGATTATTCCAGAACACGTGTCGGCTATAACCTCAACTTGCATCAACCTGTGTATTGTTCGCAATTTATTTGGTTATGTGAGTATCAAAACGGTGTAGTCAAAACGTTTAGGGTGCGCTATAACGATTGGAACTAAATTCCAAACTTTTCAGAAGTTGATATTTATATTGAGACAATTTGCGAGTACTTCCAACCGTAATCACACTTCGCTGAAAAACTCATCTACTACTTCACTGTGTAAACCATTGTGTTATTAAGGCATAAAGCATCCTACCCAAACCATGGACAAAGAAATGCAGAGGAAATTCGCCGAGTACACCAAAAGACGCAGTCAGGCACGTGCTGCCCTAACACGTCTGGAAAATGCCATAACCTCAATCACAATGACTAACATGGATTAACAAGATGCTTACGTTTACTTAAGCAACTGAATGAACCGATGACTTCGTTTAACGCTCATCAAAAGGACTTATTGGATTAGGGAAACAAGCATGGCAGTAGTACCAAAGGAAAGAGTAACTCTACCCCCATTAGACATCCCACCCTTCTACGGAAAAAGGTCAGAGGAGTTTCAGTCATTCAAAGACATATTTGAAGCAGTAGTTGATAAAAACGTGACAATGTCAGATTGTCAGAAGCTCAGCTATTTAACAGGGTCTGCTGAAGGGAGACGCTTATACCTTTGTTTGCCATATAACAATCATCGACGCCAACTATAAGAATACCTGGGAAAAGGTATGCAAGCGATTCGATCAGCCGGTCCAAGTCATCAGAGTATTCGTTAAAAGGTTTTTGGACCAACCACTAGCCTCAAATAACATCGTTCACTCTCTTCAAAAGGTGGTTGACACGTCCACCAAAGGAATAGCTGGACTCAGTGTTTCAGGCGATGAACCCAAGTCACGCAATATATGGATAAACCACATACTAATGAACAAATTGGATGATGATTCTCGAAAAGCATGGGCAGCCAAAACTGTGGATGTAAAATATCTAACCTCCGAGACAATGATTGACTTACTCAAAAAACGATGCACAGCTCTTTAAGATTTGTGAGATATCAAATAGACGGCCACAACCAGGGCGACATAGTAATGAAATCAAGATGTAGCATGCTGTTACATCGAAGTTGAGTACTTCAACTCAACCTACTTATCAAGGAAGTGTGTCGCCACGAACCATAACCTGTCGCAAATGTTCAAATAATCATCGTCTCCAAGACTGCGAAGAATTTAAAGCATTAAATGTGAGTGATCGAAAGGACTTTGTAGCCTCATCTGGATGTTGTTTCAACTACTTAGCCAATGGCCATAGCTCAAAGATAAGTCGTTTCTTCAGAAGATGTTACTTGTTCCGTAAAAAACATCATACCGTCCTGCATCCTCTTTCAGAGACTAACGATCAGCAACCTTCGTCTCAGCACGAGAAAACAAAGGCTAATGTCGCAACAACTGCATCCAACAGCGCTTCTAATATTAGCATACATACTGCATTGCTCCAGTTAAGTTCGCTCCTGCCAACAGCATGAGTCATCATCCGTAACATGATCAGTGAGGCTTGTGTTTGTCGGCTTAATCTACCTCAATCCAATGCACGGTACAGGGTCGAAGGAATCGAGCCAAAAGGTACCACGAGAAGACTAACCACAATTGAAGTTTCAAATTAAGGCTTATATAATGCAGTCGTGGTGTTATACCACGAGCCAGCACGGAGTTACTCAACGAATGGGATTAACTTGATAATACTACACTACCTGACCCCACAGAAGATCAACCACGAAATAGACGTGCTGCTGGGAGTCGGACACTTCATGAAAATCTTGTCAAATTGTAAACTAGAAGGTCCTAACAAATTGATCACTCAAAACACGATATTTGGCTGAATAATCGATGGAGGTGACGCGTGTACGCCTATACAAAATTCATTCAACATCAACCTGGAATTCAATATCGACAACACTCTCCGAAAATTCTGGGAGCTGGACGAATTACCAGAGCATGACCACATGACCATGCAAGAACACAAGTGCGAGGAACCATTTTGCGATACGACATACCGCGATGAACAGAGTCGATTCGTAGTGCGACTTCCATTCATCCCAAACGCGTCACCTCTTGGAGAATCACGATCACAAGCCCTCGCCCGTTTAACCAGCATAGAGAAAAGGCTCCAATCGGACAAACACCTAAAAGCAGAATACATCAAATTCATGGATGAATATTTCAATGCGAATCATATGGAAGAGCTCAACGCTGCCACTTCTACCTGCCGCACCATCCAGTGATAAAACAAGCGAATGCCACGACAAAGTTACGAGTAGTATTTGACGGGTCGGCAATTACCAAGTCTTCGGTATCTCTCAATCAAACGTTAATGGTAAGGCCAATGATTCAGCCAAATCTTACATCAATCCTTACACGATTCCGACTTCACAAGGTAGCATTAATGGCAGATATACAGGTACGAGTACATCCAGACCACGTGAATTATCAGCGCATCATATGGAGAAGAGACCCGACCGAGTCACTCATACAGTATAAGTTAACAACCGTAACTTACGGAACTGCATCAGCTGCTTATCTTGCCACTCAAGCACTAGCACGATTAGCCAAAGACGTCGAAACTTCCAACCCAGTTGTCTCAGCTATTATTAACAACGAATCCTATGTGAATAACGTTTTGAATAGTGCTCACTCCGCGAAGCAGCCATCACTTCAAGCAAAAGTCTCAATCAAGTGCTGGGTTCAGCACGATTCAAGTTCCATAAATGGGCTTTCAACTCTGAAAGGTTTCAGCAAACCATCGGTGCGAAAAATTTAGTGAGCACCATAGCAATGATGAAAGAAAACCCGCATAATGTACTAGGACTATACTGGAATTTCGAGAAAGATAGCTTCACCTTCTAAATCAATCTCGTACCTAGTGATCTCACATTGACAAAGCGGCACTTCCTGTCGGATGCATCTCGTGGTTGCTATCTCTAGGATGGGATGAAGCTATGCTCTTTGGAATTGCTGATACCTGGACAAACCTCAAGGTTGAGATGAAGCACGTGGAGCGAATTAAGATACTAAGACACCTGAGGTACAACGATCAATATAAGGAAGCCCATGGATTTTGCGACGCCAGCAAGACAGCTTACGCTGCAGGATTTTACTTATGTGTCATTAGTCCGATCAGCGAGATTAGAGTATACCTAATCGCGTCCAAAAACAAAGGTTTCACCTATTCGGCCTGTAACGATCCGAAATTAGAGCTACTAGCTGCACACCTACTGGCGAAACTATCAAAATCTGTGATTCAAACAATAAAAATCGAAAGCACACCACCTTAATCCTGGACAAATTCTGAAATAGTGCTGCATTGGTTAACCACACAGCCCGCAACTCTACCAACGTTTATTGCGAATCGAACGTCACAGATACACGAATAGTTACCTAAAACAAAGTGGCAACATGTAAGCTCGAAATCAAACCCATGCGACTACGCGTCCCGAGGGCTAGCCAATCATCATCTTTGGTGGAAAGGGCCCAAATGGCTACGTCAAGAAAGAGCCAGAACAAAAAATGGACCATCTTATCCATAATCCAGAACCCACCGATATACAAACCTACTCAAACGAAGCCACAATTGAGGTTCATGTATTGAATACACTATTCGATAGAATATCCGAGCATATAACGATTAAGCGCATCATTGGATGGTGCATCAGGTTCCTCCACCCATAAAAAAAAAAACATCATATGAAAACTAAGCTGCCAATTTCCACCCTCGCCAGCACAAAGAGGGTACCACCGCTTACTTGTGAAGAAATTAAGATTGCAAAGCTGTGTATGTGGCGGTGAACCTAGCAATCTGAATACGAAAGAGAAATAAAAGCATTGAATTCTGGAGCATCGATAAGCAATAGCAACATATTGCCACTTTCACAATTTCTCGAGAAGGATGGCATCCTACGTGTAGGTGGACGTCTGACCAATGCCAATTGCTCGGATTACGCCAGACACCAAGTGATTTTGCCACAATCCCATAGACTAAGCATTGCTATATTAATTTCGATGCATACGACTTACCTACATCCAACGGCATCCACTTTGTGCATCCTAGGCGGCAAAGTATCAATAAAGAAGATCGCAAACGCTTGAAAGATATGCTTCAAGATGAAGGCCCAGCCTATGACGCAACTAATGGGAGATCTACCCAATGTACGAACCACTCAAACGCAATGTTTTTTAAAGGTAAGGGTTGACTACGCCGGTCCATTCCGAGCCACCGTGAAACGAAGTAGAGGAACTAAACCAACAAAAGCATAAGTAGCATTGTTCATATGAATGGCAGTGAAGGCGATACGCTTAGAGCCGGTCATGGGTTTATCCACGGACGGATTCATAGGAGCGGTGAGATGGTTTGCCAGTAGACGCAACAATCCAACTGATATATTCTGGAACAATGGAACTAACTTCAAGAGTGCGAGCCGGAAGTTGTCGGAATCATCGCAAGCACTACAAGAACCAACACGCAATCATCAGCACTTGATGGCACTTTATACCACCTGCCAGTCCATCAATGGGCTGTCTCTGGAAGGCAGGTGTCAAATGCATCACCTAATACGAGCCACCAACAATGCAATTCTCAGTTTAGAAGAATTCTCTACTCTACTCTGTGAGATAGAAGCTATCCTCAACTCCTGTCCACTCACACCAATATCTATCGGCCCAATTGACAGTATGCCTTTAACGCCTGCGCATTTTATTCTCACGGGACTATTAGAAACAGTAGCCGATGAACATCTAGAAAGCACACCCGATAACCGATTGAATAGATGGCAAAACATACAGAAACGCATACAAGGTTACTGGCGACGGTTTTCTATGGAATAGTTACACGCACCCTCTAACAAAAGAAAAGTCACTCATATGTGGAAATTGGCGATCTCGTATATGTTGGCGATCTCGTATATTGTCGTATAAATTGGCCATTAGGACGGATTGTCGACGTGCATGCTGGCAAGGATGGAATTACCCGTATCGTGTCGGTTAAAGCGAAACGAACTACGTTGAAAAGGCCGAATACAAAAATAAATAAACTACCACTAGAGACCACCGGTACTACAAATTCACAGAAAAACTAAATTCCGGTATATAAACTATTCCTGTCCATATCTACGGTAGATCAAAAGATAGTTGATATTTCATCACAAAGCCAATTCCGTGTAACGGAGTCTCATTAAGTTACCAGATATCTTCGACCTATAGAACGAAGTACGGTTACGTACTTATCAACAATACGCCTTTCAAAATAAATTAAAGACATCGGTTCAAGTTGTATTGTCCCCGGTCGAGGAATTGAACAGTGTGTATCTGACAAAAACATCTGACAAGTTTTATAAAATTAATTCTGCTGCTGAGAACAAATATTACCTTCTTTTGAGAAGAAATCTAATAAATTTTGGCTGACATTAGATAATTTTACAGGTCAAGCATTAAGTTCGGGCGCCGAACGTCCATACTGATACGTTCTGTCGAGATGGCGATGGAAGCAACCCTTTAATTTCGTGACTTCAGCCATTCAAATTTTAATATTTAATAAATTGAATCGAAAAATTATTGAGAATTTATAGAATTCCTGGTTTATAATAAGCATAAGAGTAATGGCAAGGTTTATCTGTGCTTACCTAATAATGAACTTAACAAAGTTTCTGCCAAAGTTGAAAACCCGCCGCCTCTTATTAATTTTTTGTTAAACCCGATTGAACCAAAAACCTAATATAAAACCATTCCGTTCAGGAAATAGGTATCAGTTTTGTCGTTTGCTAGCCTTTGTATCAGTTTTGTCGTTTGGCTAGTATAACGCCTCAGACATTTTTCAATTTTTAGCACAAGATGTTTAATTCCAATGTCCCTTCCACCGATCTTTCGAAACACTACAATTTTATGAGTTTGAAGTCAGCCATAAAGGTGTTAATCACGGTTTCTTTTGCAATTATTATGTCGTTTCGTATGTGGTAATCATATTTTATTGGCAATAATTGCAAAGTAATGCCATTTAATTAGCAGACCACATAAAGTTGTTAAGTTTTCGATATTCACTATCCTTCCAGTTAATTCTTCAAGGTAATATAGAAAAATGGGATCATAATTTAAATAGAAGGGAAGGACAAAAACGGATATTATATAATTTCAAAAAGATGCATTATAAAAATTATAAGTATCAGCCTATAAGAACGAACCTAAAAGTATTACTAAAATTCTGCAACATCATAAAAGTAACGAATTATAATGTCATGTTGTTCCCCTCTAAAGAGTAATTATTTTATTCACAATACTCGTACCAAAAACAATAGACCATCATTACACCAATTTATATGTCTAACTGTATAAGTAGTATAAATTAGACCTACGACGATATTGGCGGTAAAATAATTAACTAAGTAATATTTTGTATGCTATAATGTTGTAACAATTATAAGAAAAAAGAATTTAATTAAAACTTGTCTTTATTTCAAAAGAGTTCCCCTTAACGCATCCAAATAAAAGAGTAATGGTTTGTAAAAATATTGAACGAGGGAAAATTCTATTACAGTCTTGCGCAATAGTTTTCAACTAAAAAGAGAAAAACTCAACTCGTACGTATTCCCCAAGAATGCATTCCCCAGGAAATGTATTTGAATAAATTTTGGTATGTACTAAAAGTGAAACAATGTTTAACACTAAAACTAAATTTTATCTGTAACAAAAGCGTGATGGTCTGTGTCGTCTACACGGCTGATAGAATTTTTGGGTGATAACATCTACAGGCGATTTTAGCATTGGCATATGCACGTTGTTATGCAAACGATTAATTATGATACTTACTTGCGGGAATATATGATCGGGCGATTGGCAGGTATATAAGTTAGACAATATTTTAAGTGGACATTTCAGGATGAATGGGGATTGTTCCGTGGTTGGAGTTAAATTTGTTGTGATCATTGGCCACGAAAATTTCAGCCATGAATTATCACCAAAAATGTGAGTGTATATTTGCTGGTTCTGACGTTGGCGATCAGTTGCCTGCAAGCATAATATAAATGCACATAGTACTACCATGGTATGTTAGCATTGACGTGCTAGATGTCGCTACTGGTTTCGTTTTAAAATAATCAAAATATTTTTATATGTATAATCGCTAAATGTCATATATTTATTATAAATTTTGACAATATTCTATCGACCCTATATTTCTATTGACAATTTATCTGCCTTCGGTATTTCGGGAAACGGTGGTACTATATTGCTGTTCATGCTTTTTCATCAGGAGTGAATAATTTTGTATGTGGAACTTCTTCCAATTCTCAGAATTTCTGTAGTGTATCGTCTAAGATCTCAGTGTGATGACAAATAACGTAATCAGATGGTTGGTGATTGATGGAACCAGCAACTATCCATCGGAAAATGGAGTTTTGCGCTACTGGACAGTTTTTTAGACCAATGATTTTACCGGGTTGAATAACGGTAAAAGATTTATCAACTCACATTGATAAATCTTTTACCGTTGAAATTTTCACATCTAATGGGAGAAGTCCCATTAGATGTGAAAATTTGGCTGTGTCAAGATGTTATCCATTAGATGTGACAATTTGAGTGCTTGAAATCGGAGAAGAGATTTTGGAGAAAATCAATGCATCAATATTGAGGCTCGCTGCTTCAGTTCCTAGAGGTTTAAGTCCCGTGATTACTTAGTCGTGTTACAGTGGCAAATTAACTTCTGTTGAACTGGCTTGAAGATGATCCCTTCGTTGCTCCAACATTTCCGAAAATTGGTGAAACGTCTGGTTTAATTGATCTTGTTTACTAGAATCTGATTGATGTGGCATTGGTTCTTCTGCTTGCCGACAACCATGTAATGCCTTTCAAAGTTTAGCACTGTGTTCTATATATTTTGATTCTAGTTCAGTACACTCCGATGGTGTTTCTACATCAATAGATGTAGTTTGGTTCGAAATTTTAGCCTTGTATCGAAAATTTCCCTTGTATCTTTCACGCTTTATTTTTAGCATTGTGAGGTCGGCTATTATGAATTATGTTGATGATATAGTTGTATAAGTAAGGTTAATAATGGTAAGGTAAATTGATGTAAGGTACACGTTATTTTGCGTGTCCGGCTCGAAGGACCTACAAATGTAAGGTATTTCGGTATAAGAACCAAGTATGTTCAAATATGTTGCAGACTGGAAGACAAACAGATATATTTGCATTTAATTTGTTACAATAGAGTCCAGCTCCAACTTAGCCGTCTAGCTTGGAGCCGTTAAGAATTGTATACTTCCAATTTCTGTTGTTGACCTGTTTCCCCGGGATAAGGGCCCAGAAGCCTTTTTCAAAGCAAATAACTATTCGCCAAGTCTTCCTTAAGCGAACTGCCAATCGTCGAGTGGCCTGTCTGTAGACTTTTCCACTCAAACACGGCAGAGAGTCGTGCAGCCGTAGTTTTCGCTCTCTGCTTACCAAAGCTGTCAACAGGAAGAAGGTAGAGCATAGCCTCCAGAGCACGTGTAGGAGTTGTCCTTAGTTTCCCGCTTATAAGCAAGCAGACCGTTCTTTGTACCTTCTCTATCATATTTTTATAAGTTGTCTTGTCTAGTACTGGCAACCAAATACTCACATACATCAGAATCGGTCTAACTACAGCGGTGAAGAGCCAGCGTATCAGCTCTGGTTTTAGACCTCATCTCCTACCGACGGCGTTCCTTCATGAGTACAGAGCCATGGTAGACTAAGTTTACTCTCTCTAAAATATTAGGCTTTCAATTTAGCCTACTGTCCAAAATTATGCTCAGAAATTATGGCTTATCAGTAAAGGCCAGTGCCGTGCCTTTTAAGTTAGGAGGGGCGACTACCGGAATTTTACATTTTTTGGTGAAGAGTACAAGCTCTGTTTTGGTTGGATTTATACCCAGCCCACATTTGCTGGTCCACTTTGTAATGATGGAGATCGCGTTTTGCATCATGACTCCCCTAATCGTGCTTGGGTACCTACCCTAGATCACGATCGCTACGTCATATGCATACGCTATCACTCCTATTCCGTCCCTCTCCCTATCTTCACGTTAACAATCCTGCATTCTAGCATCTGATTTATCAACCTCCTTAAGGGATAGTCCACATCTAAGAAAGACAGTCCTTCCTGACCTGCCTCCGTCCTGACATTGTTAAAGGTGCCCTCTATATCGAGGAAATACAGTACTCTTTCGAATGGATTGATTTCTCAATTATTTGCACCAGAGAATGCAGAGCCGTGTCCACAGATCTCGCTTTCCAGTACGCATACTGAGAAGTCGCCCAATTACTGGGTTTTAATTTTGCACGTATGTACACGTCAATCAGTCTTTCCAATGTTTGAAATGATGATAGAGTTATAGGCCTTAGGTCCTTTGGGTACGCCTGTGAATTCTTCCCCGTTTTTATGATAAAAATCACCTTAACCTCCGTCCATTTCCTAAGAATATAATTCAGCTTTAAACACCCCCTGAAGGTCACCTCCAGCCATGGGAGAATGCTCGGCGAGTGTTTTGCAATTTCACTGGAATGATATCGTCCAGGCTTACCGATTTATAGGGTCTAAAGCTATTTAGTGCCCATAAGATTCGGTTTTTGCACACAATTTCCTCCAGGGACCCCGAGTATAATTGTTCCCTATTCCCAACAAGCTCCGTCCGCACATCCACACTAACTGGGAAATGGGTTTCAAACAGGAGCGCCAATGATTCCCCACTAGACGTTGTCCATAGCCCATCTGGTTTAATTAAGTAACTAGGGCTCGTTAGGCTCGTAGATGCAATTTTTCTGAGGCTCTTGGTCTCCGAAACACCTTCCATTTTAACACAGAATAGTCTCCAAGACCTCCTCTACCCTTTCCTTAATTCTTTTTTACACTTTGTATGGTGCTCCTTATAGGAGTCCCAATCCTGCGCTTCCCTAGAGCTTTTTGCTCTGTTGAATGCTTTCCTACACCGTATTTGAAGGATGCCCAAATCCCAAGAGAATTGGTATTCTCTTGGGGAAAACAGTGTCCAAGGACAAGTTATAGGCGCTTGTGAGTTCGTCCTCCAGGAAATCCAGCTCTTTCTCTATGGCTGGGGGCTTTGGAGCGTCGGTCGGTAAGAGTCGTACTAATACTTCCCCGTATTTGTTTCAGTTAGTTCTTATAGGATTTGTGAAGGCTTTCCGAGTAACAGGGTGAATGTCAATAATAAACGTCACGTACCGATGGTCCGAAAAGGAGAATTTCTTCACTACCCTCCATTCTTTGATCATATGTATAATGGAGTCAAATTGCACTTAAGGCAAGTTGACTTTTTTGAAAAACTGGCTTAAGTGATATTTCCAGTTTTGCAGGATGTTAATCTGAACAACCACAACTAAAAACGATTTTTTATAATAAACAGCTAAAGACTGTGTGGTACAGCTAAAGACAGTGGGGGTGGTAACGAGAAACTCAGGTAAGGAGTGTATTTTTTTGAAAATGTTTGTTTACAGAATCTAACGTTTCTAATATTTTTGGGAGTTTTTCCGGAAAAACTATCACATTTTCCGGGAAAATTTTAATATTAAACATATTGTTTTTTTTTTTTTCAATTTTATTTAATTTACTTAAAAATGTAGATTTTCTATCGAAATTTCGATTCTAAAATGTAATAGGGCATTTGAGGGGCGGCAGCACCATCCTCTAAGGTATTCAACGATTTTATTTCCGCGTTACAATCTTGTGCGAGTCAATGCTCAGCATTGAGTTCTCAATTTTAGTATGAGTATTACGATAAAAAATTGAGAAAATTACATATTTCTCCGGTATGTACATCGTAACGCATTTTTGAGCATTTCGTTGAAATAAAAAAAATGAGAAAAGTGAAAAATTTCCTGGAAAATGTTATGGGTTCACCGGAAAAATTGACTTTCACCACCTTAAAAATGTAGATAAACAATCCTGTATTTGGTATTTTGTTAAAAAAGCTCATCACCTCATTTTTCGGTTACCACCCGTAAGTACAATATTGCCATTTAAAATGATAGTAATGCAAAGTAAAGTCACAATTCTGTATCAAAGTTGAACCCTAAAATATTTTCCCATTTTAACTACAAAACCAGATGGTATCGACGTCAGATTCGATTGAACTTGATTTCATGATTTTTTGGACAGTCCTAATTATCAATACAATTGTGTGCTTATATCGTATGAATTTGTAATTGTTACTTCCGATTCATGTACCAACTTTTTTGGTCCAAAACTTGATTTTTACATTGTAAACTGTGCAAAACAACTTTTGTAACGGGATAAAGTATCAAAAAAATCAAATTTTATTGTTCTAATTGCGATGCGACTACTTAGTTGAAAATTATACGTGTAATATGTTACAATTAGTGTTTGTGTAGCAAGTGTTGAGTTTGTGCAAGTTTTTAGTGGTTAGTGTTTAAAACTTATAAACTATGTGTGTAACTATTGTAATTATAATGAATAGTGATTTTGTGTATTGTATATTAACATTAATATTGCGACCAAAAGGAGCTTCAAAGAATCTACTGAATAAAGGTACTGTGAATTTTTTTTACTTTTTTATGCGTTTCGACATAAATTTTGTTCGATTTTTTTTTTTAATAAGATTAAAATAGTGGAAAATTTTGTTAGTTGTACTGTTTTTCGCGTAAATTTTTTTTAAAATTTGAGTATATAAAATAATGATTTTATACGAAAAATTTGACTAACAGCAATTAGCAACTACAACAGTAAAATTTTTGTATAGCGATGCCGCAAATTCCACAGCGCAAGGTAGCTGGCGGCTGTGGTGTGGTAATTGCCATTTAATAATGGCAACACACAGAACAGCTACCAGTCGCCGTAAGTTGTGGATAATATCAGGCTGTACCTTTTTTGATTAATTAATTTATTCATATACATATAATCTTTAAAATAATTGACTTATCAGAATTTACTAAAGTTTCAACTTTTGCTGGAAATTACTAAGGTTCCAACTTAATTTGACTTTTCCGGGTGTTTTTTCGATTTATTTTTAATCACTTTTAACCCATAAGACAAATATGTATTTTTAACTGTCACGGTTTTATCGCCATAGTCAATGAGCGTAATATAAAAAACAGACGATGCGTATTCCGACTTATATATTGCCCAAACGCAGAGAAATATGAATGTGCACGAAATATAAATATGAAGAGTCACCCGGTTTGACTTTCATTTGTCCTCTGCATAAAATATGGAATTATGTTTTGTTGTTGTATGAGGAGTGGAGTCACAAAAAATAAATAATTTGAATATAGATTACAGGGTAGTCAGTAAGATTGTATGATTTGGTTGCATAGCACAATTGCAATAATGTTGTAGTTGTTGTTATTTTTGTTTAATGTACTGCCATAAATTCTTTCTTTATATTATTATATTATTATATTATTATATTATTATATTATTATATTATTATATTATTATATTATTATATTATTATATTATTATATTATTATATTATTATATTATTATATTATTATATTATTATATTATTATATTATTATATTATTATATTATTATATTATTATATTATTATATTATTATATTATTATATTATTATATTATTATATTATTATATTATTATATTATTATATTATTATATTATTATATTATTATATTATTATATTATTATATTATTATATTATTATATTATTATATTATTATATTATTATATTATTATATTATTATATTATTATATTATTATATTATTATATTATTATATTATTATATTATTATATTATTATATTATTATATTATTATATTATTATATTATTATATTATTATATTATTATATTATTATATTATTATATTATTATATTATTATATTATTATATTATTATATTATTATATTATTATATTATTATATTATTATATTATTATATTATTATATTATTATATTATTATATTATTATATTATTATATTATTATATTATTATATTATTATATTATTATATTATTATATTATTATATTATTATATTATTATATTATTATATTATTATATTATTATATTATTATATTATTATATTATTATATTATTATATTATTATATTATTATATTATTATATTATTATATTATTATATTATTATATTATTATATTATTATATTATTATATTATTATATTATTATATTATTATATTATTATATTATTATATTATTATATTATTATATTATTATATTATTATATTATTATATTATTATATTATTATATTATTATATTATTATATTATTATATTATTATATTATTATATTATTATATTATTATATTATTATATTATTATATTATTATATTATTATATTATTATATTATTATATTATTATATTATTATATTATTATATTATTATATTATTATATTATTATATTATTATATTATTATATTATTATATTATTATATTATTATATTATTATATTATTATATTATTATATTATTATATTATTATATTATTATATTATTATATTATTATATTATTATATTATTATATTATTATATTATTATATTATTATATTATTATATTATTATATTATTATATTATTATATTATTATATTATTATATTATTATATTATTATATTATTATATTATTATATTATTATATTATTATATTATTATATTATTATATTATTATATTATTATATTATTATATTATTATATTATTATATTATTATATTATTATATTATTATATTATTATATTATTATATTATTATATTATTATATTATTATATTATTATATTATTATATTATTATATTATTATATTATTATATTATTATATTATTATATTATTATATTATTATATTATTATATTATTATATTATTATATTATTATATTATTATATTATTATATTATTATATTATTATATTATTATATTATTATATTATTATATTATTATATTATTATATTATTATATTATTATATTATTATATTATTATATTATTATATTATTATATTATTATATTATTATATTATTATATTATTATATTATTATATTATTATATTATTATATTATTATATTATTATATTATTATATTATTATATTATTATATTATTATATTATTATATTATTATATTATTATATTATTATATTATTATATTATTATATTATTATATTATTATATTATTATATTATTATATTATTATATTATTATATTATTATATTATTATATTATTATATTATTATATTATTATATTATTATATTATTATATTATTATATTATTATATTATTATATTATTATATTATTATATTATTATATTATTATATTATTATATTATTATATTATTATATTATTATATTATTATATTATTATATTATTATATTATTATATTATTATATTATTATATTATTATATTATTATATTATTATATTATTATATTATTATATTATTATATTATTATATTATTATATTATTATATTATTATATTATTATATTATTATATTATTATATTATTATATTATTATATTATTATATTATTATATTATTATATTATTATATTATTATATTATTATATTATTATATTATTATATTATTATATTATTATATTATTATATTATTATATTATTATATTATTATATTATTATATTATTATATTATTATATTATTATATTATTATATTATTATATTATTATATTATTATATTATTATATTATTATATTATTATATTATTATATTATTATATTATTATATTATTATATTATTATATTATTATATTATTATATTATTATATTATTATATTATTATATTATTATATTATTATATTATTATATTATTATATTATTATATTATTATATTATTATATTATTATATTATTATATTATTATATTATTATATTATTATATTATTATATTATTATATTATTATATTATTATATTATTATATTATTATATTATTATATTATTATATTATTATATTATTATATTATTATATTATTATATTATTATATTATTATATTATTATATTATTATATTATTATATTATTATATTATTATATTATTATATTATTATATTATTATATTATTATATTATTATATTATTATATTATTATATTATTATATTATTATATTATTATATTATTATATTATTATATTATTATATTATTATATTATTATATTATTATATTATTATATTATTATATTATTATATTATTATATTATTATATTATTATATTATTATATTATTATATTATTATATTATTATATTATTATATTATTATATTATTATATTATTATATTATTATATTATTATATTATTATATTATTATATTATTATATTATTATATTATTATATTATTATATTATTATATTATTATATTATTATATTATTATATTATTATATTATTATATTATTATATTATTATATTATTATATGATTATATTATTATATTATTATATTATTATATTATTATATTATTATATTATTATATTATTATATTATTATATTATTATATTATTATATTATTATATTATTATATTATTATATTATTATATTATTATATTATTATATTATTATATTATTATATTATTATATTATTATATTATTATATTATTATATTATATTATTATATTATTATATTATTATATTATTATATTATTATATTATTATATTATTATATTATTATATTATTATATTATTCTGTCATGGATGTACATTGCGAGGATGATTCTTGCACTTCCCTAGTTAACTTTTCTAATGAACTGTAGTTGTCAAACCTCCTTTCCATTTTTTGTGATATTCTGCCAGAAATCAAAACTTATTATATTAATTTCAGAGGTTATGTTCTTTTGCTTCTCCATGACATCTTTAACTTCTCATCCATCATGGTTAGTGGGTTTTGCTAGTTTCATTGTTGGTGCCCATTGATGGCCAGAG
The DNA here is from genome assembly GCA_963556175.1 of Tipula confusa. Lineage (NCBI taxonomy): Eukaryota > Metazoa > Arthropoda > Insecta > Diptera > Tipulidae > Tipula > Tipula confusa. The sequence goes on along the minus strand of OY744477.1, from coordinate 137,854,617 downwards.
ATTTAGTTGTTACTAAATCTTTTTTTGTCAGCTTTAGTTGTTACGACTTGACCAGCCTTAATATATGTTATATGTTGGTAATTTTGCCAGTGACCTTTCTTCCATACTTGTGTAGTTTTGAGGATGTCCCCGCCTATTTTCTTCGATCATTTCTGGCTACCTTTTCTACTTGGCGCGTTGAATTTGTAACATGCGTTTCACCAATGCTGTGTTTTGCTGAAACGTGTGTACGTAAAACTGACGGCATTCCTCAATTTTCTGTAATATATTATTATTTATCCAAGTAATATATCATTACTTATCTTTTCTATAGAAGTTAAGGTAGAGCGCTTTATTAAAGATGTTGCTGTTTTCAGTGTCTTGCAATCTGTTTGTATTAAATTTCCTATTTTATTTAAGTTAGTGTGTTCCAGTGCAGCTGGCTGGGTTTGAAACACTGATAATACCAATTGATAATCGCTGTGGATTCCTGCACCCCTTATAATTCTGTTATCTTGTAGTAATATAAAATGTCTTGTTTCCCATTACATAATGCATCTTGATGTATATAGGCACTATTACAAACTATTTGAAAATATTAATGTTTGGAGTTTCTTCGACTCTGGATAATAATTTCAATACAACAATTTTGGCGCTTGGGATCGCTAGAACGTTACTAAGCGAGTTTTCAATACTGAGCAAAGGAGAGTTATGCCGCGATATTATTCGCATTTTAAGGGTTTTCTATTCTTAAAGATTGGACATATTGACCACTTTACGTACTTTGGTTTAACTTTGATTTGCACACTAATCGAAGATAGGTAGTCAAAAAGACAGTTCCACAAAGTAATAAATGAGCCTGGGGGTCTGGTTAAATTTTTGCTGTATCCAGTTTTGCTTTATTGATTTTTTGTAAAAGAATTTTTAAAAAAGCAAAGGACACTGTAGTTGTATTCTAAGGTTATCCTGCTTGTTCATAAATACTTTACGATGCATGCAAGTGCCTCCGACCACAGAGATTGCTGGATGTCCGCCGCACATCAGCGACTGCTTTTAACCTCATTATATAAATATAATGTTTGGTGCTTCGAGGTTACCGACAATCACGTTTCGTTTTAAATTTGTTGATTTTATTTAAAGTAAAACTGCCACACATTCTGCGTCAATTTTATTTATTTTACCTGATCATGCTACATTATAAAACGTTGTCACGTTTAAACTGTCAAACTTTAGGAACGGTAAATTGATTAGAAATCGAAACGACGTCTATATATATATATCTATAATATATATTCTGTTTATGTTTGATTAATCGTATAACAATAAATCAAACGATTGAGAGAGGTTGGGTTGATGCTACCTGTAGAACACTGTTGAAAAATTAGACATAATTTTTTATGGGTAAAATATTTGAGTGTCAAATTTTTCATTGACTGCTAATAGAACTGTGAACAGACGTGTTTCTATTTAAAGTCAAATTTATTCCTCTTCGTAGGCAATTAATTTGCATTGGATGTCACTCATTAATTGTTGATATTATTTTTATCTTACTATCAAATGGATACTCACTTTACGAAAATATATATAAAGTAGCTAATTGGTTCTCCTAACAAGGACAGTGGCTGAGTTTTTCTTTAGTTTTCCAACCTATCTGTAATTCAAGTTCAGCTATCTGTTGCGTAGAATAGTGTCACAATACCTAAAAAAGGCTTAATGTATTTAGTGGCATCTTTAAAAGTTGTTTGTTTACAGGTAATTTCGCATTTGGCTGTATAATAAATTACGCAAAATTATGTGGTTGTCGAATGTATCCCCAACTGATAGTGTCGCACCCTATATGACCTCTGGAGTTTCTCTTTTTTATATTTGGCAATTCTGTCTATTGACGTAGCTGTTATACCTAAAATAAGCTTCATCGCTGAACAAAAATTGGAAAGATGGATCAAACTATGGATCTTGTAAGCTCGTAAGCCAAGAGTTTTATGCAAAATCTTCCACAAAATGGATGGACAGAGCTTCAATTGCTGTACACGATAACGAATCGACTTATTCGGAACCTTCTCAACACTACGCTCGTATGAAGTCTTTGAGGATGTGTATTAAAAATTAAAGAGTGTTTGGTACTAAAACGATCCATAGTTTTCAGAATAACTAGCTCGAAAGATTAATTATGTCGACCCTAATGAACGTAGCGCACGGTTACTTTGGCGAACTGCACTTTCATTCTCAAAACAAATTTGCACAATTTGCAAGCCAAATCTATCGACTTGCGCTTGGTCTATTCATGGTTAAATATGAAAACATACTAACCACAAATTAACTGTCAAATTGACAGCCACTAGAAACAGTGTTGCCAATTCAGGAACCAAGCCATTAATAAACACCCTGTTCTATTGATATTGATTCAAATTAGATTAGGGACAATTTTTTTTTTTACAATTTCTGCTATATTCGTAAATGTTCACCCAATTAGGAAATGTACCAGTGTTATACAATCAATTTCTTCTGACTGGGTTGTGGTTATAGGTCGCGAGTTTGGTTGGTTGGATTTTAGTTGACATCCAACCTTCCTTAAACTACGCGTTGCCAGATACGCTGCAGATGCTATGCCATATGTAAGAGTTTGTAATCTATACGTAGTTGGTGGTTCACGGACGATATTTCTCCACAAAATCTCCATCCATCTGGAGCTCCATCCGCAGCGCGAGAAGCTTGTCCGACCGATACACCCCATATCCGTAACTACCGTAAAAATAATTGTATAGAAAGTGAACTAATTGAAATCTTATTAAATAATGCCAAATTATCTAAAAATACAATCAGAACGAGTAGTAATATAAAAAAAAAATCTTTCCGCATATCAATGTTTCATTTCAATCTTACATTTAATATTTAATACTAGAGACTCTTTGCATTCTCTTTCCGCCAAAATAAACATTTTCGTCATCGATTTGTCAAACGGATTAATAGAAATACATAAGTGATTTATACCGTGTAATTTGCATTCCTTCTACTATAATGAATTACAAAAATCTTGTTTCTCCATCTTAAAGTGTGTATAGCTTTATATAATATGTAACCTTGAGAAGTTTGATCTAAAATTCATTTTCTATTATTTCGTTACCTTTGGGTATAACTTTATAAGTAAGTTGGAAAGATAAAAATATGACATAAGAACGATCGACATTTTTAATAGAAAGGTAAATGACAGGAATGTAAAAATTTTTGTAAATACAAACTCGTATTTATGTATAATATTTACCAAGTTGAAGGTAAATTTATCGTCTAGAGCGACAGTTAATGAAGAAATAACGGTTTGATCAAAGAAAATATTTTTTCTATATAAATATTTTTAAAGTTTGGACGAGATAAGTTTAAATAAATTATGTGGAAGGATTTTTCTACGTGAACTACCATATATTAAAATATTGAGTTAATTGAAGTGTTACTGTATTAAAGTTTAAAGAACGATGAAATGAACATTTAAATTGGAATGAATCATGTATGTACAATTTCCAGATTTTATTAAAAGCGAAATAGGATTTAAATTAACTTAAAAATAAATTTAATTCAAGGCTAGACTTATTTTACTAATATATCTGTGGTCTATAAATAAGACTAATTGCTAATTGTATAGTAGTTAGTGGGTAGTTCTAAATTTGTATAGTGATACTATCTCATAAGGAAACAATATCTTACGTGGACCTAATCAAATCACCTTATTCATTACGCCAGTCCAGGATAACACAATTACATCTTTTGTGGTCATGCCATATAAGCTGAAGGTTGATTTTCTGGAGTTCCATCCAAAAACAGTCGAGTTGGACATTTGACCCACCGTTAATTGCGTTATCATGTCCTCTTCATACGTTGAGTAGAAGAACAATACTGCTTAGCGTCCTTAGTAAAATCTGAAATTAATTTAAATAAAATTGACCCATATAATTTTAATTGGGCTTTCGTGCATGCCAGAGTTTATTTATATGGTGTCGAAACTGCATTTTTAGTTGGTAAACGATTTGCAGTTAACTGTGTAAACTTCTCATCTTCAGCAAAAAATGTGCGTAACCCAGCAATCATGTAGTCACCGCCTCTATCTTATCTTATCGCATTTTGTATTTTATCGTATTGAGTTCGTCTTAGCTTAATTAACTCTGGTAGTTTTCTTGCAGTATCCGTTATTTGCTTCAACAAGTATATATGTATGATTATCTCGTAAAATCATCTAATTAGGTTAATCACTTAAACATATTTGTTGCCTTTGGAGTCGTTTTCTAGAACGTAAATAGGTATCTGGGTTAAAACGATTCTTAAACTTCAAAAAGATTAAAACTTATTTAAAACTACAAATTTTAATCATTAAAAGTTTTGATCTAAAATAAAATAAAAAAACACTTGAAATACATTTGTTTTGGCAACTAATAAAGAAAACTCTAACAGTTTGATTTTAAGTACAAAAAATGTTTTATTTGGTTATACTAGATTTAAACATAAAAGGTTTAAAAAATTCAAAATTTTCTGTTAAATACTAAAATTGAAAACATAAAATTGTCCATAATAGTTCTCAACTAAAAAAAACAACATAAGAGTTAGGTTAACTTTTCCATATTAAAATATTAAACGCATCGAAGGTGCAATAAACGAAACTTGCATTGTTTCTTATAATTCACTAAAAAAATGTGATCATACGAAGTATAAAAATCATAAAAAGATTTTTTTGTGAGTTAGATGATAAAGTTAAGGCTAAGAATCTAAACTAAGAAAATTTATGTAAATATTAACAAATTATATATTTTTAGGAAAAAAAAGATATTTTTGTAGTTTGGTTGCTGCAGTATAATGAGAGACCAATTTTTTTAATTTGCTCATCAAATATAATTCATATTACACATATTCTCATTAGCTCGAAACCAAACTACAATAAAACGAAGCAAATCTCGTCTATTTTCATTGTAAACAATGTTTATATTCCTTAATTGTTTTAGCCAATTAAGCAACAAAACAAATTCAATGGTGGAGGTTTAATAATAGATCTGTTCAACAAAAACTAATACCCAACTATTAGATCAGGAAATTCCTGACCCTGATCTAATAGTTGGGAATTCTCGGACTCATTTAAAACCACTTTTAAATAAAAAAAAACAATTTTGAAACTTTTTTTATAAGATTTCAAACTAACGAGTTTATATTTTAAACCAACCATGTTAGATTTTAAACACATTGGTTTTCTTTTTTAACCAACCGATACTACTTTACTCTATGAGCTCGTTCGTCTTGACTTTATAAAGTTTATACATTAAACCGAAATAGTTTAGGACCTATATGCAGTCAAAAAAGTTTGAAAATTAGTTTCGATTTTTTACTGTGAATTCATAGATGACTTTGGAAAATGATTTATTCCCAACTTACTCTTATGACATTTTTTGCAGAAAGCCAAACGTGATATTTTTGGGTTTTCATGTTTTTCCAAAATTTTTCAACTGATATAAGATTGTATTGCAAATCCGGAACTAATAAAACTTCATCAAGTCAAATGCTGATTTCTGCCGTTTGGATTTTTTGCTATGCACTATTATGTGGCATTTTTGCCAAAATCGGTCACTAATTTTTGTCTAACATATTCTTCAGTGAGTTTTCTCTTTACCATATTCGCAATTAAATCTGTTTTTACTGCTTCTAGCGTTTAATAACTCTCGGGTCGCTACTGTGGTAAAATGTTTAGCACAATTACCAACATATTTAAATAAAGAACGAATTTGCTTCCTTGCACTGCAAACAATGCATTTGGCTTCATCATCTGGCTTACAAACAGCAAATTTGCACACAAACCCGGAACATATTGAATTTTTTTTAACGTTGCATTTGTTTTCGAAGCATTACTTAATAGGGTTAGGTTTACCAACACACTCAATTTTTCGTTGTTTGCAACAACAACTTCTTTATTCAACGGAACTATATTTACAATTAACTTAGTGTTTGTTTGAATTTAAATAAATTTGAATTTTTCGCCAGAAATATCGTATACGAAATATTTGAAATTTTTAATTTATTTCGTTTTCTTTGGACAATCTCTGATGAAATGTTCCATCTGACCGCACGAATAACATTGAAATTGAAATTCGTCTTTTTCGTTTTAATCGATTGATGTTCCATTTTGCTAACATTGCATTATCACTATTGGTTGTTTCGTCTGTTGGTACAACACCAAAACTATTTCTTTAATACTAAGTAAAGTATTTACTTGTATTTATGTAAATTCTTTTGATGTGAATGTATGTATGTATGTATATAAATTTTTCTTAATAAAGTATTTATTAAAATTTTATTCTGACTTCTCATTCAAGCTCTTAACATCGACTGTCATTTTATAATATTTGTTTATACAATCTACATTATGACAATTTTTTGCTCTTTTAACTATAAACTTATTTACCTAATAATCTGATTACAACGATAATTATTTCAATGAGCTGGAGTAAGTGCATTAATTTCTTCGGCTGTGTTAACGCAAAGTGGTCTCGAATTGAGTATCGCTTCAATCTGCGTCATGAACGTGGTAAATTCTTCAATGGTATGTATAGATTCACCCGTCTCAACAGTATCTTTGCTGATTTAACGGCTGCTTCCCAAATACCTCCCATGTGTGGAGCTGCTGGTGGATTAAACTTCCAATTTATTTTATTTCTAAGTAAGAAGGAAGAGAATTCGTTATTATTTCTTTTAATAAATTGGAACAGTTCTGTAAGTTCATTTTTTGTCCCTATAAAATTAGTTCCATTGTCACTAAATATGGTGTTGCAAACTCCGCGTCTGGCGATAAATCGTTTAAAGGCGCCAAAAAAATTGTCTGTTGACAGACTGCCAGCTAGTTCCACGTGAATTGCCTTCGTGCTTAAGCAAATAAAAATGCAACCATAACCCTTTATTGGCTGCTGACCTTGATGAAATGGGTGTGTAAACGTAACTCTTTCTGCAGGTAAGTTGCCCATTATTTATTGTTCTCGCCTTGGATTTTGTTTGAAGCATTTAACGCATTTATTGAGCGTTGACTAGACCAGATCCTTGCATTGGATGATCCAAAATCTTCTACGAATCAAACTCATTTATAAGCTGATTTCGGCATGATGGTGCAACTGATGCAAATCTAGTATGATGGACTTGGCTAGAACTGTGTTTGGAAGAATAATTGGGTCCTTGACATTAAATGACGCAATAACTTTCTGTATGCGTTCTCCAAACCGAATTAAGCCGTTATCATCTATAACTGGATTTAATGTTAATATTGTACTCCACTTTAAAACTTGTTCTCCTTTCTTTAGAGCAGTAAGCTCATTTTCATAGTAAATGGCTTGTACACAACGTAATAATATATTTTCTGCGGTAATTAATTCTTCTCGGGAAATATTTCCTAGCAATGGTCTGGCCTTATTTATTCTTGCGATGATGTTATTTTTAAATCATAGTACCATAGCAAATACCTAGACCGCCTTATAATGAAATTATCACTTCGTACATTGAAACTGCTAACACTACTATGTTTTCTTTCTTCATTCGATGTCTTCACTCGATTTTTTTATTTTCTGCTTCGGCCATAATTCTTTCCTTTGGCTGATCCATTGAGGTCCATTCTACCACAATTTATTACATGCTAGTCTACAGAAACACCGCGAGACGCTAAATCTGCAGGGTTTTTTTTTGACAGTACATGTCTCCATTCGCTACGTTGATGTTTTGTTAGTATTTCGCTTGTCCGATTTCCCACAAAAGTTGACCATTTCCTTGGATAATCTTAGAACCAATCCAGAACTAAACGTTAGTGTTTCTCTAATAACATTCACTAATTTTGTAAGTAACAGCGCAGCCATTAGTTTCAGTCTGGGTATGCTTAGTTGTTTTAATGGTGCTACCTTCATTTTGCTGCGATTAATTTTCCTCTACTGCTATTATTCTCATCAACAACTGCATAAATGACAGCCGCATATGCCTTTTTGCTAGCATCACTCAATCCGTGCAGAATGATCTTATTTTTCGTGCCAATCCATCTGGGAATTCTAATGGTATTAATATTTTTCAACATTTATTTTTCTAATGTGGACCAGCTGCATTGTACATGACTATGGGTAGAGTATCGTCCCAATCAATATTTTCATTACTGGCTCGGGCTCAATTAAGTCGCCATAATATTGATTGATGTTGCTGATCATCTTTACATACACGTATCTGCCTTTATATTTTTTCTACTTTCCCGTTACTACAAACTCATGCTGTCTAAATCTAATCAAGATATCTATCAATTTTGATTGAACTACTGGACCAACCATTAAGATATCGTTTAACGATATTCTAGTATAGTTGATTTCACCGAGACATCGAATACCACTGTTAACTTTGTGGTTGTACTGAAAGCCTTAGTAACGCCATAGTGTGGTAGATAATATTTCTTGAAATCTGGTCGTTCTTGGACTAACTGCATATGCCCTAGTGATTCATATTCTTTCATGAACTGTGTTTACATATTACGAAACTCTACATTTTTCGAAAACGTCTCTCCATAGCTCTTAGTCTACTTGCAAGGTTGTACGATGATCCCAATTATGAAGATGCTTGGCGAAACGGTAGTCTAACTGTGAATCTATTATGTTGATCTCGTATCATTGTCTTGCAGAACAATTCCTCGCATTTCTCCTTTTCGTCTATGCTTTTTCTACACTTAGGAATTTCTTCGACTTCCTAGAATCGCCGAAGACTGTGGTCAATGTCAAAAAGAATATTGAAGTTTTGGAGAACTGCATCATTATCTTTTGGATTTTTAACTATTACCCAGCCAAGACTAGAATTGAATGCCACTAAACCATTTGACAGATCAAATTTTCTTGGTTGCAATATTTTTAAGAAAATGTCAACTCCTAATAACACATCCGCGAGCCAGAATAGTTAAAGTTTTCCTTCCACCCCAGAATAGTTAAAGTTTGGATCAGCAAGTTTGACTTTGCACAGTAATGCAGAGTATGCATCTGACATTTTGCAATTTGCATGATGGTATCCAATGCAAGGCATGATAAATGCTTTAGCTAGAATTTCTTCTTTGGTGACACTTTACGATTCGATACGTAGCTGTACACATCCGCGAGCGTGACCAAGCCCAGTTTGACCCATTCCTTGTACCAATATTCGACCGTTTTTTCTTGGCAATTTCAAACGTTGCGCACAACTCTCCGATATAAACGTAGCTTGAGATGCAGAGTCTAGTAATGCCCTGAACTTGTAAAATGTTCCATAAACATCTCTGATTTTTATTTCTGCTGTGGATAGTATTGCTGAATTAGATTTGGTGGCCATCTTTAAACAAATATTTGATTCTGCAACAATACTAGTAGCCTTGGCACTGATAGTAGCAGTAATTGAACCTTCAGGCTTTTCAGGATTGATCGAATCTCTATTAGCCTCATGCAGAAGAGTGTGATGCTTTCTATGACATTTTTTGCATCGTGACCGAACTCGACAATCATAGACCCGATGTAACTTGCTTAGACAGTTAAAGCATCTTGTTCTCTTCACTAATTGCACTCGTTCAGACTGCGACATTTTATTAAATAGTTCACATAAGTATATTGGATGTGGTTACGGTAGTGGTTACGGTAGTGGTTACGGTAGTGGTTACGGTAGTGGTTGCATGTGTTTGGAATTTCTTCTTTTGCATTTCCTTAGAACATGCTTTAATTGACACCAAAGCATCAACTTGCTTCCATACAAATTTTAAAAATTCTTCAATTGACGGAAAATCTTGCTCTGTTGTTTCTTGTGCCCATTGTGCCTTGCTCTCGTTATCTAGCTTGCTAACTAAAATGTGCAACAACCAAGTATCTCTCTCAGTTGTCCTGGTTTTCCTAGCGCTTTGAGTCCCCAAAGAACTTCATCGGATGTATTCATTAGTTTACCCATGTTTTGTGAATTTGCTTGTACGATACTGGGTTGCTCCATAAAAGTTTTGATGAACGCGTTTACAGTGTGTCGCTTTCTATTGTACCGGTGGAACAATTTTTGGAAGGCCTCTATATAATTAGCCTCGGTGATATTGAAATGCCTTATCAGTGCCACGGCTTCTCCTTTTACTAAGCCTTTCAAATATTGAAACTTATGCGCAGGGCTTAATGTTTCTTTATCGTGAATGGCGGAAGTATATAAATCAAAGAATGATTGCCATTCTGTGTAGTCTCTATCAAATGATGGAATACTCAGTTTCGGAAATTTTACCTCTGATTTTAAATGGAAATTATTGAAATTAGTTTCATTGAATGTTGGCAATTCCGCACCAGATGTGGCTCGTTGGCGGGTTCGCGCATTTAATTCAGCAATGGCCGAGTAATAACTTTCTTCAAATGCTTCCATGTGCGATTCTTCTGTAACTTCGCGAAGAATTTTACTGTCTACCGTTACAAATTGATCCATCAAATCTTGCGCACGTTTTAACCGCACTTTAATTTCATCTATGGGCGTATCAACACATATTTTAACATAGCTTACGAATTTTGTCATGGATCCCTTGATGACACCACGCAGCCGCTTTAGTGTAGCAATATCTTTCATTTTGATTTATTACACAACACTAATTGAATATACTCAATGGAAATTGAGATGACAGAATACAGAAAACAGAATGCAAAGTAGTTCCATAAAATTGTGATTGTCTTAAGCTAACAGTAGTTTGAATATTGGCTACTGGGAAACCAGACCAGTTCTATCATTACTGATATACTTTCCTTTCCCTACACCAAAAAAATATTATAGAATTGTACCGTAATGATCATGAGGTGTCTGAAACTGTATCGTTTCTATCATGCATGGGAATATATTTATAGAAATATAAATATATGAAACCGGAATACTTGACAAATGCTTGGTCTCACAGTCTCATCAATCAATTAATTAATTGAATTATCACTATGTTTTGAGTCATTTTTAAATTTTGGCAACTGCGATGTTTTCACTGCATCCGTTGTAAACTGTTGTTTAATATTCTACTGCCATTTTTTGCTGTTTGTAATCGAGCCCAGCCAATTTTACCGATACGAATATTTTATCTATTATGTTTAAACCAGCTTTCTTACTTCGATTGGAACCATTACTAAACGATTCACATATGATTCCATCGAATCGAAATCAGACAGCATCAATTGGACTAATTCTTTCAGCAAGGTTACTCATCTATACAAGCCACTATCTAAAAATATCCTTGGCAAGGCTTTCCACGCTTGTTTTAATGTTGTTGCTTTTACGAATAATTTTACGTTTCCAACAACAGCATGTTTGACGAATTTCTATCAGCTTGTTCGACGAAGAATGTATCTGGCTGATTTTCATCAACATTCTGAGTTTCTTCCATGTTTGAAAATGTAGTACTCAGCGATATTTCTTTTTATTGATACAAATTATTGATGGCTATAATATTATCACATCATTATCAATTATATGAAATCGTTTAAATGATTCAAAATGCCAATTGCTTGAGCTATGCTTAGTGAGTTCAATTTTGATGAAAGCCCCAGTTAATTATCTATAACGCAAAAGTCTTTAATATAAGAGTTTTAAAACATTTGAGTGAACTTCATTGCTGAAATACAGTCTGATTGACAGAAGTATGAAACAAATTAGAGACATTAGAACTTGCTCAAAAATTAGGCCTTCTTATATAAAGACCACAGATATATAAATATTGTTGATATGTTGAACTGTCTATATAGCTGTTGACTCAGATTTACAAGTATATTTTTGCACATTAACAAGGTCGGTTTATATTATTAAAAGTTTTTTTTTTACTTAATCAACCAAGCGCAAATGTAGTTGGTGTCCTTCACATAAAGAATTCAATCGAGTTTATCAATAATTTTTTACATTTGCATTTTAAAAAGAAATTCAATAATTAAAATGTAAAGGTAATAATTCCGCTTTATGTAGTGTTGCCAATATCTGAGCATGTGTAGTAATATCACGTATAGGCGTATGAACTTAACTACTCAGCTAATGAGAAACGAGAATTTAATCGGTTTAGTAGTGGATAGCTCTTTAACGAAAAGAATAACAGTTAAAAAATTAAATGAAAGATCGAAGTTCGTTAGACATGTAATCGGATTATAGTGCGTCTATAGCACTTACACTGTAGTCACGCTTATAAATATTAAAACCTAAAGAGGAATGAAGTGATGGAACAAACAGGAATTTTTCTGCTAAAATGTTAAAAGAATATCTCACTAGTAAACCCTACATAGGAATCAACCGAAAATAACGAAAATATGGCAGTGCTTCTAATGGTTAGAATGGTCATGGGAAAAGTGACAAAAATGTTACCTGTGGGCGGAAGTATATTAGCAAACGACACGTAATGACTTTATCAACAATTCGATAAGCATGTTTAAAAATATTTTAAGGCATTCTTTATTGGGAAACTGGTTCAACGATACATTGGACCAACTTAATAAATTAATACCATGCTATTCGTTGCATATAATACTACGCAAGTTTCAAAATCATTTTTTTAAAAAGGAACTACGATTACTAGTAGAGATTTGCGATCTAACTACCAGTATAGGTAGCTACCTGACAATACAAGCAGCCGAATAATAACAGCAAGATTCCAGTCTACGCACCTACAGAAGATGCTGGTGACCTAATGAAGATGAATTCCATGAATATTTGCAAGATATAATATCTAGTGCACACCGTTTCAACGCGAAAATTGGAATCGATAATACATTATCGGCAGGATTTTTACCTTGCGTAAAGAAGCATTAGAGTCAACAAAAAACAATTACGGAGATAGACTCATTGATTACTGTGTCACAAATCTGTATATTAACAACATTCAAAATAAAAATACCCAATGTAAAATACGCAAGGAAAAAGAAGAAGAAATTTAACATAAAGAAAGGTTGAGAAATTCTTAAACAAGAATTGCCTTCAGTAAAGCCCTACAACTTAACATTACCAAAAATGAAACTGGCATCATTGCTGTAAAATTGTCACAAATAGAAGAAATCTATGCCGAGACAGCTACTAGTGTACTCGGATGCTAAGGAAACACGAGGTATCCGTGGATAAGAGATGATACCTGGAAGCAAATTGAGGATTGCCGTCAACTTAAACAACAATTGTGACATCAAAACACGGAAATTAGAAAGCAATACGAAGGTAATGCTCGACAACGCTAGGTCATCGGGAAGTATACCACAAATTAGCACATACCACAAATTAGCGGTACAGCAGGTCAAAATTTAACCTCAGAAAATCGACAGTTAAACAGATAAAAAAATTCTTTCATCCAAAAACGAAGAAGAAAGTTACAGCCATTAGGAAATTAAGGAACAACAATGTTGATGGATCGAACAACATCCTAGCTGATCTACTAAATGGTCTAATGTCTACATTAGCAGCGGTTCTAACACCACTATTAGCGAAAGTTTAGGGTACAAGTAGAAAGAGTTGGAAAGAAGGAATAACTGTAACAATCCCAAAGAAAGGTAACTTAATAAAATGCAATAATTGGAGTATAATTTCCTTCCTCAACAGCATATTGAAAGTATTGGCTATGACATTCCTGGAGCGTAACTTACCTGTAACCAACAATCACATACAAATTGAGCAGGCTGGCTTTAGACCTCGAAGGAGTAGCACGGATCACATCAGTACAGTTCCGATCATAACTGGACAACCTAACGAATAGAACTTACCGCTGTATACCTACGCTTTTTGGACTTTGAGCAAGCGTTTGACTCACTTAATTGAAGCACAATTTAGAAGCCACTTAGTGATATCGCCACTTAGGAAAATAGTAAAATTTATTAGAAATATATCGGGGTGCTGGAAATATAGATATAAAACCAAGCAGAGTGAAAAATACCACAACACACGAGGAGTTCGACAGCGATGTATAGTACACATCCTATTGTTGTTCTCAATAGTATTAGGCGATGAAATGTGCAGATTAGACGTAGCAAGCCCAAAAGTAAGACAAATGACCTTATCAGTCGGCTAAATCATCTTGATTACGCAGATGATATATGCCTGCTAAAACACAAATACACCGATATGCAGGAGAAAATTGCGATGTTAACAGTATTGGCATTATAAGTTGGTCTCAACACAGAAAGACCAAGGTCATATAAGACTAAGAACAAGCATTGACACACCATTTCACATCAATAAAGAAAACATTAAAGTGGTTAGGGAAATTCGTTTACCTTGGTTGTACAGTGCCACTGAAAAGGATAAAAGTCAAAGAACTAACAAAGTAAGAAATACATCAACAAGATCTGAAATGCATCCACACTGTCTAAAAATACAAAGCTTCAAATACCTGTGTAAGATCAGTACTACTGTATGGTTGTGAAGCATGGAAAAACACGCGGTACATCACACCAATACTCGAGGTGTTTGTAAATAAATGCCTTAGGAGACCAAAAAAGTCTCTGGTACCGTCACTCGAGTATACCGAAATATATCGGTACAACAGTAGAGATGAAAATGTCACACATAATTTGGTCAAATAATATGGTAGCATAATTCTGAATATTATTGTATCAGTAATATTCAGTTGCTACATGACCCCCCTCGTAGATAGAAAACCCTAGATTTAAAAAAATTACATCGAAAATCTAACGGTTTTAAATCGATTCGTTGCTGATATTTGACCATCAGCCTGACTTATAATACCATAAGCGGGTTTTAATCTATCAATAGATATTGATTGCTGTTTGCCATTGATCGAAATCACGAAGTATTTTCGTAATTGACGTACAACTTTATATGGCACATCATAGGGGGGTTGTTATCCGGTCTTAACTTTGTCAACTCTTACAAAGACATTCGCAATTGTCCAGCAATTTGGGAACAAAAATCATATGCCTTGTAGATGAAGGAATAAGATTTTGCATACAATGTCGTAATTGTCCAACTACAGAATCAGTTGTTGGTAAAGACGGAAGAGGATTTTCTATGAAAAACTCACCGGGCAGTTTAATGGTTTGACCATAAACTAACTTCGCTGGTGAGCATTTTAGGTCTTCTTTAACCGTAGCTCTAATACCAAGTAAGATAATGGGTATTTCAAAGCTCCATTGCGCTGTATTACCTCGGGCTCCAAGTGCAAATTTCAACTGCCGATGGAATGATAAGCTGTAGTTCATATACGATTCGAGCCAAGAACTTTTGTCAATTCTTTAAAAAGTTTGGACTCAAACTGAGTTCCTTGATCAGTTAAAACGATCAACACAGGTTAATATATAATTAAATTTATTAGAAGTTGGGCCAACTATATCTATACATGAATATGTTCAAAACGTATATTGGGTATTTTAAATTCACCCACAGGAGACTTTATGGGTCTCTGCACTTTTGAACGTTGACATTCTAAACATGACTGTGCTCAATTCTTGACATCTTTGTTTAGACAATGCCAAAAATAACCAGCAGAAATCCATTTACGAGTTCCACGAACCCCGAGATGTGAAAAAAAAATTTTCACCAGTAGTAACTTCGCAATAAATCTCTAAACCTGGCAATTTAAAAAGCTCTAATTTAAATGTTGAATTAGAAGGACGTCTGGAACCAGAAAGTAAATTCGGAAGTTCTAAGTCCGCTTTTTGCGCCGTAATAATTAACTGATAGTCAAAACTATCATCAATGGATGACAATACTAACGTGTCATCCCCAATGCGGAAAAAACAATCCGCTACAATATTATCGCTCACATGCCTAATATCCGTAGTAAATTGACCGTAGTAAATTGTCAATTATTAAGTTTTAGACAGAATTGCTGTAGTCAGAGGCTTATGATCGGTGTAAATTCTAAACTCCCGACCTTCTAAAAAATAACGGAAATGCTTGATTGCTAGATAAATAGCTAACAGCTCTCAGTCAAATGCGGAATACTTAAGTTCGGCATTTGATAACTATCGAGAGAAAAATGGTAACGGCTTCCAAAGGCAATTATTCACCATGCCGATGAATTGCTGTATGCGTCTACTCGATGTAGGTAGAATACCTTCCGGAGTGATCTTTTGACTTAGGAAATCTAATGATTGTGCTCCAAAAACGCGCTTAGAACTTTTAATATGAACATCAAACTCAGTAAGACGTTGGAATAATTTTTCCAAGTGTAGTTTGTGTCCTTCCTCAGTAGCGGATGTCACTAAAATGTCGTCTATACAGACGAAAATAAAATCTAAATCACTAACAATCTCGTTCATAAAACGTTGAAATGTTTGTGCGGTACTACGTAAACCAAATGACATACGTGTTAATTGAAACAACACAAATGGGGTAGTAATTGCCATCTTGTAAATGTCTTCAGTGGCAACCGGAATCAAATGATAAGCCCTGACAATGTCGATTTTAGAAAATATCGACTTACCATGAAGATTCATAGAAAAATTCTGAATGTGAGCGATCCGGTATCGTAGCCACATTAAGTCGCCTAAAATCCCCACAAGGCCTGCAATATTTATCTTTCTTCCTGATCATATGGAGCAGACATGTGTTGAAACCATACAGAATTGAGTCTACGTGGTCTAGACACTGACACTAGTCCTTTAGTGATGATATGATAAACCACGGAATGTTTGACAGACAAATTATAATTTGGTTCGGCTATTAAAGAGGGAAATTTTTTAAGAATAGCCCCATAGCCACTATCGTCAACAAAATGAATGGGAGTTAATTCATCAACTTCCATTACGATGGCATTGATTGACAGCTTAGTCACTGTATCAACCAGCATTTTATGTTTTAGGTCGACTAATAAACCAAATTTAACAAGGAAGTTGGTACAAATAATTGGCCGTTTCACATCTGCTAAAATAAAAGCATGCGTGAACTTCCTTTTCAGACCTAAATCTACTGTAGGTACAAGAATTCCTAAAATAATCCGTATTGTGCGCGACAGGGAGCACCGAAAGGTCTGCTCCTGTGTCAATTAAAAAAGACAAAGAATCAGATTGGTCATATATGTGCAAACGGCAGGTCTTACTTGAACTCGCGTCTGCTGTTGCACAAAGATTCAGCAAAAATGTCGCATTACAAGCCCCATTGGTTCTAACTTCAGAATCTGTGACCTTTAAACAATTCGATTTCTCACTGTTATGTTGTAATAATCGCTAATACTTTTTTCCTGTTTTTTTTTTAAACGTCGAGTTGCTCGTTTCGACGAATGACGTAGTGTATTAAATTTTTCAAGTTACGAGTCGATTTTAGTTTTTTTCTTGGTCGTCAACAGAATTTTGTGACAGACTCCGCTCGTATTTGCACGGCTTGATACACCGATGCGCCTTGTTATTAAAAAAAATGATGGTAATAGCACGTTCCATCATAATGTGTGCGTTTATTTTTCGCAAAACGCCTCGGCGTTGCGCTTCTGAAATTTTTGTTTGAGGTGCTGCGATGTCGTGTGAACGTGAAAATTCGCATAGCTGTTTTTCAGGTGTCAGATATTCAAATATTATGTCTGCCAGTATTTGGCCGTCTTAATAATCGGCGGAGGTCTTCGTACCCATAATGACGTAATTATTTGGTCGAAAAAATTATTACCAGCGAGCGCTTTGATGGACCGTAATACTTCTGACGGTCGACCATTCCCTAATTCTTGACCCGATAACAGATGTTCTAATTTCCTTTCATCCAAAGGAGCTATTTATAATAGTATTTATTCTAATAATCAGAGCTTTTGATTAAGGTATCATTCATCACAATCGGGCCACTATTACGGGTTTTATTGAATAAACAATCAAATTCGTAGGTAAATATCTAATGTCAAGTTGCGGTTCGGTTGATGATGTAATTTTGGAAACCTGACCATGCTCTAGCTTTTTTCAGCAAAGTGTCGCTTTTGGTATACAAATGATGGATAATTTGGAAACTGTTGTTTTCATATCAGAAATTGAAACAAATCAGAAATAAAAGTCACACCGTTATAATTATGTATATAGCGGTAAAACCAAACCATTCGGTGCGGCACGTCCGCCGTTCTCCATCTCTGCAGGATATCTGCCGCAGCACGTTGCGGCTCATCTGCCGTTCCTTTGTTGTCCTCGTCAATAATTAGCAATATGTAGGTTCAAATATTTATTTGATAAAAGTCATCATTTAATGATTTTCTACTTTTGAGAACACTATGTGCCACTTGATGGTGTGTGTGGTGAGATGATGATATCAAAAATAATAAAAAAAATTGTTGGTATATCTCCCGTTATAATTACATTATAAAAACTTACCTTAAATGCGTGCTTTTTGGCACGTGTTTGTTTTATAGTAGTCCCTAAACATGGACGTCGGAACGTGTTGGTTATATATAAGTCCCTAAACAGGGATGTTGGAGTCACCATTTTAGTGTTTATATATTGTATCCACTATTTCTTAAAAATAAAACTAATAAATTGATACACCACTAAAATTATTTATTAATCGAATTAAATTTTTATAATATTGTTTTTATCTTAAACTAATTAACACTTCTATTCCTTTTCGCTAGTTCACTTGGTGTTGCTGGTGTTCCTGGAATAACTTTAATTACAGCTCGTAATTAATTTGTGAATATATAATAAATGTAGAAAGGACAATGTCCTCTTGTCTACATGATTTTAAGTAAACCAAAAGAGTCTCTGCTATTGTAACTCGGGTATACTGAAATATCGATACAACACAACAGAGATGAAAATGTCACACATAATTTGGTCAAATAATATGGTAGCATAAATCTGAATATTATTGTATCAGTAATATTAAGTTGCTACAAAACATTACAAATTGAAATTACCGTTTTATGATAAATACGTCATGCAATCGCCAAAAATTTAATTTATATACATTTTATTTGACGCAAAACTTTAAAATTAATACAAATTAGATTTTAACCCATTTTAGACAGGTACGCGATCTGCTGGAAATTGTTTGCTAATATTTTCAGGAAATGCTAATATTACTTCCTTGACCTAATAAATAATTGTCCAAAAAAATCAAAGCAGCCATTAAGAAGTTACCAACTGTACGAAAAATAGAACGCTGGTCCATTTCTGCAGAATTGTAGTTGCATGTAAAAATTTCATAATATACCAAATTAAAATATTAACAACATTTTCATTATTATTTATTTCAGTTTTTTCATTAATTAACAAAATAAAATTAATTTAACTAATTATGAGGTGGATATAAATTAAAACATTTAGGATATAGATGTTTTTGACATTTTGATCATATAAAAATGGTGGTTTTATGGCAAACTCTGAAACATCGAAGTTGGAAGTTCTGGTGATCTGTTTTGACCAGCATTATTATTTATTTCGACCTCATTATCCTTTGTATCTGGGTCTGATGTTAGCAAATGATTTTCAGTAATGTTAACTTTAAATTGTTTTTGAGACAGTGGTTGATGTTGCAATCGTTTTGCAATCAAACATTGCAGTTTCCAAGCGTTGACTAATGCAGTGTTCAATCCAGAAACAAAAAGGGTCCACCACCATTTTTTTCCATGAATAGCTGTTCGATAATTCGATAATTTGATACTGCATTATCATGTAGATCTACACCGCCTATGTGCTGATTGTATTGTGATATTACATGAGCGATATCCACCTTAACCTCTTTCTTTTGTAGCTTGCAATATCGGATCGCACTTGCTACGGGCCCTATAGTTTGGTGATTTGTGGCAACAGTGAATTGTTTGTTATCACTCCATCTAGTCAATAATATCTGATGTTTTTATCAAATGTATAATCAGTGGCTTCTTTAGGCAACTTCTTGCCTGTTTTTAGTAATACACCATTTAAGAGGTTGGAACGCACGGTACCAGTCGCAAAAAAATGTTGTTCTGATAAAAGACACAGTAGTAGGAGGTGAAAAATTATCAAAATAAACTTCGTTGGATATTCAACAACATACAAAAGCCGCAAAGTCACATCAGCTCCAAAACCTATTTGTTTATTATATCCACCCGCACCACCATATAGGTAAAATTGATACAAATATCCCTCCGATGAGCATAAGCACCACAATTTTTATCCGTATCTTATGGGTTTACCTCGAATATAAATTTAGCAAGAATGTTTGCCATAATATGGCACCATTTGCTCATCAATCGAAAGGTGTGAGCTAAAAATCCCGAACTTAATATAGTTTTTATTCAGCAGGTCAAAAAATGGGTGTACTTTTGCAAATTTATCATCCTTATCCAAGAACGTGTTGTCATTTAAATGTAAATAACTTTTAATTCATTTAAATTTATTCCGAGACATTGATTGTTTGATAATTGTTCGACCCAAAGTAGGATTGTTACTCCAATAATCATTAATTGATGGAACAGGACTGTAACCAGATATCAACAAAATCCCTAAGATGCGTTTGAATTCATGCATGGTACATACTTCGCCTGTGTTGTTCTTCTGTTTATAATATCTGTAATGAATACTTCCATTTAGTTGTTTCATTTGTTTATACTTATTGGTTTCTGTAAGAATCAGCTGCATTACAATTTTATCAAATTTGATTGTGCAGAATTTGGTTGTCTGTCATATTTAACAACTTCAATAGACGATTTTTTCCATCTGCACAATTTTGATGAACCAAACGACTCCAGTATTTTATAAATGCTTTGGCCAGATACATATTTTGACGAACTCGGACCGGGTTCGATAATATTGTGAACAGTTGGAGTAGCAAAATCCTGTTTGGCAGAATCATATTCTATTTCAATAAAGCCGGCAACTTCACCAATAGGACCTGAATCCAAATTAGTCATCTCGTTTTCATCAAAATGTTACTCTTCTGTGAGCTCATCTACCTGAGCAGATGGACAAATAACAATATTGTCAATTGCCTCATGTTCGTCATTCGACCAGTTCTCGAAAATATCTTCAATTTCTTTTGCCGTTAAATATCGACGCAGCGCCATTTTCTCCTATATCTAAAATACATTTAGATAAATAAAATAAATTTGGTTTTTAATCTACTTTTAACATGTTGGATTTCTTAATTATTATGCACTTAAATATAACGAATACAAAAACATCTACTAAAACTAACCACAAACTACAACCAAACTACTTATACACAACTTATTAAATACACTCAACTTTTTAATAAATAAATAACCCACAAGGTATTTATAGTTTTTATCAAAAATAAATAAATTTATGCACTGATTATAAACAATTCGTTTGCTGTTTTTGCACTGAATGACATTTGTCCAATATAAAAACAGAAAAAAATGTAAATAAAAATTTCTGCAAACATGGACCAGCATAAGATTTTTCATACATCAATTTTTAAACACAGCAATTAAATTTTTGATACACGTCTGCTAATTTCATCATTCGTGAACACAAAAAAAAAGTTATTTTTAAAAAATTTATTTATTACTTTTGTCTTTTAGTGGTTTAAAAAAACCGTTAAAAATATCATTTCATTTAAATGACTAGAACTTACATCTGAAAAGGTTAATTTTTTAATGCAAAAACTTTAACATATTGCAAACAGACTAAATATTATTATTATGCAAAGTGTAACTGATCATCAAATTTTGACTATTTTATATAAAAATTTAAAGTTGTTGTACGAAAAATCATACAGATGCTCAAAATGGGTTTTACTACAACTCCCTATGCTCCTATTGGTGATAACAAATGGATACAAAACCCTTACTATTCAATGCCACCTATGGAAAATGAACAAACCCCAAAAACCTTTTTATCAAGTCATATCTTATCCCAAGTGTATGTCAAAGTGTTGTACAAGTATGTCTAAGCATGTTTAATTTTAATTTTTTATTAAGCACACCACCACTTAGACTTGGGATTAAATTTATATAAAAAAATATGGGCAGATATTCACAAATCTTTGCATGCAACAAACTTTGGAGTTTCAAATAAATATTGAAAGCTCTTTGAACTGACGCCATTTAGCTATTCGGATCTATCAAACAAACAGAAGCATTACAAAACCGTGGCCAAAAAAATTAGATAAATTGTTAGATTATAAAACCAAAAGTTTTAATTAAGGTTAGAATAAAATTGCATGTAGTACCTTAGTCTTAAGACTTAATAAAATATGTAGTATCATTACTATTGCATGTTTCCTCCGGAGTAAAAAAACATCCACCTTAAACCACAAACTAAAAAAATACACATACAACATGATTGTTTACATAATCATCTGATATCGAGAATACTATATGATTTACATAATTTAATTAAAAATAATATATTTCGTAATTAATTTATTTAAATATTAACATAATGAAATTACCAAAGATAACAGTAATAATTTTCAATAAAAACGATTAAATTGTATAACGAAGAAATTTACTTTCACCTTTAAGTACGGATACCAATCATGCATGTACTTCGAGTACAAACTGGTTCTCGTTATAATTATGTTTAACTTACCAAATTTATAATTGACACAGTTTTGAAATGAAGGCAGTGCTAACAAGAAATTAATTCAGGTGAACTGTGGAATTCAAACGATTTATTTTTATTTCATTATCAAATCTTTTGTTGGTGCCTCATTAGTGTTATGTAGGTTCCATTTCGTTGAACATAAAAATTTTATTTTTTTTTATATCGTTTTCAATTATTGAACAATAAAAACTATTTACAATATATGAAAAAAACTTTAAGTAAAAAAGTAATAAATTTTCATTACATAAAATGAAATGAAATTGAATTACGTCAAATGTGTTGATAAAGGTTTGTTATGTCAGAGTAATTTATCTATATGCTTGTTAACATAATTTTAGGGCACTTTGTTGTTCGTTTATTTTCTTTGTGAAATTATGTTGTGGGGCCAACACACATCTGAAATTAAGTAATCAACAGACGATAGCAGTGTCATCTAGGAAACTTGTAATTTGATTAGATTTTAATTTTTATCTTCATACGCAACTTAATCCTATCCTATCCTATTGAATTGTTTATAGTTAACATTATCTAACCCAGCTTGTACTTCAAATAAATACATAGTAAATATGTTTGATAAACTTTAGGTATTTTCGATTTATGTGCCACCTAGATGTAATAGGAAAAGTAGAGTTGCTAGGAGCAACAAAAGCTGTTTCCATGGGAAAAAAATAATTCGAATTAGGATTGGATGTGTTTTTCTAATGGAAACAGCCTGGAGTGACTTGTTGTAATTTCGAATTTTCGATATTCGAACCCAAAATCAAAAGTTTGTATGTTGCATTATTTTCGACTCGCGATAATGATACTTTTTCATCACTCAGAAAATTTTAAGTGAAGCGTAAAAATTCAAATTAAAAATAAATAAATAATACAACCAAACAATTTGAGGTAATGGTGGACTTTTTGGAATGTCACACGGACATGGTTACTAGGCTGTTTAGCAGTTTCACATCGAAGGCCACTTTAAGTGGAAATTAGTTGGAGTTAAAAAATCGGTTGAACGGCGAAGGACCTCCAACGCGCGATGCGATATCATGAAGAAAAGTATGTAGATATTAGAATGCATTTAGACTGATCTAGAAGTATAACTATAATAGTATTTTGTTAATTAGGTGTGGGCAGACTATAAAAATAAAATAAAAAATAAATTAAGAAAACCCCAAGATGATGTAAATAAAACTGGTGGAGGTTCGCAAACAGTTTTTTAATATTCATTAGAAGAAAGGGCTGTCCCAGGCATGACCAAAACTGTGATTGGAGTGAGTGGTCTGGACCAAGGTCATGATTCTGAGGAGGAAGTTGACTTAAACCAACTCAACCAACAGAAAGAGGCACATCGACAATTGCAGCAACAGTGCGAGTTCCTAGAACACAAAGACAACGGGCTACCGCAACGAGTCGGTTGTTCGAGGAACTAAAATCGCAAGGCAAACAAAAAGAAAAACAGTTAGCATTAATGTTAAAAAGCAATTAATAATAAAAATAAACGTGTTTAAAAAATTAAAAATTTTTTTTTTAATTTCATAAAAAGAAAATAAATATTTTTGCATTTAAAAGCAAATTAACAAGCTGTTACGAATTCCTTACGCTGTTTAAGTTTGTTCTGTATCATCAAACTTGAAATCAGTTTCAATTACAGCAGGATTTTCCTCCATAGACGGTGGCAAATCCACCATTTCAAGCTTATTCAACAGGCAAATATTAAATAGCACAGTATAAACATTAACAATTTTCACAACTTTCACTGGTTCGAAGCGACAAACTCTTTCACCTAAAAGGTAGCGAAATGTATTTTTTAATACACCGTTACACCTCTCAATGGGATTTCAAACTTTGGCGTGCAGTGTATTATATAGTGAATGCCTTTCATTGGGCTACGATATGCAGTCATCAAATAGGGTTCCAATAGATTCCCCGAATCTCCAAGCAACCAAACGTTACTTTCCCCTTCTTCACACACCGACAGGATTAAAAGTTCGTAGTTGCATATTTAAAAACGCAAAAAATTATTAATTGAATATGTATATAAATAGTTAGAATAATTATGACAAGCTTATACCAATTGTAGATTCATCGAATGTTTTCCTCGTCGATCCACAAAAATATGTTCCTATTCACGCGGGACTATGATATCGATATGAGTACAATCAATACAGCCAATCACTCCGGGATGGCCGGTTTTTTCAAAAAACCTTTGCTTGTTTGCAATTTTGCCTCGTGCATCTGGGAATTTTATATGTTTGCGTTATATCATTTACTGCACTTGATACAATAGACTGATCCATTGAATGCAATAGCATATCACCAACAGACCTCTGATATGACCCTTTCGCATAAAAATTCAAGACAGCCGCTAGTCTCGTCTCTATTGGAATTTTCATGATCCTCGCTGCCAGTCTACACCGAGGCTTTATTTCACTAATTAGATATTTAAAAAAATCCTTTGTAATCCGAAATGAATCCGAAAATCCAAAATTGAGATTAAAACTATCAACTATATACTTTAATTACATCACAATTAGGTATAACTTACTTTTGATTTGGCAGATCCATCACATTGTATCTATCGCGTTAAAATCGTCGTTCAATACATAAATTTTGACCATTTTCTGTCTCATCCTCCATAGATTCATGTTCTACTCCACTTAAAACAATAGTCATAGCAAGTTCCATTTTATTTTATTATACATTTTTGTATTTATAATTTATTATTTGGCATAAAAATGTACACTACAAGATTGAACGCTAATAAAAATGAAATGTCAAAATAGATTTGTTGTTGTTATTACATTTTTAAAAAAGTGCTGCCTTATGATATTGACTTTCAATTCGAAAATTTTACAATATACAAACCTTATCGACTTTAAAATCGACTTACGTCTTATATCTGCGGTTCAATTTTTGTGGGGATATAACCCACCGGTTAGTCCCGAATTAGTTTATTTTATTCTTGCTGCCCTAGTTCTAAAGGTCTCGTTCTTAAGATATATCTAATTAAATTGGTTTTATCCATCATACAGCGAACCTCGACACTTTCATGTTGCGAAAGACGAAGTATGCATTTCCTCGCTTAAATATTCCATCTTTAAGTCCCTATGGAGATTATCATTTTTGATGTACCATGGTGCATTTACAATACTACGTAGCACTTTGTTTTGGAATGATTGTATTATTTTCACGTTGGTCTTCTTGGTCGATCCCCAAAGCTGAATACCGTAGGTCCATATTGGTTTTAAGATTTGGCTATATAGCAGCAGTTTATTGTGTAGTTATAGCTCGGAATTCCTACCTATAAGCCAGTTCGTTTTTCTGTATTTGATGTTTATCTCTTTATTTTTCTTTTAGACATGCTCTTTCCACTTAAGCTTAGCGTCAAGTTTCATTCCTTGATATTTGGCTGTATTTGCATGTAGAACTTGCTGTGAGTTGATTTCCACTGGTATCTAGTTTACTTTTTTGTTGGTGAAGTTAACATGAACTAATTTAGTTTCATTAAGCTGGGTTCGCCATCTCTTAGTCCAGCCCCTCAATGTGTTAGTGGCTATTTGTACTTTTCTCTTTGCTTTTTCTACATTATTACCAATTGCTAAGATTCCAGCGTCATCAGTAAATGTTGCTATGTGAGTTTCATCTGTATTTGGAAAATCTCTTATGTATAGGATGTACAGAATTTAACCTAATACATTACCTTGTGTTACTCCTGCTAATATTTTCGTCAAAATGTCGATCAGCTAAGTATGATTTTAAAAGCTGATAAAACTGCTTTGGTAAATCTCGATGAAGTTTTTATTATAGTCTTCTGTGCCATATTTTATCGAACGGTTGTGCTACATCCAAGAAAATACTTGAACATATTTTTTTGTTTTCCAGCGAATCTTCAATCATGGCTGTGAATCTGTGAACCAGTTCTATAGTCGAATGTTTTTTTTAAATCGAATTGGTGTGGAGGAATAAGATGTCTTTGTTCTATGATTAATTTGAGTCTTATAGCAGCAATTTTTTGAATAATTTAGAAATAGTTGGAAGCAAAGAAATCGGCCTGTAGTATTATGTTTTCATCTGAAGTTTGTCTTGGAGGAGGTCTAAATGTATCTCCAAGATATGATGCAAACAAATCAGCTTTTTTCTTTGCGCTTCTAGCCCAAGTTCCATCATCACCTTTAATTGCAGGTAAATGCGTTTTAGGTCTTTTTAAATTTTTTTTTGCCTTCCAGAGGCATTATTTCTTGGAATAATCGATATCTTTTTGACCAGTAAGGCCAGTAAGGAAACTACGAATCAATTTATTTGTATTTTCTTTAAATAAAAGTATCACTTTATTACTAAGATAATTAAGTATCGTTTTACTTTGTGGAGGCCCATTTATCTGTCATGTTTTTCATACTTTACGTTTTTCTATAACCAATTCTCGAACTTTCAAAGAGAGGTTGATATGTGTTCGAATTTATTTTTGTTTATTAGGCGTCTTATCCCAAGCTGCTTGTTGTATAATATTATTAAGTTGCTCTAACTGGTCCTCCAACTGTGCCGAAGTTTTAGCTGGCTCTTGAAGATTGATATTATCACTAACTAGTTTCTGGAACAGTTTCAATAGTTGCACTGACAGTCATGATTATAGGAGAATGATCTGACGATAGTCCTTCACTGTCTTCTATGAATACGTAGTTTTCTGATATGTCTTTTGTCACATACAAATCTAGAAGATCTGGAATTTTATTTAGTTCTATAGGCCAGTATGTTGGTTTACCTCCAAAGTAAAATAAGCATTTTGTTGCTTGATCTGCGGTAATTAGCTCCTTTCCTTTGTGGGTTGTTAGTGTTGATCCCCGAAACGTATTTTTGGCGTTAAAATCACCACCAATAATGAAATTAAACCATAATGATTTAAACAACGAGATGTAGTTTGATGTATTTAAAGTATGCCGAGGAGGACAAATATTGAGGAAACTGTGTATTCTTTTCCACTATTTAGTTGAACGTTGGTAGTTGCTACTTGCATAATTTCTTTTTCAACTTTTATTCCTTCGTGGTGTTTGATGTTTTTTTTACAAATATAGTTGATCTTCCTCTCGCTTTTCCTGCTGGATGGATGGCGTGATAACAATACCCAAATAGTTTAGCAAATAATGTTTTAGTAAAATTGCATGAAGATATTAGGCAGATATCTATTTTTTCTGTATTTAAAAATATTTCTAGTTCTAAAATATGTTGCATTAGCCCATTTGCATTCCAGATGACAATTCTAAGTGGTTGATTCATTCCCATATTTTAGTATATCGTGGAAGTGATTTCATTCACTGTACTTTGAATATTTAAGCGCCTATTTAGAGCTTCTATGCTTTTTTCTTGTTTCACAAGCCGAATGTTTAAGGTTTAATGATTAATCAAGCCGAATGTTTAAGGTTTTAATGGTTAAATCTATGCATTTTAGAATCTTTTCAAGAATTAGGGTATCGGTACCGTCACTATTTCTCACCGAATCACTTTGTTGTACGATCTTTAAGTATGTGTTTCTATTGTTTATTGTGTTTATTTGAGATTCATTTTTCTCTACATTTATAGTAGGCTTCCTTTCAACAGACGGATGTGAAGTATTTCCTAAACAACAACAAATTTCCTAAAAATTGCAACAACAAATTAAACATTTGTATGTATGCGTAAGAACTACGTATTATAAGTACGTATTATCGAATAAATTATTTTTTATAGTTTAAAAAAAAAACAAATCAAGCGAAAACTATTATTTTAAGTTGTAACCAAGACTTGTTTTCTAAAACAAGTGCACTCGTCTAATAGACAAGAGTCTATTCTAAAGGAAAATCATACAGATATTTAAAATTCTAGGGGAACAGGTAGTTAGGAATGAACATTTTTGATGTAAGTTACATAGTAGCGATACATCAATTTTTCCCGATTTTTCATGATTTTCCTGAAAAGCGGACACTCTAGCGGAAACTTGTTTTGAGTAGACAAGAGTCTATTCTAAAGAAAAATCATACAGATTTTTAAAATTCTAGGGGAACAGGTAGTTAGGAATGAACATTTTTGATGTAAGTTACATAGTAGCGATACATCAATTTTTCCCGATTTTTCCCGATTTTTCATGGTTTTCCTGAAAAGCGGACACTCTAGCGGAAACTTGTTTTGAGTAGACAAGAGTCTATTCTAAAGGAAAATCATACAGATTTTCAAAATTCTAGGGGAACAGGTAGTTAGGAATGAACATTTTTGATGTAAGTTACATAGTAGCGATACATCAATTTTTCCCGATTTTTCCCGATTTTTCATGGTTTTCCTGAAAAGCGGACACTCTAGCGGAAACTTGTTTTGAGTAGACAAGAGTCTATTCTAAAGGAAAATCATACAGATTTTCAAAATTCTAGGGGAACAGGTAGTTAGGAATGAACATTTTTGATGTAAGTTACATAGTAGCGATACATCAATTTTCCCCGATTTTTTATGATTTTCCTGAAAAGCGGACACTCTAGCGGAAACTTGTTTTGAGTAGACAAGAGTCTATTCTAAAGGAAATTTATACAGATTTTTAAAATTCTAGGGGAACAGGTAGTTAGGAATGAACATTTTTAATGTAAGTTACATAGTAGCGATACATCAATTTTTCCCGATTTTTCATGGTTTTCCTGAAAAGCGGACACTCTAGCGGAAACTTGTTTTGAGTAGACAAGAGTCTATTCTAAAGGAAAATCATACAGATTTTCAAAATTCTAGGGGAACAGGTAGTTAGGAATGAACATTTTTGATGTAAGTTACATAGTAGCGATACATCAATTTTTCCCGATTTTTCATGGTTTTCCTGAAAAGCGGACACTCTAGCGGAAACTTGTTTTGAGTAGACAAGAGTCTATTCTAAAGGAAAATCATACAGATTTTCAAAATTCTAGGGGAACAGGTAGTTAGGAATGAACATTTTTGATGTAAGTTACATAGTAGCGATACATCAATTTTCCCCGATTTTTTATGATTTTCCTGAAAAGCGGACACTCTAGCGGAAACTTGTTTTGAGTAGACAAGAGTCTATTCTAAAGGAAATTTATACAGATTTTTAAAATTCTAGGGGAACAGGTAGTTAGGAATGAACATTTTTAATGTAAGTTACATAGTAGCGATACATCAATTTTTCCCGATTTTTCATGGTTTTCCTGAAAAGCGAACACTCTAGCGGAAACTTGTTTTGAGTAGACAAGAGTCTATTCTAAAGGAAAATCATACAGATTTTCAAAATTCTAGGGGAACAGGTAGTTAGGAATGAACATTTTTGATGTAAGTTACATAGTAGCGATACATCAATTTTTCCCGATTTTTCCCGATTTTTCATGGTTTTCCTGAAAAGCGGACACTCTAGCGGAAACTTGTTTTGAGTAGACAAGAGTCTATTCTAAAGGAAATTTATACAGATTTTTAAAATTCTAGGGGAACAGGTAGTTAGGAATGAACATTTTTGATGTAAGTTACATAGTAGCGATACTTCAATTTTGCCCGATTAATAAAACATTAATAAAAGGCACAATAATATCACGCAGTATGCAAAATGTATTTACGAAAACCATCGGCAAAAATTTAAATTTGTAATCAATGCCTTATATACTATGTTTATTTTTACCAAAGGAGAAGACCTTAAAAACCACGGTTCACTTAAAAAATTCGTACAACTAAGAGGCAAACATCGAACGAATACCCAAGATGAACTTGAACATTCGCACGAGTTACGTCTTACGCCTTCACCCGCTTCTTCACCAACACAAACCTCTGCAACTGTTAAATAAAACAATGCAACAATGTAAAACAATGTAATCATTTTTCTGTTTACAAAATATTCTCATAAAGAATATTTTGGGTCATCAAATTTTTGCTTTCAATTTTTGTTTACAAAATATTCTCATAAAGAATATTTTGCGATATCAATTTTTGCTTTCAAATCAAATTGAACACTTGTGTTATTTTAACGTAGATATATACTTTATCATATTATGATTTCATATATCATAATATTTTCTTTTACACACTTGTGTTAGTTAACGTAGATTATTTTCTTTATTCTTTTGCATTATATAAACTCATAATTAAGATACAATCGGGTTAGAACTATTTTATACCTTAACCAGATAACTCCAATACGTATAATATAAATTTATTACGTTTTTTAAAAGTGAATAAAATTAATAAAATCATTAAGTGAAAAAAAAATTTTAAATCAAGTGAATTTTAAAAAAAGTGATTTCTTTTTTTAAAAACACCACAACTACAAAAACGTAATTGGCGCAGTTGGCAGCGGATATTTTTTAATATTCAAGTGCGTTCAGAAATAGTTAAAAACATTTTTTTTTATTCAAGTGCATTATTCGGGAGAAATCCACACTGACGGTTTATCAGTGCTAGTGAAAGTGTCAGAAAAAAAAAAATATATATATAAAAACTATTGACAATAAGTGAAAAGTGAAAGTGAATCGACGGTTTATCGACGAACAACATTTTAATCACGAATTGCTGAGCCGCACACCTACGCATATGGAGCTGGTCCTGTTGTTAATTGGATGGTGAGTACACGTATTTTTTTTACATGTTCAAGAAAAATAATCCCCAAATTACAAACAATAGTGTGGTTAATAGTTCTCACAGTACCACGGTTTATGGTACAAAATCTAAATTAGGTATAGAAATAGATAAGATCATAGAAAAAATAAGTAATTTGAAAATAGATAAAGAAATAAATATTGAAGAAAAATCAAATAAAGAAATAAATATTGAAAGAAAATTAAATAAAGAATTAAAATTTAAAATAAGTGAATTAAGAAATATTAAAGAATTTAAAGTAAATAAAGAATTAAATATTGATAAAGTTTTAAAGTTAGACAAATTAGAAATTAATAAACAATTAAATAATTTACCTGAAATTTGTAAGATGTCTTGCGAAGATTTAAGTAAAGTGAGCCCAAGCCTATATAATTGCCTCAGAATCCCTGATGCTATTAAAGATTTACCTCGTTTTGATGGTAATAGACATACACTTTTCGATTTTATTGAAAATATTCAAGAAATCCTTAGCTTATGTAATGATATAGATGGTGAGCCATGCTCAAAAATATTCCTAAGAGCAATCCGTAACAAAATCGTTGGTGAAGCCAATGAAATTTTAAACATGTATGGTACTCCTCTCGAATGGGAAGCTATTCGAGACAACTTAATAACTCACTACGCAGATAAACGTAATGAGACAAGTCTGGTGAAAGACTTGTATAGTTTAAGTCAGGGAAGTGACACGGTCGAAAAATACTTCTCAAAGATTATTGACATTCAAAGCACAATAATCAATCACATTAAACTCAACGAAACCAATAGTTCGGTAATAATGGCCAAGAAAATCTTATATGAAGAAATGTGTTTAAGTACATTTCTGTCAGGGTTAAAAGAACCATTGGGATCAATGATTAGGGCAATGCAGCCCGAAAACTTAACAGATGCCTTTACAAATTGTGTAAAGGAACAAAATATGTCATACTTAAAAAATAAACAAAATAATTCGTATAATCCACCTCAGTTAAGGAAACCCATTCCTTATAGACCAATCTATCAAAATTTCATTCCACAGCGAAATCCTTCACAAACATTTCAACCTCGATTACAACAACCTCATTTCCACAAACCTTTTAATAATTCCCCTACCTATAAACCATTCCAACCATTCCCTAGCCAAAATTTCAATCCTCAAAGAAATTTTTCAAATAATTTTAGTAAGGAAAAACCGAAATTTTACCAACAAACCAACAACAAACCAAATATTAGTAACAATTATCAAACAAAACCCGAACCCATGGATACCACGTCTAACATGGACAAATACAAACAACCTACACGGTTTCCTCAACAAACCCCATATAGACCTCCTTATCAATTCCCAACTAATGGGCCTCCAAGATTCCATTCTCAGGAATTATTTCACTCAGAAATTCCACAAGAAGAATATTCCGAGGAAGATTATTTCAACTATCCTAACGTTTATCAAGAAGACGATAATTATTACCCAAGTTTGGATATCCAATCAAATAATGAAGTCGATGATGAGGATTTTCATCAAGAAGCCTTGGAACCCCCATCGGATACATAAATCTAAATTCGCATCAATCTTTTCTCTTACCCTATATAAACATATCATTAAACCCTACTACCAAACTTAAAATGCTAATCGATACTGGAAGCAACAAATCATTTATCGACCCCAAGTATGTACATCCTTCACGGATCACAAAAATAAAACCAGTCAATATCAAGACATTATTTAATACTCATGAAATAGATCAACAAGTAGAAATACAAGGGTTAATGGAATTTAAAACACGTGAACCTCTTCAATTCTTAGTTTTCAAGTTTCATAATTATTTCGATGGTTTAATTGGCCTCGAAATGATGCAACAACTTAAAATAAAAATCGACTTTCAAAATTCTTTAATTGAAACCGATAAAGTAAAAATTCAATTAATATTTAAACCCAACTTAATGTCAAAACCATACACCGTTAGTCCCAGAAGTAAAATTATAGTTTTATTACCTGTAGATATAAAAGACGGAGATATCTACCTAACTCCAGTAAAAATTAACGAATACTTAACCATACCCGAAGGTATCTATAAATGTAAAAATTGGTATTCACACTTAGAAGTAGTGAATTTTTCAGATAAAGTTCAAAATTTCATGATTGAACAACCTCTAAAAGTTCAATCACTGCATTCTCATTACCATGTCGAAATCAATCATCATTCAACTACATCTCAAATCGTAAATCATAAATATAATACTAAAGTAATAAATTCCCTTAGAACAAATCATTTAAATAAAGAAGAAGAAAAAGCAATTCATAAACTAGTTCACAGGTATGAAGAAATTTTCTTCCAAGAAGACCAAAAACTTACATTTACGAATCAAATAAAACACGAAATAAATCTTAGCAATGAAACCCCTATTTTTAACAAAAGTTACCGATATCCCTATATCCATAAAGAGGAAGTTAAATCTCAAATTAATAAAATGTTGGATCAAGGTATCATACGCCCTTCGTATTCCCCCTGGTCAGCACCTATATGGATAGTCCCAAAGAAACTTGATGCTTCAGGCAAAGTCAAATGGCGATTAGTTGTAGACTATCGCAAATTAAACGAAAAAACAATAGATGACCGTTATCCCCTTCCTAATATTAACGAAATACTAGACAAGCTTGGCAAGTGTATGTATTTCACTACGTTAGATCTGGCATCTGGATTTCACCAGATTGAAGTTAGGAAACAAGATATTCAAAAGACTGCCTTCACGGTAGATAATGGACATTTCGAATATGTTCGAATGCCATTCGGTCTTAAAAATGCCCCGGCAACGTTTCAAAGAGTCATGGACAATGTACTCAAAGATCTTCAAGGTAAAATTTGCCTCTGCTATATGGACGATATAGTAGTATTCTCTACTTCCCTTCAGGAACATATTGATAGCTTAGACAAAGTCTTTACAAAACTCAAAGAAGCCAACTTAAAAATACAGATCGATAAATCCGAATTTTTACACAAGGAAATTGCATTCCTTGGACACCTTATAACTACCGAAGGAGTAAAACCAAATCCGGAAAAAATAAAAACTATAAAAAATTTCCCAATTCCTCGAACAGAGAAACAAATAAAATCATTTCTCGGTTTACTCGGATATTATAGGAAGTTCATTAAGGACTTCGCAAAGGTAACAAAACCATTTACCGAATGTTTACGTAAAGGTAAAAATATTATATTAAATGATAACTACATAAATTGCTTTGAATATTGTAAAACATTACTATGTAATGATCCCATCTTACAATATCCAGACTTCTCTAAACCTTTCATTCTAACTACCGACGCAAGTAATATTGCATTGGGAGCCATATTATCACAAGGACCAATAGGATCCGATAAACCTTTATGTTATGCAAGCCGAACATTAACGCAAACGGAGCAAAATTACTCCACTATTGAAAAGGAGTTACTTGCAATAGTATGGTCCACAAAATATTTCCGACCCTATCTTTTTGGTCGCAAATTCAAAATTATAACGGATCATAAGCCGTTAACATGGTTATTTAACTTAAAGGAACCTAACTCAAAGCTTGTTAGATGGCGTTTACGATTAGAAGAATACGACTATACTATCGAATACAAGAAAGGTGTAAAAAACACTAACGCAGATGCGTTATCTCGTATAGAGATAGAAAACTTAAATGAAAACAACAATAACAAATTTAATAATAACATTACTGAACTAAACATAAATGAACATTCTTATTCAGATTCAGAATATAACAGTTCACCAATTTCTAATAATTCAGAAAATACTATTAATATAAACAAAATACCAATTTCAAAAACCTGTGTAAACGAATTTTCCCATCAAGTTATTTTTGAGGAAATCGAAGATCCTCAACCAGACATTAAATTTAAAATATTATTCGGAAACAAACGAAGATACGTAATTAAACAAAATAATCTAGGAACAGAAGAAACAATCCTTAAATTAATTCAAGAATATATAAATCCAAATAAATTAGTTGGAATAATATGTAGTGACAAAATATTCAAAATATTGGAGCTAATATACCAAAAACATTGTAGTAATTTTAAATTAATCAGATGCACAACCCTAGTCGAAGACATAACAAAAAAGGAAGATCAGGTAACCATTATTAAAAATTATCATTCCGATTCAAATCACAGAGGAATAACCGAAAGCTACGAAAAATTAAAAAGGAAGTATTACTTTCCTAACATGAAGTCAATAATTAACAGTTACATCAATAAATGCGAAATTTGTCAAACGGTTAAATATCAAAGAAACAGGAAAAAATTAAAATTTGAGATTACGGAAACCCCGACCAAACCACTACAAATATTACATATAGATGTATATTCAGTAAATAAAGGTAACTTCCTAACCATCATAGATAAGTTTTCAAAATTCGGAAGTGCTTACATGTTAAATTCAAGAAATAGTTTGGATTTAATTCAGCACATGAAGCATTACTTTTCTCATCATGGAATTCCACAAAAAATAGTAACAGATAATGGAACTGAGTTTACCTCACTTATATTCCAAGATTTTCTAAAACTTTACAAAATTGAAATGCATATTACATCAGCAAAATCATCAACCGGAAATTCTCCAGTTGAACGTTTTCACTCAACCTTAACGGAAATCCTTAGAGTAATTTACACAGAAACTAAAACTAAATTAATATCTGAAGCTATGAACGAAGCAGTGTTGACTTATAATAATTCAATTCATTCTACAACAAAAATGACACCCTTTGAATTACTGACAGGACATTATAATGACTCAAATCCTTTTCCACCAGAAACGAACATTAATACTGAACAAGATTATTTACAAGACCACAAATCAAAATATAATAAATTAACAAACTTAATACATTTACGAAACACACAGACAAAACAGAATCTAATTGAAAATTTAAATAAAACAAGAGTAGATCCCCCAATTTTTAAAGAAAATGACATAGTTTACGAAGCAGATAATAGACGAAATAAACTAGCTGCAAAATTTACAAAGCACATAGTAAAGAAAGATAACAAAATTACAGTAACAACCGGTAAACGTAAAATTCATAAAAAGAAAATAAAGAAACCTATCATTTCAGGTTCATCCGGACATCCTTGACACAAACGATAAACATAATTAACTTGGACGACAATAAAGGGATACTCCCACTTAAAATATCAGAAGCTAGAATAATCGATGGTTATTCACGACTATTACATATCATCGAATTAGATAACTATGACCATAATACTGAAATCTTATACGACAATATTCAATCAATTAATAAATTAGTTACAAATAATTCTCTTTTAAAACCACTTTATAAACCTCGCATAGAAATATTATTATTAAAATATAACGACTTAGTAAAAAATATAGATCACATAAGACCAAAATTTAGACCGAAACGAGGACTCATTGACGGACTAGGAACAGTACTCAAATCAATTACTGGTAACATGGACCATGACGATTATATAGAAATTGGAAACGCGATTGATAAACTTTATGTAAATCAAGAAACGCTAAAGGATCAATATAATTCTCAGGTACAAATCAATAATAAAATGATTGATAGATTCAACGAAATTCAAAAATATATTAACAATCATGCCCGGAAAATAGAATTTGAAATTAAAACTATCAAAAATTATACGGAAAATTTGGTACAAATTTTAAAACTAGATCAATATTTTTTCAAAATCAATTATAACATAGATACACTTAACAATCATATTTTAGATATAACTGAAACAATAGCATTCGCAAAATTAGAAACTATTTCTAGACATTTATTATATAATGAGGAAATAGAATATATTCATATCAGATTAGCCAAAGATAATATTAGTATTAATTCGGAGGAAAATATATACCAATTATTAAAATTACAAGCATATTATAATGATACAAGATTAATTTTTAGCATTCAAATTCCTAAATTTCATTCTGACATATTTTCTTATTATAAATTAAAAGCAATACCTATTAACCAAACACTAATGTTAAAACCTGAATCCCAAATCCTATTACTAAATGAACATGTGTATCAATATGTGTATAAACCATGCCTAGAAATTGAACAAATCCAATATTGTGGAAAAGACAAATTAAAATCAGTAGCAGATAATTGCATACCAAACATCGTATTAAACAAACCAGCAATATGCAATTTCACCAAACAGAAGTTTGAAACGGAAATCACTTATTTACATCCGCAACACTTATATGTAGCAACACAGCAGGAACTACCATTTAATTCAACATGTTTACAGCAGCAAAAATCGGTAAAAGGAATCAATTTAATCCAGTTTTCCAATTGCATCATCAACATCAATAATGAGGAATATGACAACCCAACTAATATATACTACGATAAAACCATCTTTATATCACCTTATAATGATATCAACATATCAAATATTGATACTTACGTCGATTTACCTACCTTACAAAATTGGACGATTCAAAATAACCAAGAAATTGAATTACTTCATATTAATAACATAACGCATACCATGCACAAAAGTATATTTTCAGGTACAATAATCATAATAACTGTACTCATTGGAGTATACACCGTTGTAACCTGCATTAAAAGACACAAAAAGAAATCAGCCGTTAACATCAACATTCCATTACAACCTATTGAAGACAGCAGCACTTCAGATGATGTCCACAAACGTCGTTTATGGCCATCTCTTAGGGGGGAGAAGTTACGTCTTACGCCTTCACCCGCTTCTTCACCAACACAAACCTCTGCAACTGTTAAATAAAACAATGCAACAATGTAAAACAATGTAATCATTTTTCTGTTTACAAAATATTCTCATAAAGAATATTTTGGGTCATCAAATTTTTGCTTTCAATTTTTGTTTACAAAATATTCTCATAAAGAATATTTTGCGATATCAATTTTTGCTTTCAAATCAAATTGAACACTTGTGTTATTTTAACGTAGATATATACTTTATCATATTATGATTTCATATATCATAATATTTTCTTTTACACACTTGTGTTAGTTAACGTAGATTATTTTCTTTATTCTTTTGCATTATATAAACTCATAATTAAGATACAATCGGGTTAGAACTATTTTATACCTTAACCAGATAACTCCAATACGTATAATATAAATTTATTACGTTTTTTAAAAGTGAATAAAATTAATAAAATCATTAAGTGAAAAAAAAATTTTAAATCAAGTGAATTTTAAAAAAAGTGATTTCTTTTTTTAAAAACACCACAACTACAAAAACGTAATTCACGCCTATTTACAAAGTTTAAACCAACTCAAAAATATGGACGTGGATTTATTAAAGAGAGGAAATACTCAAAGCATAGTGTTGGCAACAAATCTGAGAAAAGCTCGTTCAGAACGAAAACTACTGGCAGACATAATCCAAGGTGGTGAGATACTTGATCTTATCTACCTAGTGAATTTTCAAAAGAAAGAGGAGAGGTATATTTTTCTCGCGTCAAATGCTGTGTATGTAATTTTATTGAGAGATGAAGTCTTAAAATTATTAAACAACGTCCAAATCATTCATATAGATGCAACTGGGAGTTTAATAAGAAATCCGACATGTTGCGTTAATCATGATTATAGTTGGATTTATTATTATGCATGCGTAGTCAAAATTAATGACATTATTCTCCCAGTTGCAGAATGTATCGCTACTATGTAACTTACATCAAAAATGTTCATTCCTAACTACCTGTTCCCCTAGAATTTTGAAAATCTGTATGATTTTCCTTTAGAATAGACTCTTGTCTACTCAAAACAAGTTTCCGCTAGAGTGTCCGCTTTTCAGGAAAACCATGAAAAATCGGGAAAAATTGATGTATCGCTACTATGTAACTTACATCAAAAATGTTCATTCCTAACTACCTGTTCCCCTAGAATTTTAAATATCTGTATGATTTTCCTTTAGAATAGACTCTTGTCTACTCAAAACAAGTTTCCGCTAGAGTGTTCGCTTTTCAGGAAAACCATGAAAAATCGGGAAAAATTGATGTATCGCTACTATGTAACTTACATCAAAAATGTTCATTCCTAACTACCTGTTCCCCTAGAATTTTAAATATCTGTATGATTTTCCTTTAGAATAGACTCTTGTCTACTCAAAACAAGTTTCCGCTAGAGTGTCCGCTTTTCAGGAAAACCATGAAAAATCGGGAAAAATTGATGTATCGCTACTATGTAACTTACATCAAAAATGTTCATTCCTAACTACCTGTTCCCCTAGAATTTTGAAAATCTGTATGATTTTCCTTTAGAATAGACTCTTGTCTACTCAAAACAAGTTTCCGCTAGAGTGTCCGCTTTTCAGGAAAACCATGAAAAATCGGGAAAAATTAATGTATCGCTACTATGTAACTTACATCAAAAATGTTCATTCCTAACTACCTGTTCCCCTAGAATTTTAAAAATCTGTATGATTTTCCTTTAGAATAGACTCTTGTCTACTCAAAACAAGTTTCCGCTAGAGTGTCCGCTTTTCAGGAAAATCATGAAAAATCGGGAAAAATTGATGTATCGCTACTATGTAACTTACATCAAAAATGTTCATTCCTAACTACCTGTTCCCCTAGAATTTTCAAAATCTGTATGATTTTCCTTTAGAATAGACTCTTGTCTACTCAAAACAAGTTTCCGCTAGAGTGTCCGCTTTTCAGGAAAATCATAAAAAATCGGGGAAAATTGATGTATCGCTACTATGTAACTTACATCAAAAATGTTCATTCCTAACTACCTGTTCCCCTAGAATTTTCAAAATCTGTATGATTTTCCTTTAGAATAGACTCTTGTCTACTCAAAACAAGTTTCCGCTAGAGTGTCCGCTTTTCAGGAAAATCATAAAAAATCGGGGAAAATTGATGTATCGCTACTATGTAACTTACATCAAAAATGTTCATTCCTAACTACCTGTTCCCCTAGAATTTTAAAAATCTGTATGATTTTCCTTTAGAATAGACTCTTGTCTACTCAAAACAAGTTTCCGCTAGAGTGTCCGCTTTTCAGGAAAACCATGAAAAATCGGGAAAAATTAATGTATCGCTACTATGTAACTTACATCAAAAATGTTCATTCCTAACTACCTGTTCCCCTAGAATTTTAAAAATCTGTATGATTTCCCTTTAGAATAGACTTTTGTCTACTCAAAACATGTTTCCGCTAGAGTGTCCGCTTTTCAGGAAAATCATGAAAAATCGGGAAAAATTGATGTATCGCTACTATGTAACTTACATCAAAAATGTTCATTCCTAACTACCTGTTCCCCTAGAATTTTAAAAATCTGTATAAATTTCCTTTAGAATAGACTCTTGTCTACTCAAAACAAGTTTCCGCTAGAGTGTCCGCTTTTCAGGAAAACCATGAAAAATCGGGAAAAATTGATGTATCGCTACTATGTAACTTACATCAAAAATATTCATTCCTAACTACCTGTTCCCCTAGAATTTTGAAAATCTGTATGATTTTCCTTTAGAATAGACTCTTGTCTACTCAAAACAAGTTTCCGCTAGAGTGTCCGCTTTTCAGGAAAACCATGAAAAATCGGGAAAAATTGATGTATCGCTACTATGTAACTTACATCAAAAATATTCATTCCTAACTACCTGTTCCCCTAGAATTTTGAAAATCTGTATGATTTTCCTTTAGAATAGACTCTTGTCTATTCGACGAGTGCACTTGTTTTAGAAAACAAGTCTTGGTTACAACTTAAAATAATAGTTTTCGCTTGATTTGTTTTTTTTTTAACTATAAAAAATAATTTATTCGATAATACGTACTTATAATACGTAGTTCTTACGCATACATACAAATGTTTATTTTGTTGTTGCAATTTTTAGGAAATTTGTTGTTGTTTAGGAAATACTTCCCATCCGTATGTAGATACGTGAAGTTTTTCCTAAAAATTTCCTAAGTTTTTTTAGGAATAATTTAGTAAATACTTCACGTGAATTTCAACAGATATCCTATGGTTTTGTTGTAGTGCTTTGTCTCTTATTTTTTATAGTTCTTTAGCTACTTCACATCCTTTATAATTTACTGTATACTGTTCTCGACAATTTGTACATTTTAAAAGGAAAAATTTTTCTAAGGGACATGCATTGGCGGTGTATTTCTCTGCACATCTGACACACCTATGTTCATGTTGACAATACCTTTGGATGTGGGTATAGCTTTGGGATTTTTTACATTGAGGAATTTGACCAGTTGATTTTCTCAACGGTTCAATAGTATAGCTATATACGTCTCAGAATCAGACGTATTAATTTTCCATACATCATTGTTAAGTGATGCAATTCTGTATTCTTTATCAGTGATTGATTTCATTGTTGTTTGCACAGAGGCATAAATGGATATGCCAATAATAGTAATGGCTGGCAGCGCCCTCTCTGTAGGTTTGCCTAGCTGATTTACTTCGTCAGTTGTTTTTCGTTGCATATCAGCTTTATTTGTATTTGGGAGGACGTTTTGTTGAGTTTCATCACTTTCCGGAGACGACTCCGCTTTCCTTTTTTGGTTTTCTGTTTCTTCTTTAGGGCCTAATTTGTTCCTCTTACTAATTCTTTTTTATCAGTAAAATATCTTTCAATTGTGTCTACCTCATTGCTAGTCTGAGGAGGCTCCTCATATTCTTTAGCTTGTAAAGCCCTTTTTAATTTTTTATTTTCTTTATTAAGCAGCACCATTTCGTTGCTAAGCTGCGACGTTACCTTTTCAATTTCGCTTATTTTCCTTTTTAGTTCATCATTTTCGTTAACATGTTTAAAAAAAATTTTAGTCGAAGTTGTTGATGATCTTGTAAGCCTAGAGCTTCTTGAAAATGGATTGTTATTAGCAATAGTTGACCCACCCCAAAATCCTTTGAGCCGACCTCCGAAGAGGGTGGATTTGTCAGCATCTCTGCTGATTTACCACCTGGCGTATAAATTCCTTTATTTGTCGTATCCATTGCATTAATAAACTGATAATAAAACGTCTACCAACCGTTACCAAAACATGAGAACTTCATTTACTAGGTTCTCGATGGTCGGATATCCCGCCGTGTCTCGATGGATATTTATACAGCATTAATTTGCTCTACTTTTGGCCTAACGTTGTGTTTCCCGATCAATCATGAGTCAAGACTAATCCAAGTTTCAGCTTGCGGAAGAAGCTTGAGATTCAGCTTGAGGTATAGAATGTTTGTGTTTTATGCTTAACATTAAAATCAAGAAGTGCGCGGGACAATCGACCACCACCTCGAAAAACTCCATGACTATCAAGAAATGGATTGAACTGCTTCAGTATTGAATTATTTTTTAACAACCGGCCCCGTTTGATATCTGCTCGATATCTCTGATATCTCTGCTCGAGCCATGTCAACAACTGCAACAGATGGATTCCATTGCCATTTGGGCACTCGCATCACCTCTATGAATTTGCATATAATAGCCAAATTTCTAGTAATTTTATAAAAACTTGAAATACGCTTTTCTAATTGTTCTAAAATTTCGTTGATGTCAGATGTCATTTGTCAGATGTCACTACCTACCATCTCAGGCTGTGGATATGGTTATCTTCAAATGATGTCAGCGATGGTTGCAGCAATTGTTCTGGCCAATCGTCATTCGGGTCTGAAAGCCAAACTGGTCCATGCCACCACAATCGAGATTTCAATAATAAACTTGGGATGGCATCTCTTGATATGATGTTTGCTGGATTATCTGTTTAAGAGACATAATTCCAACAATTACGGCAGTGATTTTCTAGCATAATGGCAATTCGATTGTTTACAAATACGTCCTTCATTTGATATGCAGACAACCAATCTAGAACGATTGTGCTATCGGTCCAAGCATTAACATTGACACAGAATTAACATTGACACCCATCTCATTTTTGACTAGCTTCAATAATGTTCAATAATGATGCAAGAAGTGCTGCATATAGTTCCAGCTTGAGAATGGTGAGTTTTTTTAGTGGTGCTACTCGTGATTTACTCGTTACCATTACTAATCTCCAACTTCCATCGCTGTTGCCCACCTTCGCATAAACAACTCCACCCTAGGCCGCAGAGCTAGCATCTGAAAATCCATGAAACTCGACAACTGTTGAAGTGTTTAACCATCTTGGAATAACGATTTGCTCTAAACCTTTCAGATCATCGCGCATTCTTATCCACTTCTTTTGTAGGTCAGGCAAAAGATTATCATCCCAATCTAACTTCGTCATCCAAATTTCTTGAAGTAAGATCATTATTTGTACGATACAAGGTGCCACCAGTCCTAGAGGATCAAATACACGACTTACTTTGCCCAAAATTCCTCGTTTCGTTGGTATCATCGTGTCTTCTAAGTTAATTTTCAATTTAAATTCATCATGAACTGGATCCCATTGCATTCCTAGCACTTTCAATGAGCCCGGTGTCTCTTCAATATTTCTCGGTTTTAAATCAATATTATCTGGGGATAAGCCGTCGATCACATGCTGTGAATTTGATATCCATTTTTTTAACGACATTTTAGAACAGTTAAATACCTCGACCAATTCATCACGTATTTGTACAAGCTCCGCTTCGGAATCACTATCAGTCATTATATCGTCTACATACGTATCGTATTCAATCGACTTTAATGCTCTCGGATATCTGATCCTATTCTTGCTAGTAATTTCTTTTAATGTTCTCGTCGCCAAATATGGTGCTGATCTGGTTCCATATGTGACTGTTTCCAATTGATAATATTTCACCCTTGCGTTTGGTTCACTTCGCCACATAATTTTTTGCCACTTAGCATCATCTTCGTGCACTTTTATCTGACAAAACATCTTTTGTACGACTGCTGTCAACACAAACTGATGAACTCAAAATCTTAATAAGATGCTGTATAACGACGATTGCACTACTGGTCCAACACGCATCGTATCATTTAAAAAGCAGCCCTTGTAACCCCTTGCAGAAGCGTCGAAGACGACTCGCAGCTAAATACCTTGGTTAAGTTGCTGCAATACACCATGATGCGGAATGAAATAGGCGTTGCTATCTTCGCTATTCACCGAAATTTCCATCATGTGACCAAAACTGATGTACTCCTCCATAAACTGATTATATTGTTTTTTTTAACTCTGGATCTCGTTCAAACCTTTTTTCTGCTGACTGTAATTTTTTCAAAGCCTGATAACTATTATCTCCAATTTGTGATGGGTCAATTTTAAAGGAAAGCCTCACAACATATCTGCCTCTAATGTCTTGCTTTGTTATGACAGCATATAAAGTTTCGCACAATTCTTCTTCGAATGTCAGATGATCTCGCTTCGGTAAGCTTTTTACCTCCCATAATTTACGCAAGGATTCATCTATTGACTCCAACGTATTCATGTTAACGAACAATGAATTTGTATTTGGTTGTAGGAACAGATACAACCCAACCCAGCTTCATATTTTGTACCACTACCTCATTGTGTTCGTTCTTGATTTGCCCATCCACCAATAATTGAATTTCGCCTGGAATATTAAACTGTGGATCTGCAACATTGATATTTTTAAATATTTGAGATGGTTTACGTTGATTTCTTGATGCGGTAGATAAACAGTGACCTTCGGTAATATATGCGCCACTACTGAAACGACTGGAGTTGACTGACCATTCCGTATTTTAATCAGCACCTACCTATCTTTTTGTTTTTCCAACTGACGTGCCACTCAAACCAGCTACTGGCATTGACTTTGTTGTCACATTTAATCTCAACCTTTGCACTAGGTCTTCTGAGATGAATGAGACCTGAGAGCCACAATCAAGTAATAGCCTGCAACTACCAATTAGTTT
The DNA here is from genome assembly GCA_963556175.1 of Tipula confusa. Lineage (NCBI taxonomy): Eukaryota > Metazoa > Arthropoda > Insecta > Diptera > Tipulidae > Tipula > Tipula confusa. Next base: position 137,809,792 of record OY744477.1, on the reverse strand, counting down.
TCCCTCTTGATTTGCCAACTCGACTACCGCTGTTGGTAATATAGATTTTTTGTGTGTTCCAGACAATTTTACACACCTGTTGAATACATTCTGTTGAGGTTTGGGATGTGTCTGTACCTTTTAACCTACTACTACCGAGTGAATTGAAATTTCGGCTTTTGACACTGTTGGGCAATCTGAAAAAAAGAGCGTGTTATGTTTGCTGCCACAAACCGAACATCTGATTGAAAAACCACATCGAAAAACATCATGATTTGGTTGCAAGCAATTGTAACACAGTTTTTCGGCTTAAGCCCTTTGTCGTTTTTCAATCAGATGTCATGACAACGATACCATGACTTTCTTGACCGCAACACATACATGATTCAGAATGTTTGGTAAATTTTCCACTCGTGTTCTTTGATCCAACCCAATTTGGTATAATCGTCTAATTTATTTAATATAATTCGTATAATCCATGGATCCCTTGCTTCTGCTGAATTCCCAGGGCCTTTAGACGTCGCAAGATTTCATCAGACGTATCCAAAATTTTTGAAATGCCATCAGCCGATGCTGTATTAATACATGGCTGTTCCAAAAATGTCCCAAAAAAATGAATTCACTATTTGTTTTTTGCGATTGTACCGATCTCTTAGTTTATGAATTGCCTCACAATAGTTGGCATCAGAAATTCTCAAAAGCTTAATGAGATAAAATACTTCGTCTTTTAAGTAGCTCCGTAAAAATTGAAATTTCTGGGATGCGGTTAAATTTGTTCTATCGTGGATATTAGCACAGTAAATATCATGAAATGTTTGCCATTCTGTATATTCACCTGAAAATATTGGTACCGCAGATTTTGGCAACCATAACTCTTGGTGAGCGTTTGACCCCATACCCCATATTGGCAAATATTGGCTGATATTACCCCATATTGGCAAATCTATCTGGCATATTCTCAATTTAACAAACAATATCATCTAGTACTTCAGTTATATAACAATATTTTAGCATTTATAAGGTTTATGTTTAAGCTCAATAAGAACATTTATATGGTTATTCAACTAACTTGACACTAAACGTCAATGACTTTGAAGGTCATTAATAACAAATCGATAGGCAAGATCTGTTGTATTATCAAAATATAAATTACTCTAATTTTCTTATATTTCAGATTTTCCAAACAAAGAGCTATAACTGTTTTTCTCCTAATACTGGTGTGGTCTCTTTAGCTGCCTCACACATAAAGTTAAATCTTTTTTACCAAACAAATACACGACCAAAACGTTTTTATTATTAGAAATATACAATTTTTTGAAGTATTATAAGTAACAAATTTAATATTGCATACCAAACTGTATTTAGACTTTCAACATTTATCAACCAAAACATCTACCGAGCAATAAATAAATCCCACATTACCACCAACCAGCACTAAGAAGATCTGGAATAAAAAGGATAAAATTTTATATTCATGGATTCATTTTGTCTCTTATATTTATGATTACCACATCGTTATGGTTTCATTACTTCTTTTGTCGCAATTGTCGACTAATTAGAATTTGGTTCTAAAAAAATTATCTCTTTAAAAAAAATGTTTTATGGTTATGTTAAAATTCAATTATATTTCCAGAGGGGTGGTGATAAATTAAAAATGTATGTTATAAATTAGGTTTCAGTTTTTTAACAGAAAACAAAATAAAAATAAAAATTACTACACTGTGGTGCTGTGTTATAAGACGCTAATTGCGGTTAAATATTTATGAGGTAAATGTTAGAATATAATTTTTGTATGGCATTGAACGTCTTTACAAACGCAACTGTATGTAATTTAATGGACATATTATGGGCACCATTATTTGAATACTCCAGTGCATATAAATAACATGAACACAATGCAAATGTTAATGCTTGGGAACCACTTTAGAACATGGTTTTGATACTAAAATAAAATTTGGTAAATTTCCCAACGAATAAACCAAAATGAAATTTTCTTATTACATTCATTTTATTACAATGCATTTTGGTCTTGTAAAAAAGTTTCGAATATTAAACAATTTTCAAATAAAAATTTTTGGTTGTTGTTCTCCTTTGAAGAATGTATTATTTTTTATGGTTGCATATATTTTACTTAACTAATTGCATTTATTGTGGTTTTCCTAACGTTTTAATTTATTTGAATATTTTCATTCGACTGGAAATTGTCTAGTAAACTCTATTAGATAAGTTTTTTTTTTGTTTTTCGTTATTTTACAATCTATCTGCTTAAGAGACATTTAGTAAATTTTTTGTCTTTTTACATTGTCATGATTAGAAAATTTTTATCCATTGATGCAACACATAAACTTTACTATTATTGATTCGATACATTAGACGTTTTAAAAATTAGCGTTTATAGTTAAGTGTATCTAAGACCTAATTGACAAATCAAACATTTTGTGGCGTGTCAATCTTTCCCTCGTCGTGGTAGTGAGAAGTTTGTTCACTAGTTAGTTTGGATGAATTGTTAATCTTGAGTAATACCTGGCACTGGAATTCCTAATTTCTTCCCGTATTGTTGGAACCTGGATCTCTTTGCAAATTATATCGTTTGACACGAACCATGGTGCATCTGCTATGATTCTTAGAAGTTTAGATTGGCACCGCTGAAGAATGTCCAAATTTGAAATGCTGACTGTTCTCCACAGCTGTATCCCATACGTCCGATAGGATTTATTATCATTTTATAAAGCAGTAGTTTATTTTCAGTCGTTAAACTTGATTTTCTGCATATGAGCCAATACATTTTTGACAGTTTTATTCCCAACTGCTTTAGTTTTGTCCATATATGTCTACGCCATGTTAGACGTTTATCGAGGTGAATACCTAGTTTGAGATATATTCTTGAGGTGAAGGCTAGCTTCATTAACTTTAATTCGCCATTTTTTGATGGGGTCTTCGTGTGATGAGAGCACTGCTGTGTCGTCTGCAAATATTGCGACAGTTACTTGTTTACTTGTAGGTAAATTTGCAGTATATAGCAGACATAATATCGGGCCAAGCACGCTACCCTGTGGTATACCAGATTTAATTGGGCGGACATTTGTATAAACATCCTAATGTTTCATCCCACATGCTACACCTTATCAAAAGCTTGCGCTATGTCGATGAATACAGAAGAACAATATATGTTTTCTTCCAGAGCTTATTGAATTACTTGAACTATTCTATGTACTTGTTTAATTGTTGAGTACTCTGGCTTAAATCCAAACTGATAGTCTGGAATCAGCTTCTTTTCCAGCAATATAGGCTTTAGGCGCTTAAGTAATAGTTTTTCAAATAGCTAAGACATTATTGGTAGCAAGCTTATAGTTCTGCAAGTACATGAGCCTTTTCTTCATTTTTTCTCGCCCACTGACCGTTACTTTTACGTATTGGTGGAATATAATTTTGTGGTTCTTTCAGCTTCTTAGTCGCTTTCCACAGTGAATAATCCGTGTTTTCTGTTGGTAGAAAACGCGACAAATAATATTGAATTGACTGATTTTTTTCATTTAGCAGCAGTTTCTTTTACTGTTTGGGTGCCTTGTTTAACTTGCTTTTATCTTCTGTTAGTCTATATCGTTGCCATTACTGTCTTTTCTTTTATCCTTTATCATTTTCTTGACAAGATTTGAACATTCTCTAATGTTTTCTTTCTCATTTTTTACTGGTGTGGATTTCCAAGCGGTCGACTGAATACATTCATTGAGATGTTCCACTGCTTGATCTATATTACACTCCGTCTTTAATTTGATTTTTGTGTTTCGATTCTCTGTAACCTTACATCTGAATTGGTTCCAGTTTGTTATTTTGATGCTTAACATCAGTTGTTTCTGCATGTTCCTTATCTTTGTAGCCAGAGTGATTAAAACAGGCGAGTGGTCCGACGATAAGTCTAAACATGGCGTCGCTTTAATGTAATTACTTGCGACTCCTTTGGTGACGCAGAAATCTATGACGTCTGGAATCTTTCTTCTATCACTAGGCCAGTAGGTAGGTTTACAGGTTGACACATGATTAAGCTTATTTTTTTAAGTTGATTTAAGTAACGCTCGGCCCCTCGTTGTAGCCAATCTTGATCCCTACTCCTGGTGTTTTGCGTTATAATCACCCCCTGCTATAAAGCGATGACCCAAAGATGTATAAAAATGATCAAATTGTTCCATTTTTATTGCATGTCTTGATGGGCAATAGATGGCCGAAATTGTTATAGGACCTAGCCAATCTTCTTTTACCACTGAAGTTGCTTGTAGATGTTCCTTCTCATACTTTTTTATTTCATGGTATTTAATTATGTTTTTGATTATAACTGCAGTGCCACCATGTGCTGTTCCATCAGAATGGTTTGTATCATAAATGGCGTATCTTGGTATTGTGATAAAACTTCTGCTGGTGTTATGCATTTCGGATATTAGCATGACATCAATTTCTTGATGTATTAAAAATCTGTTAACTTCTTGTCCATGATGTGACAAGCCATTGGCATTCCAGATTGCTAATTTAAGGGTTCTGGACATTGAATGATTTAGAGACAATGGTCGTATCCATTTTAAAGGATGGTATCCATTTTACCCATTAATTTTCCCATCATATTTTCCAACGATTGTGTGGAAGACTGCTCCGGCTGCTCAGTTTCTGCGCATATGTTGTTCCACTAACCAGCTGATAAGATGGAATTGGATTGAATCCATCATATGTAAATCCAAAAAAGATTTAGAGGGGAAAATCTGCGTTTTTGTACCTCTTGGTAAACGCTGCAACCTGTATAGCTGGATTACTACATTACATTACGGAGCACGCATTTGACCTCTATCCCACTTTTTCTTGTCACAATCAATTGTCAGATGTTTCCCTGTACATTTCACACAGCTTGGTCGATGATTGCAGTACGTTTTAGTATGCCCGTACCTTTGACAAGTAGTGCATTGCACCACTTCTGGCACAACTGAGATCTGAGGTCTGCACAACTGTCTACCAAATGTATGTCTTTATTAGTTTCTTTAATTGATAGCTCGACTTAAAGAGAGGGAGTGGTTTTTTCGTACCACTTTGTCTCATGTTGTAGATATTAACAAAGTCGTGGCCCAAGCCAATTACTCACTTTTTAATTCGTCAGTGTTAATAGACGGATGTAAGTTCCATATGACCATCTGGTAGGTTTTGTTCCCCTTTTGTTGGTACGAACGGAATTCGGTGTTTCGTTCCGCTAGGGTTTTAATGACGGCTGGGTTTGCCTCAGCATCTTTGACCAGAATTTTTACCTGGCTAGTTCCAATTACTTTTAGGTTAAATTTATATTTTGTATATTCCTTTAACAAGACAATCAAAGGATTGATTTCTTCTATGCCAGACACAAATATTGGAGGCGCTAATATTATTTTTGGTGGTGGTGTGTCTTATTTCTCCTCGAGCAAACAATTAAACCGTGTCGATAAAGGCACTGTATATTGAGGTAACCAATCCTAATTGATTTTCATTTGCTTGCGTCTATTGATAGCCTCTACCTCTAGCTGTTGTCCATCCTTCTTCATATCCGAGCATAGATACGGAAGGCGTCAACACATTTGGAATACTAGAATCATTAGATGGTTCCGATTCTGACAGAAGTTGCGATGTTAGTGGAATTCTTTTTTTTTGGCGACAACGGTGAATTATTTTTTGACTGCGAGACGACATTTCTATTGATTTTACCACACAATCTAATTGTGTCGCATAAAATGAACTACATGGCGGAGTTTTTTGAGTTTTTGAATTTTTAGGAAACTCAGACATTTTAATGTACAATGCCCTTAAAACTAGGTGATTAGTATTTTATAATGTTCACAATTTTTGTTATTAGATAAGTTAAATTACATTTTTATTTTCCTACATGACATGATTTAATAGAAAGCTCACAGTTTACGTTTTCAGTGCTGGAACAGATGAACTACTTTTATCTCTTACTACTAATACACCCTTTCCTGCCTTTATACGTTATTTTTTACACTTATTTGAAATAGCACGGTCAACTAAAACAATTTCTGTTTTTGAATTCTCATTCTTTTGACCTTGAAAATGAATTACACCTTTTTTACTTTGATGGATATTTTGTTTTACTTATTCTATATAGAAGGAATAGAATAATGATCACGAGCCAGGAGACAAATATCTAAGTATAATTCCAATTGATTTGAAAATTTTCCAAATTATTATTTCGAACCATAGACAAGTTTAAAAGGCATACAGGAAGTCGCTGAGAAAATAGCGAAGGGAATCCAATAATTCCAATTAAAAGGGTCCTTTGAGGAGAAGTTATTAGATATTCTGCCAAAGTCCGATGGGAACGTTCCAGGGCACGATTTGATTGGGGATCGTATGCAGTTATATTAATTTTCTTTATTTGCAATAATTTACAGACATTGCTAAAAACTTCGGACATAAAGTTTGATCCTTTATCAGTCACTATTGAATGCGATATTTCCAAAACAATTCTTCACAAAAGACTTTTGCAATAGTTGAAGTTTCTTGATTGACAAGTGTGACTGCTACAGATAATTTTGTAAGATCATCTTGCATTTTTTTTTATTTTTTTTTTCAATTTAAAATGTATAAAGCGTTTACATATATATGTATAAAAAAATAATTTTAAATTCTTTTTTTACACATATATATGTAAACGATAGAGGCACGATACAAATAGCAGTAATAAAATAATTTTAAAAATTGTACAAATTAACAAATAAAAAAAAAATTTTATTTAAAATGAAATGAAAACAATGTAATATTCATATTATAATCAAACTTAACATTATATCGTTATTAAAACAAATAAATAAACATAAAAAAGTAGAGCAAATTTTAAAAGATAAAGGCAGAACAGGAATTCTAAAAAATCATACGAAATTATTTTAATATTTTAATAATTAAAATCTTATAAACACAGCTAAAACATAATTTCGATGTCTTCCAAACCAAGTAACCATTCTTTTAAAAGTCTAACAAACTCCCTACGCGATTTGGCACTTATAATATTTAACGGAAGTTGGCTAAACAACTTTGGAGCGGTGTATAAATAGAATTTCTTAAAATTTTCTTTGTTAGGTTGTGGTATTTTTATTCTATTTCTATTGTGGAACAAGTACGGCTCATAAATGGAATAGCATCCGATTTCCGCTCATAATAAAAAATACTTTAACTACTTTAAAAACGTATAAGTACCGTAGAGGTAGTATTTTATTTTATTAGTTCATTACTTTTAGAACCTCTTTTTGTAGTGTTATTAGTGGTTTTAAGTTTGAATAGTAAATACCTCTCCAACATGTTAAACCGTATTGCAAATGAGAATCAAATAGAGCGTAGTAAATTTTAAGAACTCGGAAGTACAAATCGAACGGAGATAGAAGAAAGATCGTAATGCCTGGCGCAGTTTTTTTTAGATAAACAACATGATCCTTAAAATGAAGCTGACTGTCTAAAGTTAAACCTAGATACTTAAAAGAATTCACTATCTCGGTTGATACACAACGTGATGTACAATCTAGTTTATTGCACTGCAGAGAATGATAAATCATAGGTGTATAATCAGGTATTGAAAATCGCAAATTGAAGTGCATAATTTTAGAAATCATATGATGAACAAAGTACCATTTCTTTAGCAAACTCATGTCATCTGACATTGCACATTTCATATCGTTCATGTTCGAATTTGTGTACACTAGCGCCAAAAGCAATGATATCACCATGCAACAATAGATCAAAAAAAGAATTGCAATAGATCAAAAAGAGCAAAAGGCCCAACACCTTTGCGGCACACTAACGTTGTTGACCTTTTCATTAACACAAACCCTTTGTAAATAAGTTCCATTAACACAAACCCTTTGTATTCGATTATGTAAATATGAGTTAAATAAAACTCCTCTAATACCAATATGAGCTAGTTTCGCTAAAAGCAATTTGTGATTTACGGTATGGAATGCTTTAGATATATCAATAAACATCGCGGACACATTTGAACTATTATTTAAATAATTATGTACAGGTATTAAAAATGAACGGAGAGCTTTTTCAGTTGTGAATTTTTCACAAACCCAAACTGTCTTTTATCAAGAAAATTAACCTTATTTAGATAATTCTGCAATCGTGTTTTAATAATTTTTTCAAAAATTTTACAAAATATGTTCAAAAGAAAGATTGGTCGATAATTGGTAGGGTCTAGACGTGACCCACTTTTAAACAAAGGTTTTACAAGACCATTTTTAAGCTTATCGGGGAACACACACTTTGACACACATAAATTGAAAATAAATACTAATACCATTGAGATGCTACCAATTATTTGTTTGACCATTAAACTTGATAGCTCATCAATGCCACAAGAATAACTAGGTTTCAAGTCAACAACAGAAGATATAATTTCAGATTCGGAGATAGGAAAAAAATAAAAACTTTTATTTACGTATCTAGAGAGAATCAAATTATAAGAAGTTGCCTGATCAATACATATGTTTCGCGGTTTTCATTTAAAATAACAAATGGTATGTTAATGAAGTGTTCATTAAACGTACTGGCAATCTTTAGCGAATCTATTTCTACCAAACCATTTGCAACCTCGATCAAATTTATCATATTCGTGGTAGAAGTGTCATTTAATACGTTATTAATAAATTTCCATTTGGATTTTAAATGTTTTGCATAATTAAAATTGCTTTTGAAATATATTTCCTTTACCTGCGGCACTAGAACTTTAATTTTATGATTAATTCTATCTAATTTATTTTTTAACAAATAATTATTGGAGTTTTTGGCAAATTTTTTAGATAAATAAGTTATCTAAAAAATTTGCCAAGAACTCCAATAATTATTTGTTAAAATATAAACTAGATAGAATTAATCATAAAATTAAAGTTCTAGTGCCGCAGGTTAAACTATAATTAATTAGTGTCAGTAAAGATTTTGACATCCAAGGTTTAGGTTTATAATTACGCCTCAAAAAATATTGAATAAGCACTATTTGGTTCGTCAGTAATAAGCACATCACTCCAATCTGTCGTGACCAGAGCTTCAGCTAACCCAGTATAGCAAATTTTGGTTTGATAGGAAGCAGTGTACTTTCGGTCTATACTTACTGTATCAGTGAATTTCAAACTTAAAATAATAGTATTATGATCTGACAAATCAAGATTCAAGTTCTTGATCTCTACAGTATCATGTTTACCAAGAATCTCTGAAAGGACATGGTCAAGGCACGAATTGGAGCGCGGCCTAGTTATACCATTCATTAAAGATTCTAGACCATATGAAGCATAAAGTGATAGATAATCGTCTTTAATTCGCGAATCATCCAATAAATCAATATTTATGTCGCCTAATACAATTCTATGCTTTGATTTATCACCATTCAAGGAATCATTTAATTCAGTCAAAAACGAATCAGCTGTTGAGGAATGAAGCCTATATATCAAAATGAAACAGTATTTAGCATTGTCTCGTTGAACGGTTACTTTCATAACATCAGCGGATGAAAATTTTAACGGATACACCTGATAGTTCAAGGTTGACCTTACAAATAGAGCAACACTAGCAGATCTATATTGGTCGTTGCAATTGGCATAAAATGAGAAACCGTTTAAACTGTATTTACTAATTTCAGAACTATAGATCCAAATTTCTGTGAAATTTCTGTGAAAAAAAAAATGTCAAACTCAATATTAAGCACATTCAAATTACTTAAGAAAACATCTAAATTTCTACGCAGGCTGCGAATGTTTTGCGAAATAAAATTATAACTAAAAATCTCTTTGTCATAGTAGTTAAAATTGCCTAAAAAAAACTTGAACAAACATCATACCTAAGCCATAATGCAAATATTGCGAATAAAATAAGATAAATTTGTATGTTCTGTTGAGCACACTGTAACTGCATAAAAAAAACTAGCTACTCTTCAGTAAAAAATGATTGAGAACTCACATACTGTAAACAATAAGTAAACCCTGCTTTTACTCAAATCATTTCGTCTTCTATGATCGTGTAAGAATGTAAATGTACATTTTAGCCATGCTATTTGATTAAAAAATATTGAAAAATAAATTATTGGAAAATAAATTGCTCTATTACAAAAAGATAATGACCATAAAATTGTTTAATACAAATAACACTACGTATGTACTATAAAAACATAATTTAGTACATCTTAATATAAAATAAAAAGATGGACACCAATTAAAATAACATTAAAAATCATATCTGTCAAGATACAAAATTGTAAACAAATACAAACCGAGCAATGATTTAGCTTGAAACTGTAAATTTCAGTGATTTTTGCAGTGAATTTGTTTGAATTTAAAAACTATAAAAATTAATTAACAAAACAAAATTGAAAGTAAAGTGAAAATAGACTATGAAAAGAAAATAAAGAAAAGTGATATGAACATTAAATAATAAAAACATAAGTAAAATTACATAAAATAAAATAATAAATAATAAAATAATAACATGACAAAAGTAAACACCAAACTCAACTGGGCGTTCCCTCAACTTAGATCTTGCTAAGATCGGTTTGCGACTGGGTTTTGATAACCCTCGAACCCTCAGCTTGACGAACGAGTATATTACCATCATTGATCCATAGGTATTTAAAGTTTTTAGATTTTTTAGGTTGACGTGCTTCTCGAAATAACGAGCGACGAAATGGAGTTAAATCATCACGAAAATAGAGTTGCAAACTTTGATTGAGCCCAATATTTTTGGCATTTAACGCCGGTTTAAGTTTTTTTTTGTTGTACAACGGTGGTCTTTGATTGGACATTTTTAAATTTTACAATTAATTTAATGTCATCAAGTGAATTATATGCTTGATTATGATTTCTCTTTTGTACTTTGTATTCGCTGGTCATTATCTCCGACATTATATTTTCACATTGAAGTAAATTTAGTGAATTAGAGGTTAACAACTCTGGCTTACTTAGTTTATCCGGAAATCCTGCAATAATCAAGTTTGTGTTTAAATCTCTCTGATGGAATATATGATCTCGCATCTGGGAAGCCTCCTCAAGCAATTCGCATTTTTTAGTCAATACTACATTCTCAGCTGAAATATTTTTAATATCCGTTTTGATTGCCTCGAATTCGTTGCAAATAAGTTCCTGCGACTTTTTAATGTCAGAAACCATACATTTAATTTCATTGAATTGAACATCAATACGCTTTTTGAAACTACTTATGACAGTTCCGCACTTTAGTCCAGAACTACAGATATCCTCAGGTTTAGGTGTAACCGGTGTAGTAGGTACTCAGTAATGGATTTTGAACATTCTGTTAAACAGAACCAGTTAGACTCAGCAGCCTTTTTCATTTTAGCTGCTCCGATAATCCCTTTACAGGGAGGATGCTAAAAGTTATGACTGTAATTACAAACAAAGACTGCTTGTTTTTGTGTAACACCTTTTCTGCACGAAGCCACTCGACATACAATGTTGGGGTGGTAGTTCGAGCAATCTTCAGCAGCTTCATAGAAAGGCATTTTTATATTGACGAAGAACAAAAAAAAGTTTACACAATTGATTAAATGGCGGGAAATGCAGTAAATGTCACTTAGGAAAACACTAAACACAATTTGTCTTTATTATTTTAGAAGATAAAAAAAAATTATCACTTATAAAGCTTACTAATTTAATTATGTAAAAAACTAACACAATTTACTATTTATTGATTTCAAATTTAATTTTATTTTATTTCAATTTTTCTATTTAAAAACTTTAGTTAAAACCAAATATAGACAATACAACCGTACTCTATGACTTCCCAATATTGAATGATTTTATAATCAAGTGTTTATTACTTTGATATGATTGTGGTAAGAGTTCAAAAATATCCATGAAAATCTTTTCGAAAGGATTCTGCGAAGTTGACGTAATCTTCATTTGACATTTATTTTTTTTCAATATCTTATTAACATAAGGCGCAACCAGGAATATAGCTTCGAAGTGTACTATATACTTTGGAAAAAAATAACGCTTTAAACGATTAGCAGTTCTTAGAACGCCTTGGTGAAAACCTAAGGGTGTGATATGGAATTTTTGTGTAGCTTGCTTAATATCCTGTTCTGATTCTAGTTCTATAACTTTGTCAGTTTTCTGTTTTGGTACAGAATCCTGAACCGTCAATGCAGTAGGTAAACTAGATGAACTAACAAGCGGTGATATTTTGTTTTGTTGTGACCGTATAATAGCAAACAGATCATTAACATTCGCATCAATTAAGTTACTCGGGTATTGACTTTACAAAGAATTGTCAACCAATACATTAGAATGTGGGATACGACTAAGTGCATCAGCATTCCTGTTAGAAGCACCCGGTTTAAATTCGAACTCATAATCATATAACTAACTAACTCCAAGCGCCGACGCAGTAATCGAAATGACGGCTTTTGATTAAGTTTTAGCCATGTAAGAGGAGGATGATCAGTTCATATTTTAAATTGTATACCGTACAGATAAGGATTAAATCTGTGTACTGCCCAAATTATCACCAATAACTCTTTTTCAACCGTAGGTTAGTAAGCAGCGCACCACTTAAATTCAGCGTTCTTTTTCAACAAGGATACAAGTGGTGATGTAATTTTTGAATAATTTTCTACGAAGCGACGGTAATATCCTGTAAACCCCAAAAACGATTTTACTTCCTTTTGATTACGCGAAATTGGATAGTTCCGTACAACTTCTTTTTTTGACGAATTGGGTTTGACGCCTTCGCTTGTTACAAAATGTCCCAAATAACCAATTTCCTTTTTCAAAACGTGATACTTTTGTGGCAGAAGCTTTAGATTAAGAATTTTAATAGTTTTGAAGACTTCTACTAACTTCGAATTATGGTTCATCAAATCAAATCCCTTTAGGCAAAAAGGCATACGCAAGAAATGGTAATGGCCTGACTGTGTACTAAATGTGGTTTTAATTTGATCATCTGAATGAAGTCGGATTTGATAATATAGTCAAGTGTACTAAAATAATTAAATTGGCCTTGGTCTAATATTTCGGTAATATTTGGTAATGAGTAATCTTCATCTACGGTTATTTGATTTAATCTACGAAAATCAACTACAACTCTAAATTTTTTACTACCATCCTGAGGTAATGAACACCTGGAGTAAATGTTGGAAATGACAACTCGTAATCTGATTTATTTGGTAATTCTATTTTAACAGATTTTGCTTTATAATTAATGCAGTAACTATTTTGTATTAGAAAACCTTTTCCCAGAATACCAATAATGTGAAATGTTTGGATTATCTTAGAATCTGCTAAATTGATCGTTCCATAACAAGCCCCTAACGTTAAAATTTTCTCAAAAGTAATCCCTCTTATAAAACATTTTCCATTTTTAGACCGATCAGCATTATTCAGCCCTTGTTTAATCAAACTTATTTCGGACCCTGAGTCGATTATGAAATAGGAGCTAGCGGGATTTACTAAATCAATATCAACTAAAACGAATTTACATTCTGAGTTATCCTGCTAATTAGGTGGTGTATAAAATATTTCTGTAGTCGTAGTATCAGCATTTTCATTCCTTTTAATATCCTTAAACAGATTTAGATTAGATTTAGAACAAGATTTAGAAATTTATTTGTTGGATATTAAATCGTAAGAATTGGAATTAGTATTTGCAATCATTTGCGATGTAAATAAATCATGGTTAATTGAATCTGATGGTTTGACATTTGGTGTTAAGTTATTATTGGAATTAAGATTTAATTTTTCTAGACCCGAACTACTGCATTCGAACTGGTTGACTCGGCATTCTTGAAGTTTAAAGATTTCTCATAATTTTATAAGTTTCTATCGGATAGCAATTGTTCAATTTTGTTAGCGAAGAAAATAACATTTTCACCCTTCTGCTGGCTCGCTTTAATTAATTGCAGTTGAAGTTGGTGTATACTACGGGCGTCAGAGAATTGGGTTTTTATCTCCGAAAATTTTCCAATTCTCAAAAGATTTGTATTTATTACTAGATCATACGCTCTACAAGAGCGTCTGGCTTTAAAAATTTCAAGAAAGTTGGCTAAGTCTTCATCTTAAGTTAACGGTTTACAGACTATATCGCAACACATAACAAATTTATGTAGCAAATTTCCGGTATAAGTTTTAACGCAGTTTCTATATTAAGACCGATATCGAATAAATTTTCAGAAAAATCAGAGTTCACGTTTTTATTCTAATGGTGAGCTAACACTCGGATGTTACACGCTGGTGGGAAAACCAAAGGCATTGCTTCTATAAAAAACAAGCTTTCCAAGCCAAATAGCAGAGGTCATGTTCAAAGGGAAAATAAGGATTGGTTTGAGATTTGTCAAATTTGAGAAATAAACGAGACTTCAAAATGTTTCAAATGCTTCGAATATGGTCTCAAAAATCTAAAAATAGGACTAAGCTGTGTAGGAAGTATGGATAAGAGAGTCATATTACAATTTGCAAAGGGCTGCAGCAACATGCTTTGTAGTGATAAAGCCATTGGAGGGAACAGACATTCCACACGTATAGCTCAAAGTATCAGAAAAAGCTGCAGATAAAACGAATGTCAATGTCTGGGTCTGCGGGAAGTTACCCTTTCACGAAAACGCTAGAGGTGCTTAATCTGGTTTTGTAAGATGTAAGATCAATGATATTTATATCTAGATCTGCTAGCTAGTATGGTGGTCCCAGTGCAGCCAAAGTAAAGTCTACTTTACCTGGACCATTGAATGGGGAATCCGAGTTATTAATAATAGAGGTAAATTTCTCCCGGAAACATTTTCGTAACTTTCAATGGTAATGCTAAATGACAGATTACATGGCAATAGCTTGAGAATTACAAAAGCTTGAGCAATGCTACGAAAATCAACATATAGCTGGATGGCTCCAGAGTAAAAAGATCAAATTGTACAAAATGCCTCTGATGCTACCCACGTGCAAGGCCCAAAACGAAATACGAGTTATGGCAACAATATTGTGCTTTTCGCTCAGTATTTAAGTATTCCATCAAAACAAGCAAACAGCGATGCTTTTAAAAATTGTTTCAATATCTAGACCGGGATCCTTGGAACAAGCCATTTAGAATAGTTATGACACTGTTCAATGATTCATCAAAGGTTCGAGTATTCAAGAGGTGAGGAGGAAGTAATTCCACTAGTGTCAATGGAGGAGGTTCTAAGAGCATGCATAGTAAAGTAAGAAACAATAAGGTTTTCGGTCCTGATAAAATTCCTAATATAACATTGACAACTGCGCGGTCCGTGCATATCAAGAGCGGTTTGTTAGCTTATATAATACTTGATAAAGTACCTACTGGATACTGCTGGCAAATTATTTGAGAGGATCGTATACGAAAGACTGCATAGATACAGCGCGAGAGGCCACTGCATGTATCAGATGGAAGGGAGGTTCCAACAAATATTTTGTGGTGGTTACATTGGAAGTTAAAAGTGCCTGTAACTCCGGCTTTGACTCTAATAGTCTAAAACACAGATACCAATTTGTTTTTCTAACCGACCAGTCTGATAGTTTAAGTCAAACATGAGCGACCTCGTTCAGTTTATTGAAATTGTAAAGAATCTAATTTATCCTCCATTTGAGGTTTCACGATGCTCCCATATATACCAATGGATATATATTCAATTTTCATTAAAGAGATAGCGGAAGTTTTGCAGCATTTAATCATATTGATGTACGCTGACGATCGAAAGATATATATAAAACTGTCGGATACATCAAATCAAGTGATGCCAGAGTCTTAGAATATTTTTACTTTGGCCTTTGTTTGCTAAACTAATAGCATAACAGGGTTGTCATCTCTTCGAATGTGAACACTATAGTACCGATGATTCTTCGTAGGTGATGTTTCACTGACTTTACCACTGCTTCCCATAGCAGGCAGAATAAGCACCAAATCTTATTGTCTTGAGCCAACATTATGGCGACCTCAGAATTCACAATCGTTGTGCTGTGATGATGAAGAGCCGCTAGTTGACGATTGGATTCAATAAAGCTAGCACTGCGGACGCTGTACAAGGCTTCGACCTTGCCTGGAACGAGGTGAATATTGCGTTTGCGGTGAGATCCAACACCATGGCACACCACCATGCATATGTACTCCTTCGTAAGTCGTGTACTGCGATCTTTGCTTTGTTTGATCGAGAACGGACCCGCTAATCAAATCCGCTGTGTAGAAATGCTCTCAATGGGGTAGCACTGGAAGGTTGGCCATTAGTTGCTGACCCGTGCTTGAACGATAACGAAAGCATGTCACCATCGAGTGTGGTTTGATACGCCTATTAACTTCATGAGCTTAAGGGTTTTCGGTAGAATTATCGGATTTTTGCATTGATACGGCAAGACTGAAGGTTTTAATCGTCCATCGACTCTTAGAATTCCATCACTATCGATAAATGGATTGAGTGAACGAAGCACACTTTTTGTTCGCAAGATTTTCTCGTGATTGTCATTATGTGATTTCGTCGGCAAAATTAGTCTCCTGCACAAATCGGTCCCAAAAGATGAATGACCAATTCATCTCAGGAACCGTGACGAAACTGGGTTTGCGATCGTGTGTGACATTAGGACATTGTTGAACAAAACGTTGACAGAAGATGATAGACTCCATCAGAGATTGATGCTTCATTTGTCTGCGTGGCGACCATGGGTTGGACTCTACATCCTTCCAGTGAGCTGAAGCAATTATTAATATTGTGTATTGGCCAAGTATCCGAGTGTTTCGACAGCTATTTATGACCTCTCCACTAAATGTGGTGGATCGTGAAGCAGCGAAGGTTCGATGTCACAAGACGCGCAATCTGCGAGGTTGTATCGAGTATCCACGTACCGCCATTCACTGGGCTTTAGATAGTCGAGAATATGTGAAACGCGATTCGCCACAAATGTTTTCCATCGGCTAGGAGGGCTGCGGAGCCAACCACCAGTGAATCAGTTCATTCGAACATATGTTCAACAACATATGTGTTTGGTGGTCTATTGTAGCGACCATCGCTACACACACAATTAAAATTATTCAGATATTTCGTGCAATTCCATATAATTTGCTAACGCTATATGTACACTATACATAAATATATATAGAGCGTAAAGTAGTTATTACACATAGCACTCGGTCGCCATGGCCTGATGAGATGACAAATAATTTTTAACAAAAATTATTATGATTCCTTATCAGATCGAAACTGAGCTTTGCTTCGCACAACATCTACATCTAAATAATTAAAATAATGACGTCAACCGCCGTCGTTATACTATCCAACGAGGGATTTTTATTGTTTCCAAGAATCCCATATTCTTCCGATATTTTGACCATCTTTCAACAACTGGATTTAGTACTGCTTCGTCCGAGAACCCATAATTCTTAAAATATTGTTTTTAACCAGCCAAGCGGGTCGAAAATCTTCGATGCTTCGGAGAGAATGATTCTTTTGGTTGTCACAGGCAATTCTGGAAAGTCTTCGATTTTGAAAACAAAATAGTCTCCCGAAAGTGCCCAATGCAACCCAAGCACCTTAACCGATTCATCCCGATTCAACTCCTACAGTGGCTGATGTTTCACGGTATTCTGATGACACTTGATCGCGTAGGATTTGGCTATTTGACGACCATCTCGAATGATGAAAGTTTTGTTTCTTTTTGCGACAATCTCAACTGCTGTGTCGAGTAATGCATCTGTCAGCGATGTAGTGTATTTCGAAAGAACTTTGGTAGCATGATCGGCTTGTGACGAATTATCACTCGTTGTTCTACTCGTGTTGGTGACCGGAGCTCCAGATGACCCACTCGGTATCTGTAGTAGCAAGGAGTGTCTGCGGTTGCAGACTAGACAGAGAGTTGATCGAGACTCTGCGCTACGATTCCCCTTCCGTAGACAGTTCACGAATTTTGTTGAATTTTTGATTGAACGTAAACAATTTGAATTGGCTGCACTGGAACACACTATGTTCTTCGCTGCAAAAAGGACAGTTCAGCGAATTAGTAGAAAACGACGATGTGATTGGTCTCGACGAATTAGAGTTGGACATGGAAATCATCCTCGTTAGGTCTCCAAAAAAAATCCATAAATTTTTTATAAGTGGCATACCGCGCTCGAGTTAGTCTCAATTCCCATTGGCAATGAATTTCGGGATCGAGTTTCTCGATGATGATGTGGGCGAGAATGATATTCCAGGTTGTTACCGGAACTGCCAAAACCTTCAGACTTCAAACAGTGTCTGTAGAAGTATCAACATATGATGCACCTTAATCCGATTGCGGATACATAGAGAACTGCTGGTATACTTTGGAATCGATGTAGGTGCACTTCGGTAAAAACATCGACGTTTCACTATCGTCACCCATGGGTGTGGTAATGACACGTCGATGTTTCTACCGATTTTTGACGGACTCTAATGAAATTTTTAAGGGTCTCTTCTTTGTAGTTAGCATCACTGATTTGGACCGTTTTCGATAGGGTAGAAGCTTCATCAGTTAGATTTGCTTTCAGGTAATGGAGCTTCTAAAAATCTGTCAATCTTTGATTTTTGCCAATTTTTTTTGTCACCGATTTGTGAACATACTTTCGAATTCCGTCCAATTTCCGTAATTGTCATCAAAAACAGGCACTTTGATTCGTGTTAGCTGAATCTCGATTGATTGATGTGGTGGATTGATTGATGTGGAACTCCTCACTCTGTTCTCAACTGCCAAATTCTTCTTCCAATTCATCAGCACCACACACGCCTTTGACCTGATCTTGTATGTCACAGTATTCCTTGTTCTTTGAGCCATCTGGACCTTAATAGTCTCCATTCAGCGTTCCGGCTGAGCTCTTTGCAACGTTTGAGGTCCCTTTCCAGACTTTTTTGGAGATACAACTGTTTTACTCGAATTGACATTCTAACACTGACTTACGCACAGATTTCACTTCCACGTGTTGCAGACCTTTATAACCTCACAAATAATCTTAATGTGGGTTGCTTGCGCGTGGTTTCACTTCTCGACACTGGATTGTTTTTTGATTTGCGGTTTTTTACGAACGAACGGTTGTACCCAGCTCGAAGGAAAATTTGTCATTTCGCTCAATGATTGCACAAGAAAGAATATTATATCAATCTGTACCTTCTCTCAAATTGAAGAAACGTTATCGCAGACTATCTAACGCAACATCAAGGAAGCTATACCCCTTATTCAGAGGAAAGGTAACTATAATATGTATTCCTTCCAAACTTTATTCATTGATTAAACAACAAAATCGAATGAGTTGGCATTATTACAATCAGCCCGGATCTGTCTTATAAGCTGGTGTGAGTTTTTTTCTAAACTGAATTTCTGTTGATTCACGGAACTTAGAAAATCTCAATTCAAGAAGAGACTACATAAGATTACTGATAACTCGCGGCCTAGTAAGCAAACAAAAATTTTTGTAGTTTCAAATACATTTTGCCGAAAAAAGAATCTAGATATCACCAACAAATTGAAGAAGTAGCAACAATTCTATTTATTAAATATGCACCTCTTTTCAACTGTACTGTGAATGAAGGCTTGGGAAAATTGCAGTTATGGTGGACGCGCTTAATTCCTGTGACATAAATATGTTCCGTTGCGTTCGAAAATTGTTCTAAATATTCGAACTAGCCAAGTTTACCGTAGTAATCAATAAACACAATTATTGTTGCCTGAATTTATTTATTTTTCCTTTAACCCCTGTTTAAAGGAAACTTGCCCATTTTATTAGTTGTCAAATAGGCAACATTCGGAAGATCATGAGAAAAGTTTTCACCAATTGATCAATCGACACCAAACATAAAAGCTTATATGATATCATAAACTCTAACACCTCATAATAGTTTTAGAACTTAAACACGTACATAAATGTCGTCATATCCGATGTGAATATCGTTAAGTTACCAAATAGTAAAAGTTAAACAAATCTTACCTTCTAGCATTTCTAACATTCTTCAACGAATATGTGATTAAAACTTTACATACGAGTGCATTATCTAATCATGTGTCTACTTACCTATAAAAACTACTTGATCGTAACAAGTTACATATGCAAACAGCAGATTAAAATTATACAGTAAACATATATTTTTGTCATGCTCTAATTTAACTACAGTTTTTTTTCGAGTAGAACTGGACTCAATAGTATTCGGCGATCATAACATTTTGGCGACTCGACACACAAAATATTATCAATAATGTAAAGTAATTTGATCGAAGTAGGAGTAGGAAATAAAATTCGAAACAGTTACAACGCAATAACAGTTAATTAATTGCTTTTGTTGTTATGGTTACGTAAAGTCGATTGGAATTTGTCTTTTTATTCGTGTTACGTACATGATCTGTTTTGAGACAGTATCCTTGAAAATAATAAAATGATTTTGTTTTATTTTAATTTATTTATTTACTTATAAATATTGACTTAAGTATTTCAATATAGAGGAAATATTTACGAATATTTTGGTTTATTTTTAATTTTTAATGTGTAATGTACATAAATTGCATCTATCCAGTATATGATAAACTGTATGATCCTGAATTTAGATCTAGATTCTGAAGACCATTGTTGTCATTGTGATTGTTATTGTAGCCATTATAGTTATTATTTGACTGGAATCTTGACTGGAAATTAGATTTTGGTTGGTATTGTGGTTGGGGCTGGTACTGTGGT
Organism: Tipula confusa; assembly: GCA_963556175.1. Taxonomy (NCBI): domain Eukaryota; kingdom Metazoa; phylum Arthropoda; class Insecta; order Diptera; family Tipulidae; genus Tipula; species Tipula confusa. The sequence goes on along the minus strand of OY744477.1, from coordinate 137,789,131 downwards.
TGTGAATTATATTGTGGTTGTGGCTGATATTGTGGCTGTGACTGATATTGTGGCTGCGACTGATATTGTGGTTGAGTTTGGAATCTGTGTTGCGTTTGTGGTTGTCTATATGGTTCTGGTTGAACATTATTTTGTTGATAGTATTGATTTGGTGCCGAATTATATGACTGTGATTGCGGACGATAAACTGGAGCTGATGCTGCTGCTGTATTTTTTTTATTATACTTTGAATCTTTAAAATAAATACTTGGATCTTCCCGATATTGACCATCGTCTTCTTCATTTGGACCGAGTGGATACGGATTATTGTTGTTTAACGTTGGTGGCGGTACATTAATATCGGTACCGACGGGTTCAAAACCGCGACGACTTGCACCATATTCGATTTCGCGCAATTTACCCGTATCATCGACATATCCATATTTTCCTTGTACTTCACCAGTAGCGTATTTCGTTTCTATTTTAAAACTTCCATCCGCTCCTTCATAACCATAACTATACGAACCATCTTCGTTATGTTTATTAATTTGTTTTAAAATTGGTACAGGTGTTGTATACTGTTGACAACAGACGGCAACTATTAAAGCTGATATAATTATCTATAATGAAAGTGATAAAAAAAATTATTTGTATACAAGCCAAAGTAATTGTTGTTATTTTGAAGGTTAGTTCACTGAAATATTTCTTATGCGTTCAACCACACCTTTCGAATAGTTTAGGTAAATACATAAAGGAAACTAATAATCATATACACAAGAAATAATTTTTCAAATTCCGCATTGTACATAATTTATGGGTAAAGACCGTAATCGGCCCTTACGTAACGCATTGCAAATCACGATGCGGTTTTCATTGAAGTAATGAAATTTACTTCAGATCAATGTAATTAAAGTTTCAAGGCGACAACTATAACTTTGTATTATGTTTCATTTCGAACCGCAAGTGAAATCGTATTTCAATTTTCTTGATATGTTTACTGGTAAACCAGAAAACAACTGAATAAACACAAGACAAGTCAAAGTTCATGTTAAAAATTAATTTTCATTCACACAGAATTTATAGCACTTAACACTAAACGACACATACCAAAAACTTCATTTTGAACACAAAAACTAAAAAAAAAAATATTCAAGATTATTATCAATTGGATCACAAATTTCTCTTTTAACCAGAAAATAAGATAAAAACTGTTTTGTTATGTATTTTGCTTAAACAAAAATAAAACTGATCACTTGGTTCGTGGTTGAATTGTAAATAAACTTACAGAAATGGTCTTCAATGTCTTATATATAATAAGACCAGAAAATAATTTTTTTTTTATAAATAATTGATACAAAGTGGAAAGAAATAGGTAATGTTGTTTCATTGTTCAACCACAAAATGTTGTTATTGGTTTGTTGTGTGGGGTAAGTTATTCAGTTAACAATGAAATCATGTACATACTTATGTACTTACATTTTGCATTTTAGTTTTCAAATTATTTATCGTAATATAGTCGTTCGTAGGTGATAGGAAGGAAAGAAAATATTGTGCATGGCCTAGAACTAGGTGATGACAATTATTTAAATTTTTCCTAGAATTTATAAATAAATTATACGAGCTAAGTGTTATACTTTGTGTTCCTGTCTTAAAATGACCTTAGTGAGTTAGTCTTCAAATTATTGATTCAAGGTTATAAAATATTTTGAGTACAGCGTACTAAATATATTTTGAGTACAGCGTACGTTTGTAGGATCCAGGGTTTATAAATTCTGAAACCAAGCTAAAAATTGCATTATGGCGGGTTGTACATGGAAATCAGATGAGAATATAATAATTCGTAAAACTTTACCGCCCTATCGAACAACGACGTGACTGTAGCAAATCGTCGACTATTTGTAAAATGCTTCAAAACTAAATTACATTTATTGGTCGATTCTAAAGCTAACGCATGTTATACCTTTAAAGTATTTCACCAATTAGCATACCGATACAGAACTAGATAAAAAACCTTCGGTAAGCTTCTTGTTGCAGTCGATTTTATTTATTTTAAAAAAATAAAAAAGAGTGAAAGAACCGTTGTGTACTTCCTATCAGCAACATGTCGTGGAATTCATAACATTCTCTCTCCAGTAATTTAGTTGATTCAATTACTCTCGTCGATCATCCAATTTAACCAATTTCATCACTGGACGCCTGTCTTTGTCTTGATGTCCACAACTCGTACTCGTCCATCTTTGGCAGGGTAAACTTGAACAACAGTTCCCTTTGGCCAACAATTTCGGGGATATCCCGGATCCATCACGATAACGAGGTCTCCTACTTCAATGTTTCGGGACTCTGCCATCCATTTGGTGCAAATGATGATGTGTGACAAATATTCTTTAACCCTTATTTTCCAGAACTGTTCCAACAGTTGTTGAGTGGCCTTCCAACGGTTTAGGTAAATCAGGTCTTTTAAATCAGTTGTTTGTGGAAACCGGAAACTGGCATATGATGGTCCAATCAAAAATGGTTTGGTGTTAATGGTTCTGCATCGGCGGAGACTATGATGGCACATTTGTCAGCGGCCGGCTATTTAAGATATTTTCGATCTCGTAGAATAGTGTTCTAAGCACATATTCATGGGAATGTCTGTCCTTCAGCATTTCGAATAGGTGGTGTTTAATTAATCGTATAAGACGCTCCCAGGCTCCACCCATAAACGTCTGTTTATCTAAACGTCTGTTGCATTTTGTCGTGATTCCAATTAGCAGTTGCATCGGCTTTCCTAAAGTTTGTCCCGTTGTCTGAGTACATCTCTTCCGGGAATCTTCGTCGACTGGCAAATTGTCGAAACACAAACATCAAAGCGTTACTGGATAGGCCGTGTGCTATTTCCAAATGCATCGCACGTGTGACCATGCAAGTAAAAATTACACCGTAACGTTTCATTTGGCTTCGTGTAACGGTGACTTCAAAGGGTCTCACATTTGATGAAGGGCCTGGCTGTTGGCTGCAATTGGCATTCCGGCAGTTGTCCAATGACTGGGATCTCTGGCATTGCCTTTTTATTTTTGCAGTGCTGACATTCACGGAAGATTTTTTTTAGAGTTTCTCTCAATCGAGGAATCCAAAATGTTTCCCGAACATTATAGATGATGGTGTCAACTCCCATATGATTAATCTTTGCATGATGCCGTTTGATGATTAATTTGGTAATGGGATGATTGCCGTCCAACACAACCGGATTTTTCTTGTCGTCTCTAATTTTCTAGTTCTTGAATTGGAAACCCAAAAAATTGCATTTTTTGCGAAAAGCAATGACGTCTTTGATTAGTTAAATCGCTTTTGGCTTGTCTGTTGCACCACTCAAATAATCGTCCATATAATGATTTTTAATTATTTCATTACCAGCTTCCGGGTACTCCACCATGAACTCGCAGGCATTTTGATTTTTTTACTTCCTGAGCCAGGCACGGACCGTATGTGTAACAAAAAAACCATTTGAATCTCTCGATGTTGATTCATTCCCCTCCATACTATTCGTTGGGCCGGTCGGTCTTCGGTGCGAACTTTGACTTGTAGAAACATTTATTTTATGTCGACGACGAATGCGACTCGTTGGATGCGGAAATTAATCAGGATGTTCGGTAGTGAACTGTACAAGTCGGGTCCAGATAATAAGAAATCATTTAGACATTTCCCGTTAAATTGGGATGCAGCGTCAAATACGGCCCTCATCTTGTTTGGCTTGTTTGGATTTATCACTTCGAAGTGAGGTAAATACCATGATTTTGAATTTGCCCTGTCGATGTCATTTGTGAATATTTTCTTCAAATATCCTTTGTCGATGTACTCTTTCATTTTCTGGGAATACAATGCTGCATAATTTGAATTTCTATCCATTTTTATCTCCAAACAGTGTAAACGAGAAATGGCAGTGATTTTACTCTCGGGGAGATTTGGACAGTCATCTTTCCATAAAACTCCAATTAAAACGTCGAATTGTGTGTTCAAGGATAATTCGAGTTCTGTCTCGGGTTTTGTTTCTGTTTGAGGTTTGTCTGTTTGGAAAACGTGGCAAGTGTAATCAGGAATGTCACCGGGCTCGTCAATATTCCTTAGGCTACCCAACCCAGTAGGGTTTTGCTCATGGCAGGACCGTTCCAGGGACCATATATGATTTTACGGTTGACAATCACAGGCCAATTGTCTTGTCCAATCGGAATTACTGGTGTCCCGTTGGTGAATGAAACTTTCGCGACATTTGGTAAATATTTAAAATATTTTTCGATTTTGTCGAATTCGATTGATTGTTTTGGTATAGTAAAAAGCCCTTATTGTCTTAACGTGACGAAGAACGTAGGCTTCGCCTGGTCGTAGTTTCCGTTAATTGATACACTAACTATTTTTGAATCATCTTGCTGCTTCACTTGGTTATTTGTCCATTGTATATCTTGAGCGATTGAATAGGACCGTCCAATCCCAACTTATTGGATATGTCTTCGTCGATAAATGAAACTGAATTTGCATCGTCCAATAACGCAAATGTTTCAACCGTCATCTTGGGACCTTTCAGTTTGACGGTAACTATTTTGCAATTGTTGATGCCGCAACTTTTTCGCTGTTTGCAAAACTTCAGTATGTGTCCTGGGCTTAGACACGAAAAACAATGTGGATTTTTTGTGATAAAACCCCATTTTCGATTGACATCAGATTTGTGAAATTTGGCATACATTTAGAACTGAAACGATTTAGTAAACAACATAACTGGCACTGTACAAAAAAAGAACCTAAGCGTGGGAACCCGTTTCCTTTAAAGTCGAAGAAAAAGTCGAGTTTTTCTTAAGGGTCGTTAATTTTACATATGTGATAACAATAGAAAGAGCAACAAGATTTTATCCCTAAATTCGAAGACAAGAACAAGTAGTTTAGGAGATAGAGGGTCACCTAAACTGCAATATTTTGCAACTTTCAGGTTAAAATCAATAAATTATAAATTTTTATTTAACACCGCCGCTGCCGATATTACAAAAGCTCCTAATATAAGTTCAATATCACTAGAAAAAAATCTAAATACAGGCAACACTTTTACTAGCACTAAACTAAACAGAATGAACACTGCTGAAATGTAGAATATGGTCGAGAAGAGAATACCACTCTTCTATGGGCAGCCAGATGTGGAGGCATCTGAGGTTCATTTTTTGACGGAACACAAGAAGGACAAGAATTACTACAGCAAATATTACTGGAAGAACTGATAGGACGGTTACGAGGTAGGGCTTACGAGACAATAACGGACATTCAAATCACAACTGTAGAAGAACTCCACATTGCAATTACAAAGAATTTCCTGCCTACATACTCAATCGAATTTCTGAGTGGCTGTTCAGCCTAACCAGCAAAATAGTGAACAGTGTGTCGATTTTGGCAAAAGAGTAAAAGGTTATACAACGGACTATGAAATAGGCATCAAGTGCCAATATGGTGAAGTGAATGCGATACCAAAACCATTGCTACAGAGTATATGGTGCATGGTGTATTCACAAAAGGTATTCTAAATCAGTCCATTAAATCTCACCTGTTAATGGCTAACAATGTAAGGATTGACGAGCTGTATTAGATAGCAACGAGACTGGAATCTTGTTTTTCGTCAGACGCTGTGCACGAATAATGATGAGAAATGCCAACTGTGTTGGCACAAGGCAGAAGAGCATTAGAGGACAGGACCAGGTTCACGCAATACAGAGACGAAAGGGTACAATATAATAAACCAGTATTCCGAAGAAAGAATCCACCATTTAAGCAACAGTATCACAGCCAACTGAATTCACCATTTCAGCGGGAACCATTTTACCAGAAAGAAAGGACTACAAACAGTAACCAACGGATACAATACGACCGACAAAAAACAGAGAGACCACACTATCAGAATCAGCAAAATTCCACAATTCAGCACCAAACACAAAAACCAAGGGATTTGAATATACCGAATACCCACTATCAGAATCCAAAACAAGACCAGGCATTCCCATCAAGACCACGCAATACGGCAAGAAGGCCTAACAGAAGGTATGTGAAAGACAGATGATCAGATGCAAGGATTATCGATCAACTACACGAAAGCCGTCGTGTGGCCAAAAAAAGAACTGTCCAGTACTTCAGTTTCCAGACTATAATAAGACAGCACCAGTACTTCAGTTTCCAGACTATGATAAGACGTTCATAGTTACCACAGATGCAAGCGACTATGGTCTAGGTGCAATATTAAGCCAGTTAAATGATGGAGACGATTTACCAATCGCATATGCAATATGATCACTCAAAAACTCTGAAGAAAATTATTGAATCATCGAAAACAAGATGCTGGCAACGAAGTGGGCTGTAGATATATTTCGCCCATATCTTTTCGGCAGAAAAATTACAATTAGGACAGACTATGAGCCACTAATAGGTGATCTAAAGAACGCATCTAAAGGATAATAAAATGGAGAATACAGCTAGCAGAATATGACTACAACATAATACATACGCCAGGGAAACTAAATGCAGGAGCAGATGCCTTAAGCAGAGTAAGGAGAATAGAAATAAACATCATAACCACGTCAAAAACTAAAAAATCGGATGAATCAAACAAACAAAAAATAAGGACGTTTATAAAACCGTTATTACTATAATATTGGGGCTCCTTGAGTTAGTTAAAATGCCGGTTGGATTGCGAAATGCAGCGCAAACATTTCAACGTTTTTTTAACATCGTGGTATCCAGTAAATATTTCTAGCCAAACATGAATATATATATATATATATATATATATATATATATAAACAGGTTTGTGGGCTTAAACATGTATCTACTGCCAGATAGCAAAGGTCCTTCGAAATACTCGGTCCAAAATTGGGAGATTTAAGTTACCTTTGACCAGATTTAAAAATATTAATTTAGAATTAGTCGGTTCATTGCCTCCTTGCAGTGAGGTTCTATATTTTAATCATCATTGATAGGTTTACACGTTGGCCGGAAGCAATGTCTCTGTTAGAGAGATTTGGAATTCCATTAAACATATCGGCGGGCCAAGACAGTCAATTTATGAACAATCTTTTGCAGGAATTAAGAAAAAAGCTCGCGGTAAAAAATCGAGACTAATTTTAAAACATTTTTTCAAACCACAATAGTTTTATAGAATAATAAAACGATTCAATGCTTCAAAAGTTTAAAACTTATTTAAAACTATAAAGCATTAACTTTAAACTTAAAAAGTTTTGATCTAAAATAAAACCAAAAACCACTTGAAATAAATCCTTTTTGTTTTGGCAACTAATAAAGAAAATTCTAACCGTTTGATTTTAAGTACAAATAAATTATATATTTGGTCATACTAAATTTAAACATAAAAGTTTTAAAAATTTCAAATTTTCTGTTAAATACTAAAATTGAAAACATAAAAGTTTTAAAATTGTCCATAATAGTTCTCAACTAAAAAAAAAAACAATATAAGAGTTAGGTTAATATTTCCATATTAAAAAATTGAACGCATCGATGGTGTAATAAACGAAATTTGCATTGTTTCTTATAATTCACTAGAACAAAGTGATCTTACGAAGTATAAAAACGTAAATAAAGTTTAGGCTAAGAATCTTAGTTAAGGAATTTTATGTAAATATTAACAAACTAAAAAATTTTTAATTTAAAAAAAAATTACATCGTTAATGTATATATAATGGTATTGTTTGTTTGTTTGTTTGTTTATTTCTATGCAATCTGTTTTTGGGGCCGAAGCTCACCCAACTCTTTCGCGGTTAATTAACGTCCTACTTTACGCCATTACTAGCCAAATCGAGGACGCGCGAATACAGGTTCGCGTTTCAAATATCCATCTGCACATTGCATTGCTCCAGCCAGTCTGTTGGCATGGACGATGGTTCGGCCCATGAATTCTGCACTCCAACGGAGGGTCATAGTTGTGTTCATCGTCATCACCGATCGTAATCAAGTGATGAAAAATCCCTTTTGCAACCCTCCCCCGTTGGGATTCGAACCCGGTACCTCCCGTCCCAAACACCGCAGCTTTAACCACTGCGCCAATTGCTCGGTATATATAATGGTAATTGTATATAGTTTAGGTTAAGAAGATAATAATAGGTTAAGTAGTTAAAATAGTTTTAAGCCAATATATCTCAAATACTTAAGAAATTTATAAAACAATAGATGTAATACTAAAATACTTATTAATAATAAATAGATGATAAAGTTTAGACTAAGAACCTTTACTTAAGCTTATGGATAAGGCAAAAACCCCTCTCACCATTGTGGATTGCAAGATGAAGGAGATCGAGTTATTACTTGCAAAATGCACAAGCTTTATCGGAATAACAAAATTTACTGGAAACATTCTTAATCGCACCACGTGCGATTAATTTTTAATCGGATAGTCATAGCTGGAGAATTTAATGCAAATCACCGTAATTTGAATTGCGCTATGGCCGGAAATCCTTCAACTATAGACCTAATTCTTTCCTAAAATTATTCAAAAATTACTAATATAGAATCCATAAATGATTTGTCCTCAAACCATTACTCAGTTCTCTTTGAACTAGGTACCAGTCCAATAAGAATACCTTCGTCTCCACCTCGAGGAAAAATTTTATGGAAATCATTCCGTGGTTAAATCGATAATAAGTCTCTTTCCAGCTCGGAACTCATTGATTCTAACATAAATATACTAACAAACCATATTTAATTAACAATAAACTCATCTTCATCGGTAATCCCTAATTCAAATAATATCACAACTAGACGTCCTTTTATAATTGTAGTTGAAGATTTGATTTCACAGCGCAATAGGCTTAGGAGTATTGCGGAGCGAACACTAGATCAATCACTTAGACACCCTATTAATCAATTTAACAAATTAATCAAAGCTAAACTAGTAGAAAATTCTAATATTGCATGAGATAAAAAGCTTAGAGGTATAAAACCTAATCACACCTCGGTTTGGAAGTTAGTTAGTAACTTAAAAAACCGAGGTAATAAAATGCCACCACTAAAATCGAATGATCAAGTAGTTTATACAAATTCCGATAAAGCCAACCTTCTTGTGAAGCAATTTCATCTCGTACACCAAACCTCTCTCCATCCAACAGATCTCAAAATCGAGCTAAAAAATCAGTTCAAGAAATAGAATCATCTTCAATTAAACTTACTTCTGGTGATGTTATTCATCCACCAGAACTGAGATAAATTCTCAAAAATATTCGTCCAAATAAGGGGTCTGACCATGATAATTTGTCACCTCTATTAATCAAAAATCTCCCAAAAAAGGCATCATGTATCTATTAGCAATATTAAATGCATGCATACGCATTTCTTATTTTCCTTTAGTTTGGAAATATGCCAAAGTTATTCCAATATACAAACCAAATAAGTCATCTTCAGATATGTCCAGCTATAGGCCAGTCAGCCTCCTTCCTGTTCTAGGAAAATTCCTTGAACGCACTATTCTCACTAGAATACTTTCCCATGTAGATGGTTTTAAAATTCTAGCTGACTACCAGTTCGTTTACCGATCGGGTCATTCTGCTCAACACCAACTCGTTCAACTTGGTGAGCATGTTACCTAATAATGTCAAACATGAATAAGTCTACTGGACTTATCATGCTTGATGTTGAGACAGCATTTGATTCAGTCTGGCAAGATAGACTCGTTTGCAAACTCCATCGGATGAACTTTCCAATCTGCATACTTAAAATAATCCAAAATAATAAATCTTCAGGAATACTCCACAGGGCTTAATTCTCAGTCCAATTCTCTTCAATATTTTCTCCAATGACCTACTAACACCCAAATTTTGCCAATTGGCTGTTTTTGCGTACGATACAGCAGTATTTTCTTCAATCACCAAAGATAGAATTCATTTATTATACAAAAGATTGATAGCGGGACTCCTTGAAATTCTACAGTTTTATAAACTATGGAAAATTAAGGTTAACACTACCAAAACTCAGGCTGTCATATTCACTAACTCCAATGTCATCAAGTCAAAAGCGGTAAATAGTGCAAGTGTTGGTCGTTGATAACTCAGCCATTCAATGGCAGAGCAGCGGAAATACCTTGGTTGTATTTTGGATTCTTGTCTGACATTCCAACTCCATATAAATTCTAAAGTGCCTTATACGCCATTTATGCACTTTTTCATTCGCAATCAAAACTTAACCAAACTAACAAGTTATTACTTTACGAAGTAGCTATTAGACCTATTCTAACATATGCTAACGCCCAAAGTTTTTATCACTAAGCTCACATCAAAATTCTACACATCCAGTTCCCAATTTGACAACCCTTTAGTATGCTCACTAGGCAACCCCCCATGATCTGTCCTTTCATTCCGAATCAAGCACAAATAAAAATCCAAAGACGTCAAATCACAGCTCTTGCCGGCTAATTCACGTTACCATTTCGACTAATAATGCGGCCATCGAATTTTTGACGCAGTTTCACTATTGTAACGCCCGATTTGTAGAAAAGCGCACTATCTTGCTGAAACTGAAGGTCGTCCAAACCAATATGGCCACAAAAAAGATGTTAGCGGTGGTAGTTGATTCCGTTGACCGCAACGGTCGCGCTGACCTCATCTTCGAAGACATACAGCCCAATAATGACACGCAATTAATGCATTGGCTTTCGCCATACTTAATTGTAAATTTTCTGATCCCCAAATGCGACCATTTTGTTTGGCTACGAACCCACCGAGATGAAAATGCGCCTCGTCAGGAAAGATGATTTTTTGAGCAAAATGATTTCGAACCAATTGTTTTTGTTGTGGAAGTAAATTTCCAACATTTCATACTTTTGTTGAAGCGTTAAGTGACGCATTTCGTTAACTAGAAATAATATACTGAGTTTCTGTCAAAAAAAAATGACAATAGTTTTGCCAGAGCCAAAATAACCAATATGTCAAATCTGAACCGATAATTGGGATACCCTATATATCTCTCCTTCCATTTTTTGTTTTTTTTTTCATGTTAATGTCTGTTTGTAGCATTTATCTTAGTAAGTTAATATTTAATATGGTGTTTGGTCAAAACGATTATAATCTTTCTTTAAAGCTGCATACATAACACTGAACGAATATCCCAGGATATTCATCCGTTCTTTTTGCCCAATCAAATCAGCCATAAGGAAGGATCCACGCCCTAATTGAGATAAAATTATTTTATTTTTAAGCAAAATATCCGAAGATGTTAGCCAAATTAAAAAGAGATAAAGAGCATGGATGAAAAATTCAAGGATATTCATTCGATATTATAAATACAGCTTGACACGTTTATTCAAAAACTCCTACAAGTAACGTAATAATACTACTTTGAATTAGTAATAATACCAACAGAATTTGAATTTTTGCGAAATTTTATTAAAGTTTCGTTAGAGTATTTATTTTTATTAGATGGTGTTTTGTTTGCTCGGGTGACTACTCTGTGATCTAACTGTTAAGGGAATCAATTTTGTAATCCTAAAATGATTTCATGGTAGGTTTCAACTTCCAGGACACTAATAGAACACCGTTGGTTGGCTTCCGTCTGTCGTTTAAAATTTAAGATTTTGATTAGATAACGGATGAAGTAACCCAATTTTACGGTGTTATTATATATATATATATATATATATATATATATATATATATATATATATATATATATATATATATATATTTATAATATATATATATATATATATATATATATATATATATATATATATATATATATATATATATATATTTATAATATATATATATATATATATATATATATATATATATATATATATATATATATATATATATATATATATATATAATATATATTTATATATATATATATATATATATATATATATATATATATATATATATATATATATAAAGATATCCGGGATCTGGAATAAATTAAATATAATTTAAAGAGGCCAGAGTTGGTCCAAATTTTCATGAAACCCAAAAAATTAACGAAGTTTTGTTCGGGAGGTGCCCGAAGGCTTCATGTTAATTATATCCAAAATGACCTGATCTAAACATGACAAACATCGGCAAAAAAATGTCCGAGTTAATATTAGAAACCCGAAAATTGAATGAAATGAAATTTTGAAAAATTTTGAAAAATATTGTATTAGATTTGTCCTTGGCATGCAAATCATAAATAGTAAAAATTTTCATGATTATTGGTTAAGCAAAAAAAATAAAGACAAACGAATTGGTTGGAACCAAATAATTCCGTAGTTAAGTTTCATAAAAATTAAATTTAATACTACTAAAAATTGGAAAGTAATTCAATGAATACACCCCCAAAATGGAGATAATGGCAATAATTGGATTGTCTGAAAGGAACAACAACGGAAAACGTACTGGTCACACCAAAAAATGAAACATTGGGTCCATCTTTATTATCTTTAGCAGATCTGGACGATTCTACTGGTTTAAAAGTTACACAAAGAAGTCTTATGAGGACTTTATTCAGTCTTATGAAGCAAATACCGGATTGGAAATAATTTAGGGTAGTCTATTCTTGAAATTTTGATTATAAAATTTGAAATGATTAAAAAATATGCTAGAAGCACTTAGTCATAATTCTACCAAAAAACGTCTTTGGAACTTTTTTGCGGCAGATACTAGAAAATTAAATTATAAAACTTTTAAACAATAAATTCATTGTGTTGCTGTAAACTTGGACTTTCTCTTGGAACTCGTAAATAGCATAAAATAAGCATTCAATATCTTTGTTTGTTCTTTTGATGACATGCTTTTCTCTCGGTCAGTGGATAGTTGCATTCTTTTTCATTTGTCCACTTTAATATGTGTCTGTAATGCTTTTTTACGGCTAAAAGCATTACAGACACATATTATTGTAACATTTTTGGCGGCTTGGCAAACATTGCCACTGCATCATCGGATTAAAGGTATTCATCAACCCAAAATGAAATAATACAACGTATAATTAATACATAAAGGGACATGCAGATTTACACCTGCATAACAGTCATGGCAGTACATATCGAGTTGGTAAGCGTCCTGTCTAGTGAAGAATTTTTCGGTGTATTCAAACTTTTTATAAGCAGACAAGTTGTGCCCGGCGTCATATATACAGAGCTGAAGTTCAAATGGAATTTTAATCCACCATAAAGCCCATGTTTTGGCGGGTTCTTGGAAAGTTATGCGTAAACAGATATTCCAGCAGCCGTAAACAGTTATGCGTAAACAGATATTCCAGGTTTGTGGCCATGCATCATTTGAATACATCAGCTACGGTGATCCATGACACAATAGTTTGTGGATGACAAGCTCAGTTGGAAGATTTTTTTTTTAAATCGGCGGGATTTTCTGTGTATTAATCATGACCCCAAACAGCGTTGGAAATTGATAAAGATTTTTATGTGGCAGGAAAGCTTCAAGAACAATTTTCGAGTCCGTGCATGGAAAAATGCTGTATTTTTATGCAATGCGATTGGATGATCACCTTGATGAGTTCTCAATTTACCAGAAGCTGAACTTTAGAAAGCTCTTGAGCTTGGATTGGAAATAAAACCGACGTAGTAGAAGCAGCATTCAGGAATTGTGGTTTTTGAATTTCATCAATAGTCATATAGTAATGAGTAAGTCGTGTATTCCTTTCCATTTTTTCATCCGATGGAAACTCATAATCTCACCCTAGGTGTACCAGAGCTGCTGAAAAAGTAATTTTGTGGTTATCGTTATACTGGTGATACCCATCCCAATGGAAAAAATAGACGAAAGGCAAAGAGGTATGGTAACCGTCGTTTCGTGAAACTTTTATGAGGTTTTGGCTCAACGTTAGTTTCACTGCAGTTTGATCCCTATATAGGTATGGATTTTAGAAAATGAGGAGTTAGATATCCATTTTTGAAATAAGATCTTTGTTCGTGTTTTGGATACGTGTTTACGTGTTTTCCAATCCAAGTTGATGTACAGCTCGTGTGGCATACAATAGACCGTAGGTTGTATCAAACGTTGCTGTAAGAAGCTCTAAATGCATCAGAGGCTTGTGTAGATCATTACACCACACAAATAGCTGCTATCTGCAGACTTCATGGGTGATTCGGATTTTTTGGTACATTCGTGTACCATTCGTGTATATCAACATCCATTTCATATGAAATAAAAACCAAAAATTTAACCGGTCTTCCCGTTGCAGACGGCTTTCGATGGAGTAAAATCGGGAACAGCTTTCTGATGTAAGTTTTCTAGCCAAAGAAACTTTTATGAGCTCCAGGATTTACTAACTCACTCACCTCCATTAAATTCTACGGGAAGACTGATCTTCGTTGGTTAAATGTACTGGTCAGTATTTTGGGCTATTAGATCGGTTAGTCCTCCCATATAGGTCACAGAAAGCGGAATCTATTTCCAACCCCCAAAAGTATATTAATGTCATGATAAAGAGAGTATAGTGGATCCGAAAATGTTACCGATTTGATTGCGGGCCACTTTCTCTAGATTCCTTTATCAAATCTAGGCAGTTTTCATGTTAGTTGCTTAAGAATCTCGCTTCAATTTCCATAGTAAAGTCGTTTTCGAAATAAGAAATTAGCTTTATATCAGAGAATCGATGCCCGATTTGTTTGCTTCCTATCTTCAGATAAGTTATTCTGCCTAACCAACACAAGGTCGAGATGGGCACTTTTTATAGATCTGTGTTTCTTGAACAACAGACTCCGGCTGATGCAACAAATTCCTTCCTTTGAGTTATTTGGAGTTCTAGGAACATCCATAAAGCAAATGTACCTATCGGAAAATGATGGTTTTTGATCCTTTGTGTTTGTTATTGTGGCATTGACACTGCTGGTTACAAAGAACAATGATGATTTTGCAGACTTATGCCTTTGATTATTTTATAACCACCTCCGACGTATCACACATATTTCCAATGCCATTAGTGGACATTTTATCGGCTAATGGAATTCCCATGAATTTATCAATAAGCGATTTCTAGACTTTATATTGTTTGTATTTCCTATCAGGAGTCCCTTCCAGCATTGAAACTTATGGATGTCAGGTATTTGTTATTGTTGTGAACCGCAGTGTCGTATAGATGTTTAAGCATGTTGTACTTGTTATAATTATTTCCATCGATGAAGATGGTTCCGTTTCTCTAAATGCTGTTGGTCCTAAACATCGGGTCATGTGGCAAAGTCATACAATCATTGCAATCTGCAAACTTTCCGATGAACAGTGACGAAATCAATGGTTCAATCGCATATTTTCCCTACCAGTACAGGATAGCTAGACTTAAAGGTAAAGATGGATTGATAAAAACTGACCTGCAGTCTTACGTCCTTAATTTGGCTGAGAATTACGGCCCAAAAGCAAGTTGCATTAAATTAATAAATTATAACAATTTCCAAATAATCGTTCGTTAAATTTTAAATGCAAATAAACTTAAATTACATTTGGCCGTGAAATAATTCAAACAATCCGTCAGGCCAAAATACATAATGCTAACGATTTTAGTATTTCAACAATGGCACCACTTTAATATAAAAATTGTGATGGCTATTGATTGGGACATTTAGTCACAGTAATTATCGTTAACTATTAACAATGAAAATTTAAGATGACCGTGTCACGTAATTTCTTCTTGAATAAATTGAGTTCGTTGATACATTTCACATAATTGCAACACTTTGTTATGCCCTATAAAGTTAACAGCAATGTGGTGGATTTCGGTCTAAAGCTGGTTTATTATATTTTATTACTACACAATCGAGTACTTCAAGGTCATCACTCATCACATGGCTAAGTACATCTTGCTTTTTTTGATATTCGGTTGCAAAATTTACTTGCCGTATTTAGTTCCATTGAAGAATGTGAGGAGTCATAGAACTTGCTGATCATCTAATAAAGGTACCCTTACTTCATAAAAAAATTAATTTTTTATATCTGAGCAAAAAGATAATGATTGGTTCTGAAAGCCAACCAATGCTTTAGCTAGAAAAGTGTACCGAATACAATCAAATATTTTAAAATTTAAACACTTTCTGCAAACGGAAGATGAACTTGCAGAATTATTATAAGTTGTTTGCATGACTGGAAATGGATAATACCTAGCATACGATGGATTAGTACGTGGGTAACCCACCAAATCTATCATGATATAATAATAAACCATCGTAATGATATCACAGCCATACTTGAATTCGTGGGGTTTTCAGTCTACAACTTTACTAAAAGCTTTCCTTGAAAAATCAACTTTAAGCGAAGCGGAACTGAATAAAAATAACTTTTTTCAAAATCGATTCAGCAAACATCAGACAGTACAGCTCGAAAAACCCCTTAAAATTACATATCTATCCCAATAAATTGACCAGGATTATGTAACAGCTGAGGGTCAAACGTCTTATAGAAGGGTCCAGTTCAACTTGAACTTTTGAATCTTTTATTTCCAATATTTGAAAGTAGAACCATTGAAAAATTGAATAGTTGGACAGTAAATTATGTTCTATAAATAGAGAATAGACAAATGCAAAATTTTGTTACAATTGGCAAAAGGAAAATATCATTTAAGATTTCCAGGTAGACGACCAAAAATTGTATTACTCGTAAAACATTTAAATTATAGTTACCATCAAAAAGTAACATGGACAGTCAAAAATGAAAGTTGTTTGCCCAAAACTAAACTGTATACCTGTTGTATTGATTACTTAAGTTGGTTAGATAAGTTTTATTATCTTTACTTCCAAAAATTGTAATTTTAGTGTTAGAGTATGTAGGTAACGATGTTTTTACATTCCTAATTACCTTATCCATCATCGTCGTTGCTCTAATTTTACATTAACTCATTTACAAATATTACAACATCATTTTTTACTATCAATTCGATAATTTAAATTAGACCCTACAGACACATTCATTTTCATTAAAAACCATGTATTATGTTAATTTATGTATACGTTCGCAATTTACTATGGAATTTTTAAATCAAGGTTTTATGATACTCGTTCCTACTTCCATTGATATAAGAATGCGACATGTGTGCACCTGTTTTTGGGTGGTATACTTTACGAGTCATACAAGTATTTTCCAATGTCATTCAAGGCAGTTTGGTTTTTGAATATGGTTTTTAATTGTACATTGCAAAAATATGCCGCCCCATGTTTTTTTACAAATGTTACTGTTGTCTTTCTATTTATTCTCAATACATATTATGTAATTTATGAGATGTGTAATGACGTTAATAGTTTCATGTAATGCTGCTGAGTCGGACACATATTAGTAAATATTTCTGATAACATGGATAAGACTCTATAATAAAGGGTTTTTTGGCATTTGTTGTACTACCACTTTAATTATGAACAGAAATAATAGTACTGTATCGTATCGGGCATATTGTTACTTTATTCATGTCAAAGCACCAACATGCAATTTTGCGTTTTAGTATGTTTCATTTTGCATTAAGTGTAATCAAAAGTATTTTAGTATTACGGAGTATTACTTTTTAATTCAAAAGAACTGTTAAAAGTCATCGTTTGATTAGGATAACTGATGGTGATGCTACCGATTAACACGTGTAAGTCAGGCCAGTCAAAAATATCTGAGATGAAGTAAACGTTACTCGATAAAGACTCCTGTCGAAGGCAAGATGCACTAGCAAAGTTATTGAAAATTTATCGTTCAACCATTCTAGTCTCTTATATACAACGAATTAAACGCAAAGAAATTGTGTATCATTCGAATTAAAGGCAAGAGAATTTAAAAGGCTAATTTTAATTTGTGAACAGTTTCGGCCAAATCCGGAAAGTTGTTTGCATCATATTACGACATGACGAGAAAAATTTAATAAACAACGATAACCCCAACGGACTAATACATCGGGTCAACCTGGGTCCATCAGTGGTTTATACCTCATACTTTATATTTCAGCTGTGGTTGTAGTGTATTATGAGTTACTTAAACCCGATAAAATCGGTGATCGAAGAAGCTTTTTTCGGATTTAAATTTTTTATTTCTTCTTTTAACTCACGGAGCAGTTTGCAGTTTGCATTTCAAGCTCTGTATACAAATATTTACATTTTCATTCGCAGATTGTCTAGGTAGTGATTGAAACGTTTCTTCGAAGTGTACTTAAACCCGATAAAATCGGTGATCGAAGAAGCTTTTTTCGGATTTAAATTTTTTATTTCTTCTTTTAACTCACGGAGCGTTAAAGTTTGCATTTCAAGCTCTGTATACAAATATTTACATTTTCATTCGCAGATTGTCTAGGTAGTGATTGATACGTTTCTTCGAGGTGTCTCGCAAACACATCCGCTTTTTGCTTACTACTACGAGCCCACGTACATCATTTCTAATAGGTGCTGTGGTATGTTTTAGTCTCTTTTGGATCGATTTTGTTGCTTTCTATAGGGAGTATTCAGTAATAGTTTAATAGTTTCGCTGAATGTCATGATAACAGGAGAGTGATCTGATGTAAGGTCTTCATTATTTTCAATTCGTATGTAGTTGTCAGATATTTCTTTTGTTACATAGAAATCTGTAACATCAGGAGTTTTGTTTAGATCTTTTGGCCAGTAAGTAGGTGCGCCACCAGATTAAAAGTGGCATTTTATTTTTTTTTGCTGCTTTAAACAGTTCTCTTCCTTTTTGGTGTTGTAATTCGGGAGCCCCAAAACTGTTTTTTTGCGTTGAAGTCACCGCCAATAATGAAACATCGTTTTAAAGAGTGAAAAAGTTATCGTATTGTTCTTTTTTTAAGTTATAGCGTGGTGGACAGTATATAGCTGAGATACTTACATTTTTGTTCTTGGTTTGAATTGTGATTGTTGTCACTTGCATGGACTCAGTTTCAACCTTCATTTCTTCATGGTGTTTTATATTATTTTTAATGAAAATGGCAGATCCCCTCTTGCCCTTTCTGCTGGATGAATAGCATGGTAGAAACTGTACCCACGTATTTTGCAATATGAAGATCTATTAAAATGGCTTTCAGAGATTAAACATATGTCAATTTTTGCGTGTTTAGGAATATTTCTAGCTCAGGAATGTGATGGATTAGCCCATTTGCAATCCATATTACTATTCTCAGCGTTTGTTAGAGTTTCCAATTGGTCAAATATAAGTTTATTTATTTCATCTTGCTCGTCAAGTTTTTTATTTAAAGCTTTTACGGTTTTGATGAAATCTATTTGAACTTGGCCAGTATTATTTACTTTTGTGGTTGATTCTTGATTTTTTGCAACTTCTGCATATGATGCGTTACCTCGTAGATTGTATAATCCCTTATTATTCGGTTGGTTTGTTGTACCAGGGTTTCTTTGATTTTGCTCAGGATTTCTTAAACTGTTTCAAATTTTTTGCAATTCTAAAACTACTTCACAACCACGATAATTTTCGGGGTGTTGTCCTTTACAATTTATGAATATTGCTGTAGTGTTTTTGTCTAATGTACATATGCTCGTAAGATGCTTACCAGCACATTTGACACATCTTACGTCACGCCCGCAATATTTCTGGGTATGATTATAACTTTGTATGTTTATAACTTTTTTTAAATTTATATTACACTTATTAGCGTAGCCCCTCTAAACTGGTCAGTGAAATGGCAATGATCGCGAACTCTTATATCATCAATATTAAAAGGCTTTTCGCATAAATGGCATGCTGACACTGTTTTAAACAAAGAATATTCTTCTTCAGTCAGAGCATCCATTTCGATTGGGTTACTCAACACTTCATCAATAGATTTAGCTAAATATGCTTATTCTTTACTAAATCAAGTTACACAATCCTCACCACAGTATGATTTGTAGTATGACAGTTTGTTATCATATGAGCATTTCACATAATAACCTATACTACACGGCTCATGGTTTTGATATTTATTATTAATTTCTACTTTTTGTAATAGACATTCCAAATCTGCATAAATTTTGAATGGCGTAACTATTTTATTCTTGAAATTTTAAAATTGACTGGTGTTTTCTTCATTTTGAGGTAACCTAATTTTACAAATACCTACCTAATTTAATGACCATGTAAAAATGACCAATGTAAAAATGACTTAATTTAATGACCAATTAATCACCATGTTTTAGTAGTTCTTCCATTGATTGAAGATAGTATAGATAGTGTTCACAAAAAAATGTTTGCCTGTCCCTATTCCCCAATTGCGATGATAATAGCTGAGAAAGATTTTTAATCCATACATAATGATACTTATTCGGCTCGTAGTCACTTAGTTCACTTCCTGATCCATTTTCTTCATCTTTAACCAGTTGTTGTTGTAATATAATTCTCTGATTTTAATAGTTTTAATATATAAACATTGATTAAAATATTGTTCTATTTCTCAAATCGCGGAATTTGATTAACTGCCGTTGGGAATTGTATTCCTGTTAAATTGAACTCCTTAGAGTAGTGATGATATTTAATTGTACGTTCTGAATGTTTTTTTAGGATGTAATGCAGCTATTAAAGACCACGCAAAACATGCATCATCACTATTTTTAACGTTGATCCCAGTTGTGGTGTTAGTTAATTAATATTCATAGTTAAGTTTACGACTGCAGATATAGCCCAACCGCTTTGCTTCTCTTGAAACTCTTCGAGATCTTTAATATTTTTTTACAAACCAATCATTAATGTTCGTTTGTAGATCACATGATTTTTTGTATTCATGTATTTAAACTCAAAATTATCTTCATCATCATTATAGATTTTAAACTCACCACAGAAAATGCCATTGAAAATGTCAAAGACGTTTCATTTTTTAGTAGCTTTTTGATTCGAAGATGAAAAGTTTTCTGACAATCATCCAAAAAACTAATTGGATCAGTATGAACCTAGTTGATTATGATTAAAGTTTTAATACGATTTTGAAAAGCATCTTGTAAATATTCGCAATTTATCCGTTTTGATGTGTATTTTTGCACTTTTTTATTTTTTCGCTACATTTTCATTTGAGTTCGAAATCCTGTTAATAAACCAATAGCACAATGAGTTTGATTTTTTCCTTCCAAAGTGGTGCATTTTTGTAGCTTGTTTTTAAGAAATTTTTATTATATTCCTTACACATTCCTTTGTGTCTTGTAAAACCTCGGGATTTTGTTTGGCACTAAGAATAGCTGATTCAGTTTGGTTTACTAATTGATGTTTTTGTTTGTTTGTTTATTTTCTATGCAATCTGTTTTGGGACCGAAGCTCTCCCAACTCTTTCACGGTTAATTAACGTCCTACTTTACGCCATTACTAGCCAAATTGAGGACGCACGAATACAGGATCGCGTTTTTTTTTAAATATCCATCTGCACATTGCATTGCTCCAGCCAACCTGAACTGGCATGGACGATGGTTCGGCCCATGAATTCTGCACTCCAACGGGGGTCCTAGTTGTATTCACCGATCGTAATCAAGTGATGAAAAATCCCTTTTGCAACCCTCCCCCGTTGGGATTCGAACCCGATACCTCCCGTTTCAAACACCGCAGCTTTAACCACTGCGCCAATTGTTAGGTCTAATTGATTTATTTTGGACATTTTCATAATTTTATTAATAACTTTAGATTTATAGTATGATTTATAGGTACTATTTTTTCTATGATCACTCTTAATTATTTTGAATATTTATCAACTGCTTGCTGAACAATTGGTTGCTGAACATATGGTTTTATAAAACCTGCAGAACACTAATAATTATGTTTATTTAAATATTAAACGATATGAACACTTTAAATTATATTTTATGAATGAAAATAATACCACAAACGCGATGTTTATATACTAATTAAGCACAATTTAATCTAGTGAATTATATATAAATTAATGTTAAGTAATTCGATAGTTTATTATTTTGTACATTTTTATGTGTGAATACCATTATATAAAATCATGTTTATACATGATAAAATTTTGATTTTAATACTTTATATATAAATTATAATTAAGAGAAATTAATGTAAAAAGTACCTGAATTATTATTATGTATTATTATTATTTTTAATTATTTAATTATTACTATAGAGTTAAATATATATAGGGTTTTTTATTGTTATTCAATAGGGTAACAACAACAAGCTAATTTTTCATTTATAGTCTCTCAATTGGTTGGTGTTTTAATGAAAAGATGCCAACAAATACAGATTTAGACCTTCATAGTAAAATCCGTACGTTTTTGGCCTAGAACTCTCATAGCTTAACTACTTACAAAAAATAAATCATATAATCGCAGAAAGTCTAATTTATATACACTATATACACAAATGTATACAAATTAAATTTTAAAAAAATTGATTAAACATTATAAACGATTGAATTAACCGTTTTAAGACAAATACCGGTATTTGTAAGCAATTTAAAAATGACAAAATAACCACATAAACGGAATAATATAAATATGAGTCGAACAAATATAATAAAATATATAATCTTATATAATATTTATCTTATCTGGCGTGCTTTGGTCCGCGCAGCACATGCTATCATCTTATCTCTGCTGCCTTTTAAAATTCCAAAATCCTTTCTTCCATAATCTTCCAGTGTCCATCCCTCTTTCTTATAGTCAAACCTTTGACGTTTGGATTGATTTCTACTTTATCCACTTTATGCACATTATATTAATTTTTTCACCGTTTTCACTTCTTCACTTTGTTATTATAATTTTACAGACAACTCCGAATTGAATTGTAAACATATTAAATCAACGATGAATGAATGGATTTCGATACACGTGCGCACAACTTAGTATTGTCTACAAATAGTGAAGCGTGCAAATATAAAGTGCCGCATGGTACCTCAAGGCAGCTTGTTTTGCATTATGCCGGGTAAATTTTTGCCACCATCACTACGTCTTCTTCAGACAGATGGGAAATTGAAGGGTTCGCGAAGCGAAAACGCAATGTGTGCTTCACGGTTTTTGTTAAATTCAATAAACCTGCAAAATGTGTTACCTCGAAATGCCTGAAACGCTAACAGGAGCAAATGGCTCTAAATTGCAAAAGTCTATCTGAAGACATCGAATGAATCGAAAAAGACGATTCATTTTGTGTCGTTATTTTAATTATTCAGAATTGGATGTTATGCGAAGCAAAGCTTAGTTTTGATCTGATGAGGAATAGTAATAATTTTATTAAAAATTAATTGTCGTCACATCAGGCCATGGCAATCGGGTGTGTTCACGTCATTCAAGTAAACAAATATATGAATACTTGAAACAAAAATTCTAAAAAGAAATAAAAAGTTAAGTGAAGTGCAATATTAACGATTTATCAAGAGCTTGAATGGTGAATTTATCGCAACATGACCGCAGCCAGGGCTATAAAACACTTGTTAAAAGGTTTAGAAAATATTAAATCGGAAGTATCAAATTTTAACGACGATACGAGAATCAGTGAGATAAAAACCAATCAAACTCTTCTAACCGATGATTGAACAGTACTCCAGGCCTTAAGAAAAGGCGCAAAAAGAAAATTTGATGATGCAAATTCAGACGCCATTGATAAAATTGAAGGGCTCTATCTTGAATTAAAGCGAAAAATAGTAAAATGGGAAAAACTTTATGAAGATAATAATAACCACCAAGCAAATAACACGTTGGATGAATTGATGCTCAATCAAACATTTACAACAAATGTTCACATTAAATAAACGAGAAACTGAGGTACGTCTGCTACATGTCAACATTCCATCCTTTAGTGGAAATTATTCAGAGTTCCCATCATTCCGCGATCTCTTTGAAGCTTCAATTCATTCAAACAAGGCTATTTTAAAGGTACATAAATTACAGTACCTTAAAGGACTGTTAAGAGGAGAAGCATACGCTTTAAACACTTATTCGACTATCAGCCATGAAAACTATGAAGAGGCTTGGGAAATAATTAAAATGAGGTACGATAAACGGAAACACTCCGTCCACTCTTTGTTGAAATAAAATATGGAGCAACCGAACCAATAACAGTGTTGCTCAAATACGTTCGATACGTCTGCTAGTCGAAAACTAGCGTATTGGACGAAGTTATTCGGGGCTTAAAGGTTTTAGGGGAACAGGCAAATAGCAGAGATCCTTGGCTAATCTACATTTTAATAAACAAATTAGATACCTAGTCGAAAGGTGCCTGGGCTCACAAAACTGCGGAGATAGATTATCCAACACTAGAGCAATTATTTCGTTTCCTTAATAAGAGAAGTGACGCTTTGGAAAGCTTGAATTCTTTAAAAAATAGAAAGCCGAATTCTTCTAAACGAATGTACGCTTTAATATCACTATAATCGCTTTAATATCGCTTTAGTGCTTAAATACATCCAACAAATGAGAGAGTATATAGAAATGGGACACATGCTGGAACTACATCAAACTGCAAGGTACGATAAGAGTGTATTCTACTTACCTCACCATATTCAGTGACAAAAGAAGACAGTGAAACTACGATGATGGTAAGAATCTTTGATGGTTCCAGCAAAACCAGCACAAGAGCCGACATAGAAAAAATGTATAGGGAGGTTATTGTATCATCATAAGACTGTAATTATCAACGAGTTCTTTGGCTTGAGAGTTCTAACCAACAACTAAGACACTATAAGCTGACTAGGTTAACTTTTGGTTTTGCTTCCTCTGCATTTTTAGCAATTTGAGCGGTATAACACTCAGCTTACGACATCGCAAATGAACAAATCACATACTCAGCGATTTTTATGTGGATGATCTGTTAACGGGCTCCTGCGACGTAGAATCTGCAAAACGATTAAAAGAAAATATTACACATACGCTAGAAATGAGTGGTTTTTGTTTAAGGAAATGGAAGTCAAACATTTTTTATTTATGCGAAGAGGGAGATGATATCCCCACAACCGAGCTTGGCTGTGACAATACCACAACAGTGAACATTTTAGGTTTACATTGGCATTCTGTATCTGGTGTATTAACATTCAAAGTCAACCAAGAATACGACGGTCCAATAACGAAGAGCAAGATCATTTCAGAATCATCACGAGTTTTTGATCCGATAGGTTTTTTGTCTCCATCAATTATTTTATTAAAAATACTGTTCCAAAAACTATGGTTCTTAAAAATCGATTGTGATGACAAATTACCAGAATACTTCCAACAAGTATATAGACGAATACGAGGAAAATTCATACATTTTGAAGATATTAAAATGCAGCGATTTACTAATCACTATCAAAATATTTCTTTCCATGGTTTCGCAGATGCAAGTGAAGTAGCATATAGTGCGGTATTGTACAGTAGAGTGGTTGACGATAAGGGAAAATAATTGTTAACTTTTTAAAGCTGCACCTGTAAAAAAGATCTCACTACCAAGATTGGAGCTATGTGTTGCTCATTTATTATCCAAGCTGATGTTGAAAGTGAAAGAAACTATAGAGCCTAATGCGAGGTGCTATGCTTGGACTGACTCATCCGTAGTGTTGGCTTGGCTGACAACCTACCCTGCTAAATGGAAAACTTTTGTTTCAAATAGAACTAGCGAGATATTGGATAAATTTCCCAGACAATATTGGGGGCACGTAGAATCATCAGAGAATCGCGCTGATCATGGTCAAGAGGAGTATATCCAAAGGATCTTTTGATTATAAAGCAGTGATGGCATGGTCTCGGATGGCTACAGCAACTCGAAACTAATTGGCTTACACCATTAAGATTAGAAGACAATCAACTGGCAATAGATGCTGAAGTGAAAAAGAAGAATGCGCGAATCTATGCGTTTTCAACGATTTGCGAAGGAACTTGGTTAGACGACATCTTTAAGAAAGTGTCAAAACTTAAGAAAATATATCGAATAATTGCCTACACAAAACGCTTTACAGAAAATTCAAGAACGAGAGATGCAAATAATAGAAATATTGGTGAATTAAACGCAACTGAGATTGAAGCAACTAAAAGTATTTGTATCAAATGGGTTCAAACAACACAACTCAATGAAGACATTGATAATCTACGATGAAATCAAAGGGTGGACCAAAAATCCAAATTACTATCTTTGGCACCATAGATAACATCAGAATTCTTAGAGTTGGTGGTCGTCTTAACAATGCTGACAGTCATTACAATAGGAAGCATCCTATTATACTACCGCCAAAGCATCTTTTCACAGAAAGGCTAATATAGGAGACACATCACAAAAATTTACACTTTGGACCAACACTCCCGAACAATCTTTTAAGAGAAAACTTTTGGATCATCAACTGTCGAACCAAAGTTAGGATGAAAAATTAAAATTGACTCCTATGTGCCAAATACAAACATAGATCTCAACTGATGGGAAATTTTCCAGTGGAACGAGTAACCCCTACAAAACCATTTACCAACTGTGGCATAGACTTTGCTGGACCTCTATATTTTGCATCCATAAAGGGTAGAGGTGGAACAAATCCAGTAAAAGGTTACCTTTGCATATTTGTTTGTCTATCAGTGATGCTATTTTACGCTTTTTATATATAAATATACTGTGTACATGTAGCGTTAGCGAATTATGTGAATGTGCTTGAAATATCTGAATAGTTGATTGTGTTTGTGTAGAGATGGTCGCTACAAAGTACTGGATTAACAAATAATTTTTTTTGTTTGTTTTCTTTTTTTTAGTAATTTTATATCGGAATTATGGGGGACGGGGTTGAAAAATTGTTACAGCTGCATTACAAAAAGCGGGGGAATTGTGAAAACAGGTGAGATTTTTCGTTACATGCTTACAAATTAACACATTAGGGTTTATTATCACTAATCTAACAAAACATAAATAAATATTATATCTTTTACTCTCTACATTGATCTTAATTTCTTAGTCAGGCCACTTAATTTCATTAGCTACTTCAATTTTGAATCATCTATGATCACGACTAACTCACGGCCTACTTTTGTGTAGACGCATCCAATTTCAGAAAATGTATGTGCTATTAGGGGTTAAACCTGAATATATGTATGCATGTATATTCTGAGGTTTGTCAAATATCTCCATTTTAATTTAGTTCATTTCCCTTTTGATCTAAGAAGATCATTAAATGATGTAGTACCAAATTGAAAAATGTTAACAACGTAAACATTTATAATAATAATTATAATAATAAACCGTTTTTATAGGCAAGATGTCACATTCTCTGGAATTTACAACACAGGAACTAAAGTTTTAAAATTTGTAGTAACATTTCAAAGATTTTTTTACTTACCTATGTTAACAACTTTTTGTATTGTACGCCAACCACATGTACTATTTCAACGAGGTAGCAGACACAATACGTATGCATATGCAAGTTAACCGTAGGCTTAATTCAAAGTATTAATTACATTGTAAATTTTTGTTCTTTATACGTTTTATATTGTCTCAACTTATTCATATCGCATAGAAAATTGTATACATTTTTAATGACCTTGACATAGCATTCTTGTCGTTTTATAACATTTTTTTTTAAAAGACTTTTTTCCGTCGTTTCCTTACATTATTTCTTCGTGATTATAAAGAGATTTCTATACATACATTAATAAACATAAATTCATATCCAAATCGTGTTGTGAAATATTTATTTTATGTAGGCTTGAACTTAAAATGAATCTGATGAGGGTTCAAACATAATTTTTGATTAAGAAATTCATGTTAGGTTAGCAATGAGTTTAGAGTATAGGCAAAATATTGACTGTATATTATAACCAGGGAATACGATGTGTCACGATGGCCAAATTAATGGTTACAATTATATATATAGATTTATTTATCAAAAAACTGTCATTTAAAAAAAAATCGATTTAGATAAGTCGAAATTTTTAGTCGATTGTTCTATATAGTTGTGTCCGATTATCGATACCATGTGGCATTGGTTGGTTAAATTGACTTATACAAAAGTATTCCCTAAGTATTTGTGTAATGCCTTTATTAATTTGACAATTGGGAATAAATAATGTACTCATGTTTCTGTACCAATTGTGTAAGACTGTTCATACCAATTATCTAGAAACTTAAAATTGATATATGCAATTTTTACAAACTGATCTTACAGATATTTATATACGTCTAAACCTATGTTACCTATGTTAACCTATGTACTCATCTATGTTTCGTTTTTGATTTTAGAATAACCCGGGCTAATGCATTCGTATGTGTCTTCAGTTTTAAGTAATGTTTCGAACTATAGACTCCATAAGTTTTGTTGGGTGGTTAAAATGCCCAGGTCATCATGTATATTGTGTTTCGGAAATACTAGTGTTTTCAGAAATTCGCTATTTGATGCGCTGGTCAATCCACATAACTGAATACCGCATATGTAAATATGGGCATAAGTATCGCTTTGTAAAGTAAGACTTTAGTATCAACTAAAAATCTTGATTTTTGTCCAATTAGCCAGTACATCTTAGCAAGTTTTATTTATTTTTTGATCTCGCTTTGTTTCTAAACGCTTTTTCCAGGTCAATCTTCTGTCCAGGTGTAAGCTTAATTATTTGACACTGGATTGCTGCGGAGTAATTACACCGTTCAATGCAACAGGTTCGTTTGTTTAGTGTGAATGTAACATATGTTAGTCTATTTTTGTTGCTTTTATTCCCCTTAACCAGTTCTCAATTTTATTCAAACGATTTAAAATTGTTTTGAAGCAGTTTGGTCTTATTTGTGAGACACTTAGATGGCCGTATCATCAGGGAATGTTGATATTATTGGGCCCAAGACGCTTCCTTGAGGAACGCCTGCTCTAATAGCCAGGCTTATGTATTAATATGGTATCTTCAACATTTGAGGAATGTACGAGTAGTTTGCATTAATGGGTTGAAAATGTACATTAATAGTTTAATGCCCAGTAGCTCTTTAATCATTTTCCGTTAATAATATCATGCCCTGATGTTTTTTTCGGATTTATGCAGTTTCTTAAATAATTTTGGATACCTTCATTTTTTTCTCTCATCTCTTAACTAGATGGCTGAACAGTTCAACATCCATCTTACGTGGGTGTCAGGGCATTTCAACATAACGGGGAATATTAAAGCCGATGAACTCGCTCAACTGGATACCTCCTATCGCATATTACCAAGTAAGGCTGACATTGGGGTACCACTTTCTACGTGTAAGCTACTTCTTAAGGAAGAAGCATATTAAATCACAAATGAAAGGTGGTCAAAGCATAGCACATGCGTCATTACGCGGCAGGTTTGGCCTATACTAGACTTAATCAACTAATATCTATGAAGCGATGTAGTATTGGTAAAATTGTGGGTGTCACTGGACACTGTCTCATTGGTAAGCATGCAAGTAGACTTGGTTTTCTCTCTCATGATTACTGTCGTGTTTGCATGAATGAAGAAGAAGAGGAAACTATTCTCCACTATCTATGCACCTGCCCTAGTCTGGTTCAGTACAGGCTTAAGTTTCTAGAAGCTCGTATCCTGTGTGATCTCACAGACCTCAGCGGAGTGAGTGTTAGGAGTATTCTACGCTTCGTCAAGAGCTCGAATTGGTTTCAGTAGCAAGAGGTGGAAAGAAAATTCGTTGTAATAGGGCTACGGACCTTTTTGTGTCTATGCCACGCCCCTGTTTGATGACCACCTAAACCTAATCTAACCTAACCTATGTTATTTATTTTATTTTACAATAATATTATTTCGCGTATCTATACCAAAACCAACACGAATGTATTACAAGCCTGATTGTTGCATTGAGTACTCAGATACTCTCTCAAATTTGTCCATCTATACTTGATTGTGTTGGTGAGAATATAGCATAGAAATTGTATGTTTTTTTTTAAACTAAAATAACTATAACTTCTAACTATAAGAAGTGTTGATCTATACACTTATTATTTATTTATTTTCACCCGATCATATAACTTTTTATTTTTACAATAAACACGTTGTGTGCGTTTGTTTCTTTTTTCCACTTCCGAACTCATAAAACTCACACACCACCGTTAAAAGAGAACAAACATTCTATATGAAAATACACGATAAATTTAAACGGCATTCAATGGAATATATATGTCCTATTTTGGTTCTTGTCATTATTATAAATAACAACATTGTGAACTCTATCCATCGTACACACTCATATTGTTTAATTAATTCTTTGATGAGTGGGAATAGCGCCTTATATTGTAAGGTATGGGAATATACTTGGTTTGTGTTTGGGATAAACTGAGCAAAATTTGATTTTGGTTTTCGTCTGAGGTGAAATATTTCTCGACTATATTTCGGAGTATTTAATTTGTTGATGTTAACCAATAAATTGAATTAACCCCAAAACGTATTTTCTACTACAAACTGTGAATTTAGTTGAGATCTGGAGCTTTGTAAATATGAGATTATTATTTCGATAATATAATTGATATTGCTTGCATTTAAAACTAATGCAGAAATATTTGTGTACTGAAAATGTTAGTTATATGATAAATAGAAAAAAAAACTGGTTATCGATATTTTTATTTTAGTACCTTTCAATTTATATGTTCAATTGTTTAAAAAATATAAACAGATATCAAAACATCATGAAAAATACACCCTATGATAGATCGGCGCCTTTACTTCGAAATCACCACACATGCTATGGATGACTTCTAAAGGGATACGCAAAACTATCTTCTTATTCATGTAAATCCTCCGACAGAACAATCCACGTGAACAATCTGGTGAGCTGGGTGGCATTTATATTTGGCATTAAGTTAGTTAATAAGCCACACACGATTCTTGAGCTACTACCATAAATGTTTCGGCAGAACCTTCTGCAACGGTTCTTTTTTGAATATGGCTCCGTAAACCGTTGCTGATCCCTTGTTGTTCCAAAATATTTGTAAATATGAAGTGTAATGTTGGCTTTAGAAAGATAGAGATAATTATTTAATCTAGTCAATAAAAGGTGTCACTAGGGTAAGGTAAAATTAATCTGAATTCTCTATTCATCTAAAGTTAACTCTACAATTAACTGTTTAAAAGAATGTATGGTGAGAGGTAACTTCCCCACCACTTAATCTAAAATAAATTGTATAAATTTTTTCATTATTGTGAGCGATTTTGGCGAGAATACTACGGTTAATTTACTATAAACAAATTTAAATAAAATATTTTATTGTCTTTACACTGCGTGTACCGAGTGAATTTTATTGGCGTGATTTAATGATTATTATCAACTTCAGTGATATTTAAGCGAGCGTATCATTTTGAATTCCAATTTGTTCACTTGTTTTGGTACCTCGTTTTGTTCATTTTATGTAAAAACATTCTTTATTGAATCCATCCAAACTCGAACATTTTGAACACATTGTGAGGAACTTGAAGCACAAAAGCTGTTTTTTCTGAGAAGATAACATCGTCACCACGTGTGTCCTCGTGCCCAACAATTTTCTTTTTCTTGAATGCTGACATTTCAAAATATCCACACTCAATATTTCTTGGATTGAAAATACTTCGCATTCTCTTTGCGCTTCGAATTTTAATTCGTCGGCAACCGTGTTTGAATGCCCTACGTCCATACCATTAAAATCTAAATATCTGACAAACGCGACCAACTAATGTTTGTCATCAGACAAACGACCAACTAATGTTTGAAATCAGACGACCAACTAATGTTTGTCAACAGTTGACGTGTAAGGATGTGAGAGGTAAACACTGTCGTATGAGTATGATAGATGGCTGATGACATTTAAGAGAATTGTTATGCGCTTGTTATTTACATTAAAGCTATAACAAGTAGAAAAGGAAAAAAAAATGTTTCACGTGAAAACATACTAGACCTTAATGAAGTCAGAGGGAAAATAATGATAAAATAAATACAACCAATGACAATTACATGATATTCTCTATTAATTATATCATGAAAGAAGTATGAAATTCAGATAGAATATCACAAAAAAGGATCGATAATCCCTTCGATGTCTTGATAGGAATTACACAAGCGAGTTCGTCTTTTCCTGGATGCACATCGGTGACACGCTTCAATGGCTAATATTCTGGCAAAACGTTTTCCTCTTTAAATATAAGTACGCCATCTCAATCGCTACTTTAACAGCCGGTTCATAGAGCTTTGATGCATTCCTCCAGACACTTACATAGAGATCTAGAATTTAGCAATACATCAATCTGGATTAGCAGGACATATACCTTCTTGAATCTGAATGTGGTTTATCCAATGATACGTTGTAAGTGATATTTTTCGGACTTGAATGCAGCTTTGTAAATTCCGTTTAAGTGATGCTGGTGATACAAAATGTCATTTGATATTATTGGTGGCTGCCCAGTCCACTTAAGCCTTTGAAGATTTCCGAGAAGAATAGAGCGGCACAGATCAACGCTTTTGAAAAATACATTGCAAACTAGTCAATACCCAATTTGCAATCGTGACAGCATCAGGCGGTTATTATGTAATTTTTTTAATTTCTGTACCTTTTAGAATATACAGATTGTGTTACATTCAAAAACGCACAAGAAAAGACGATAGAAAAATTATCCAACAAAAAATTACCCAAAACTACCCATCTCGTTACCAAATAAAAACAACAAGTGATCGTATTTACCAAAATTGTGTTTTCTGACAAATACAAAATCTGGAAAGCAGAGAGAATACCTATACAGGATGGACACATAGGTTCGAGACCACCTAAGATCTGAAGCTGGGAGGAACTTATCAAAAATTTAAGAAAGGAACAAGAAATAATTTATAAAATGGGCGACCTACATAGTAGCAATAAAGAACCCTCACTTTGCAAATACGCTCGGGGTGAAAAAACACCAAAAAAATTTGATGGTTCCTACAAAAATTGATAGTTCCTTATGCTGTCACAGAAATCAAAAGAAATGAGCGGTATCTCGTAGAAAAGATTGGGTATGATGAAATCTTGGCATCAATTTAATTCAAATATCACCAGCAAGAATGAGACATAGCAGTAAAATACGAATTATGGAAGACGGCCATAAGACAATATATTTAAGACAAAAAGACAAAGAAACTAAAGACGAATCCAAATAGTGAAAGACGACAAATCATGATACAAATTTCAAAAAGATAAATCAAAGCAGCATTTTGCTGTTCGGGATGAAAGCATATGCAGGATGGCTGAATATGTAAGTATATTGAGTTTGGTTTTCGCTCGATAGTTTTCGAATTATCGAAAATGTAATAAGCACATAATATGATATATATATATATATATATATATATATATATATATATATATATATATATATATATATATATATATATATATATATATATATATATAATCTATCAAACTCTAAACTGATGAAAAACGTATGTTTCGTTCCTAACCGTGTCTGTTTCCCCTAAAACCATATAACGACTGCAAATGTCAACTCAAATCATAAAACTTGAACAACAAACGGAATACCACGCTGTCACTTCAATCGACTTAGGAAATATTAAAAAAATTCTCTGCCATAACAAACTAAAGGTGACATGACTATAGAGAATAGGAATTCAATCAATTACACAGCTTCATGTACAGTATATGGATTATCTGCACATTATAATGCAGCAGCTGTAATAAGAACAAAAAGTAATATAGAACTAAATGTACATATTTATGTATTATGTATTATGATTATTTTTTTTAAAATTTGCAACATTCCAATAAAAAAAAAGAATATTTCAGTTTCATAAAATTGCAATATTAACATTATTTATTAGGACACGTACTCGAGAGCATATCAAAACAAGTCAAACAAAAGTATTTTTCCCCAAATGCAATTGAGACTTAATTTTTTTGGTGTATAACTTTTTTAAAGCTTTACGTGGTTTTTTTTACTCCTGGTTCGTTTTTTTTTCTTAGAATTTCAAAAAAAAAAAAAATACAAAAATAGACATCTACAGCATTAACTTCAACACTATTATTATTATTGTGTTTTTTTTTAACCGAAAACTAGCTGTATAGTGAAGTAAAATTATTACGTGACACATTACGGTTTGTGGTACATATATGGATTTCTTATGTAGACGATCAAGATATTCGACTGCTATATCGTCTATCTCATTTAAGCTCATAAATAGTGATATAATTTTAGGAAAAATTTCATAATGCATTTTCTATACATATATCGTATACTAATGTAGGTTTTGTAACGTGCGTCTTGCATTGATATTTTTTTTAAGGTTTCTACAAAAATATTTGTAGGTACTTTTAACGTCATATAAGATATAATTCGCATTATGATTGCTGTCGTCGCACTGTAGCTATAATGTTTTTGTTGATGATTATGATAGGAACACTAACATCATTTTATTGCTTTAACTGACCCGTCATCAATTTATTGCATTAACTGACCCGTTGTATGGACTGGTTTTCGCTTGTTCATTGACCAATATTGTGGTGGTATTGATTTTCCTCCTACCATATGATCATAAAGTAATTTTTTAGGATCGTGGATATCCAAAAACAAATAATTGATTTCAGTCTTTTTGATGAGCAGCAGTCATCATAACAACATTATCATTGATATATGGATATATCTGTTTAAATCTACATATTTGTAAAAATCAGTGTTAGTTTGTAGAGCCATATTGAATTGAATAGAGCCATCCGCAAATGCGCTAATATTCGGGTGTTTGCTTGGACATTTTTATTTATAGACGAAAAAATATAAACGGGTAATTATAGATTTATATACTGAGTGGAAATTAGTTTTTATAAATTTGGTATTATTAAATATAGTTAAATTGTGGACCAAGAGTGATATCGTAGATTAAGGTAATCGCCTTTAGAGGGAATTTAACCGCCTTTCCTGTTATAAAATTACCAAAGTCAAACTATAGGTAAATATTTTTATTTGGGGTCAATTATCAAGGTATAATTTTTGTTTATATTACTCTTGTGTTTACTCAATAGCCGGTTTTACTCCTACAATTGGGTTTCCGAAACCTTAGGTGACGACCTTGGGGTGGTGTAGGTAGTGGGTCCGTCCACGCTATTGCCTAGCCGACCGGCTATATTATTTATTGGCGTTATTTTATAAATCGCTGACTAATATAAATGAACGGTGACAACAAATAAATTGGAAGTTCATTGGGTTCCAGCAGCGGTATTGGTTTATTCGAAAACATAAAAAAAAAAAAAAAAAAAAAAAAAAAAAAAAAAAAACGGGAAAATATTGGATTAACCTTCTTCTTCGCACATGTATATATTATATAAATAGGGCCACTGCTCTGCTTATCAAACACAAGATTTGGGATAAATCATTTTTTTTTATGAATTCATTTATGATATATAAGTATATGTTTGTATAGTGTGTGATTAGCTTATAGTTTTATCTAAGAAATTTAATGAATTTGAATAGTGAATTTATTGTGGTGAATGATATGGTGAACTTTATAGTGCTAATAATTTTGTTTTAGGTCAAGTTATATGAATCGTACATACCGCAATCCCCTGAGCGCTCTGGATTTTGTGGGTAAGTGTGTTTTTTGGTAATTTTTTTTATATAGTTATTGCACGAAAATAATAAATTTACCTATCATTCATATATATATAAAGACACGTGACTTTCTTATGGAGTTGATTTAGACACTCCGATATTGAATTGAATAATTATACTGTTAAAGTTAATATTATGGGCTGTCCATAACATATGTAATATAATCTGTAGTACATTAAGTTCAAACATTAAATATAATGCTTATTTTGTCATTGCATACCGGTTATCGTTTTGATTATTAACTTAGAAATGTCGAGATAAATTATTTGTGTGGGGAAGTATCATTAATATGAAGTAATTGTCATGTTATGGGTGACCAGTTGAAGTGTTGTTGGTTGGCGTAGCACATGATTTTAGTTTTTTTGTGATGCTGTGGTGTAATCTTATTTAAATTTCATTGAACCCGCCCAGCCCTGAGCACTCAGGATTTATAGTATCAAGCATGTGCACAATTATACACCCAAGCGTTACAAAAATGGCGCCGAAACAGGGACCTGTTATTAATTTTCTTTATTGAACATGTGTTTTTATAAATAGTTTTGGTCGCTTTAATAAAGCATCCAAGGAGCTTCACTCCTTATCTATAGATGCATTTTTTCCGCCTCTTACATTTTATTAATTAAATGCGGAATATTCATCTTTTGGTAATTTTGAAATTTTTCAGATGTTATTAAATTTTAAAAATTTTATATTCAAGTCATTTAACTATATCATAGAAGATTGATTTTAACGTGGAAATATTGGTTGATTGACTGTGACTCAGTGTTTCCCAATGATTTTCATAGTTATTCTTTTTTATTTTATTTTTATGGTTAGTGTTTTTCTTCCTTCGCATTAATTAAATTTTTTCAGTTTAATAGCGGGTTAGGGCAGTTGATTTAATTATGACAAATGATAATCGAATCTAAGTAATTCTTAGTCATCTTATCTATCATTGGATTGAAATTTAACTGTTTTAACTTGTCTGTTTGAGTATTTAAATATTTCATATCAGTTACTAATCAGATAATAGAGAATTGATTTCAGCGTGTAAATTTACTGGTTGATTGGCTGTGACTCAGTGGTTCCCAGTAGTTTTCACAGTTGTTTCTTTTTTTTATTTTTTTGTTAGTGTTATTTTATTTTTGTCATCAAATTTTTTTTTCCGATCAGTGCAGTTGATTTAATTATGATGAATGATAATCGAATCTAAGTGATTCTTAGTCATCTTATCAGTCATCGGGGTTAAATTTAATTGTTTTCACCTGTCGGGTTATTCTATTTAAATATTCTATATATTTATGTATATATATTTATGTTTATGTACCAATCAACAACCATTTCTGCTGCTCCCATACTTTGTTATATTATAATTATTATTTTGATTAGATAATTTTGCCTAACTAAATTTTTCATCAAATATTTGTTTTTTCGGTAATCCACTACAGTGTTACTTTACGTATAGTGAAGTACAAGTTTTTTTAAATTTCTATTAGGTTAATAATTTTTTTTTTAAGTTTTTATGGTTCCAACTAATTGACCTAATTGATTTGCTGGGATTCCGTTATTCTTAGCTCATTTAGTTGGTCTACCTTCTTATGAATGCATAGGTTTAGTTTGGTTAAATTTTATTCTGATTTTTGAGGGTGTCGCCCATTTGGATGATTACAAACAATTATTTGAATACTTCCCCTAGTTGAATTATATATTAATTGTTACTTAATTAACATTTTTTTTTTTCTGTAAACACAGAATATTTATCTAATTTTTCGTTATTATTTGGTACTTTAGTACATATTATTATCTACTTAATTATTAAAAGTATATAAGTATATCCCATATTGGTATAGTATTTTTTTTTGTATTATTTTCATAAATACATAAATTTTTTTGGTTCTGTTGCTTGGATTTAGATATAATTTAAATTACATATTTATTTTTTCAATTGCGGTGGTAGCAATAGTCTTTTATTTACAATGAATTTTACAAGTTATATTGACGCTCTCACAAGCGAAGAGCTAAAAGTTGAGTTTATTATTCGAAATATTAAGTCTGGGTTGTCTAATTCTAAAGAATTACTGGTTGATCGAATGATCGAGGAGGCGGCAAACTCTAAACCTAAACCAAATAAACCACATCCCGATATCGATATCAGTTTGGAGGTTGGTTCTGCAAAGGATATAGCAGAATCTTTAAATAAACAAACAGACATCAAATTCCAACCCTTAAATAAGGTATTAGTGAGTCAAGTAATGTTTCGAGCTCTGCATTGGCAAAGACGACTGGAGCGTATTAAAAACACCACGGGTGAAATTCTGAATATCACCAGCGTGATAACTAAACTCAGACGGGTGAATCAATATGCACAGCGTCTGCTTGCCGAAGAATCCTCGAACACAAACACTAATGATCCCATAGGTGATCCCAGTCAAACTAGGCAAGATGACCTTATTGATCCTAGTGAGAAAGAAGAAGGAGCATCCATGCTGATGCAGGTTGGTTCGAAAACAACCCAAAGGTTTGATACTAAGGAAGCCAATCAAAGGGAACGGTTTGTTCTTCCGCAGCAGATGTATTCATCAATAGACAATGAGTTGAATTTCTATAATAATCCATGGCAAGGTTATCCGCAAGAAAAACATCGTGAATTAACGTCACCTCCTAAGCTTATTAATAATCCTTTGAGTTTGAGTGATCAAAGTAACTGTCGTTCCATAAATACTAAAAATGGCCCAGGCAAATTAGAAGTTCTACAAAACACTGGTGCTCGACCTAAAATTCGCACATCTGAGTTAGTAGACACAAACAAAAATCAGTCCCGTCAGCTTCCTCAGTGGAAAATTTCATTTAATGGTGGTTCGAAAGGACTAGATGTGCATGATTTTGTGTTTCGATTAGAGACATTCGCGAAAAGAGATGGTTACGCGGAAAATAAACTACCTCTACTGATCTACAATTTTGTTAGCGATCACGCTGAAAAATGGTTGTGGGTTTATGCGCGAGATAACCCTAACGCAACATGGTTTGATATGAGAACAGCTCTGCTTTTGAGATTTTCCAGCCACGAAAGTGAGCGAGAAACTCGTCGATCAATTGAACGGAAAATGCAAAACAGAGAAAGCTTTAACGATTTTGCTCTAGAAATTCAAACATTAAATGGGCATCTTTCAAAACGATTTTCAGATTCGGAGCTAGTAGAAATTCTTCGCGAAAACATGAATCCCGTTTTAAGAACGGCGACGTTATCTATGCAATTCAATACGGTAGAACAACTTAGAGCGGTATGTCACCAGTTTGAACGAATTTGGTCAAGTTCGGGGTATGATCCACGGCAGAATGTGGAATATCCAAAACGTCGACTAAACTTAAACGAAGTTCAATATCGTGCGCAATCAAAAGATATGCCATCCGACCTTTTGATGAGTAACGAGGATAGAACAGATACTGATATATCCGCCGTTCAAGCTACTAAGAGCGATAGAGTTTCCCCGCAATCCAATTATCTCGTTTGTTGGAATTGTAAAGATATCGGACATCGCTACCACGACTGTCTGTTAGATTTCCAAAGTGTTTTTTGTTTTGGGTGTGGTGCACCCGAGGTAAGAAAACCAAATTGCCTTCTTTGCGCTAAACGATCTTTAAACCAAAAGTCGAACGAGTTCCAGTCGGGGGAAACTCGTTCGGGATCGATACCCCCCAGAAAACTATAATTAAAATACCAACACCCGTTACATCAAAATCCGTAGATACACAAACCACAAATGTACAAAACAATGAAGTATGCCGCTGCCATAAACTATTTAACTTAGCAGCTCATCAACAGCTGACGGTCGTTTCCTCCAAACCAAATGTCTTGCGCTTAAAAAAGGGGGAACTTTCACTAGAAAATATTCCTCAAACAGTATTGGGTTTTACGGAAAAGAAACAATCAGTCCGTATGAAACAATATTGGCAGGCACGCCGATTTATCATTAAGCAATGTTGCAACTCGATCATAAGCCTTAAGAATGATCAAAGGCCTCACACGGAAATTTCGATTAATGGACATAATCTAATTGGTCTTTTAGATAGTGGCGCATCTATAAGTGTTTTGGGGAAAAATGCGTTAAAACTTATTGAAATCATGGGTCTTAAAATTCGGCATCTCAGCTCTTATGTAAAAACGGCTGATGGTACGTCACAACCTATAGTTGGATTTGTAGAAGCTAAGGTAGAATATAATAACATAGTCCATCCCTTGCGATTCTATATAGTACCAAGTTTGTCAGGAAATCTTTATTTGGGCATTGACTTTTGGGCCAAGTTTAATTTAGCTCCAAAGATCATCAATGAAATTGCCACACCTATCGTTGCTAAGTCCACTAAGCATTGCTTAACCCCATCTCAGGAAAATGTGTTGGAATCAATCAAATCAATGTTTGCAGCTTTTGAAACACATGGCTTGGGAAGAACTAGAGTTATGGAACATGTTATCAATGTAGGGCAAACTTCTCCTATTAAGCAACGTTTTTACAACGTATCACCTGCTATCCAGGATATAATATACTGCGAGTTAGACCGCATGCTAAAAATGGGAGTTATTGAAGAGTCAACTAGTGCCTGGAGTTCCCCCATGGTGTTAGTCAGAAAATCGAATGGTAAAGCGCGATTATGTTTAGACTCTAGGAAGCTAAACTCGGTCACTAAAAAGGATGCATACCCACTCCCTCACATTGATGGGTTAATTGGTCGTCTAAATATTACTAAATTTATAAGTTCGTTAGACCTGAAAGATGCCTTTTGGCAAATACCTCTGGAGGCGGCATCTAAGGAGAAAACGGCATTCACGGTACCTGGTAGACCACTCTACCAGTTTACTGTGATGCCGTTTGGCTTATGTAACGCGCCCCAGAGTATGTGCAGACTAATGGACAAAGTTATACCCCACCAATACCACGAAAGGATTTTCGTGTATTTGGACGATTTATTGATCATCTCAGCCACTCTTGAGGAACACTTTTATCTATTGAAGACAGTAGCGAAATTATTATCTGATGCTGGTTTAACCATTAACTTGTCCAAGAGTAATTTTGTAATGCGGGAGATAAAATATTTGGGATTTATAGTAGGTGAGGATGGTCTCCGAACCGATCCTGGAAAGGTTGAAGCCATTTGTGACTTCCCAAACCCAACTACTGTAAAACAAACCCGTAGACTGTTAGGCATGGCAGGATGGTATCGGAGATTCATTCCGAACTTCGCAGAAATCTCCGCTCCAATTACCAACTTGCTCAAGAAGGGACAAAAATTCGTATGGAGCTGTGACGCTCAATCTGCATTCGACAAATTAAAATCACTATTAACAACGGCTCCCGTATTAGTAAATGCGGTGTATACTAAACCCTTCTATATTAGGTGTGATGCTAGTACAGAAGGTATCGGAGGGGTCCTCTTTCAAAAAGATGAAGATGACCAGGAACGTCCGATAGCGTTCGTTTCACAAAAATTGAATAGTGCTCAACGTAATTATTCAATTTCAGAATTGGAGTGTCTAGCAGCACTGATTAGTGTACACAAATTTAGACCATACGTCGAGGGTTACCATTTTACCTTGATAACAGATCATGCCAGTTTGAAATGGCTAATGTCCCAAAAGGACCTAAGCGGCAGGTTAGCTCGTTGGAGCTTGAAACTTCAATCGTACGACTTTTCCATTGAACATCAAAGAGGTTCACTCAATGTTGTTCCTGATGCCCTCTCCCGAGCGTTCTGTGACAATTTCGACGAATTGAGAAAAGAGAAACACTTGCATGTGGGGTCTATTGATCTGCACTCGAACCATTTTTCTGATTCAGAGTATGTAAATTTGTTAAATAAATTCCAGGCATCCCCATCGACTTATCCGAACCACCGAATCGCGAATGGAAAAATCTATATACGATTAGAACCACTGCGGAGTCAAATTATAACTGACATTCCCGTATGGAAGCTGTGGGTCCCTTCTAAGTTAACCAATCTGCTTATTAAACAGGAACACGATACTCCAAGTGCGGCTCATGGAGGCATTCGTAAAACTCTAGATCGAATTAGACGATTCTATTTCTGGCCTCATTTAAGGAGAGAAGTAACAGACTACATAGCTAATTGCTCTACATGTAAAACTTCCAAGGCCGCAAACAAAATGCTAACTCCACCCATGACTCCCAATCGTTGTTTGGAACGGCCATTCCAAAAATTATATGTGGATTTGTTAGGACCGTATCCGAGATCAAAGAATGGAAAGACGACGATTCTCATTGTTTTGGATAAATTGACTAAATTCGTCCTCTTAAAACCATTAAATAAAGCTATTGCATCAAAAATCGTAACATATATTAGGGATGATATATTCTTAGTTTACGGGGTTCCAGAGTCGATACACTCAGACAATGGTGTACAGTTTGTTAGTAAGGAGTTTCAACAGCTATTAAAGGAATTTGGGGTACAACATGTGAAAACAGCCTTGTATGCTCCACAGTCTAATGCCTCAGAACGTGTAAACCGTTCTATAATTGAAGCTATCAGAGCTTATGTATCCAAAGACCATCGCGACTGGGATACTTATTTAAGTGCAATTAGTAGTGCATTGCGACATTCGGTTCATGACGCATTATCTGTCTCCCCACATTTCTGCCTATTTGGATATCACCGAACCAACCATGGCGATGAATACAAATTGCTTCGAGAAATTGGTTGTATACACGAAAATAGTGTCTTAGTGGAATCTCTTCCGGAAAGAATTCAACTTATTCACGAAGAGGTGAGAAGTAAAGTGGCAGAAGCCTATAAAAAATATGCATCACATTATAACTTACGCTCTAGAGTGGTTGATTTTCAGCCTGGTGAAATAGTTTATTATCGTAACCACCCACAAAGCAGGGCAATTGATTACTTTTGTGCAAAATTCGCTCCTAAATTTATCAAGGCCCGAGTGAAGTGTAGAATTGGGAAGGTCAATTACCAGCTAGAGGATGAAACGGGATGCTTGATAGGTATGTTTCACGCGAAAGACATTAAACGTTGAGTGAATGGTTAACATATAGATTTCAGTCTAGACCGTTTAAGGTTTTTTTCAGAGTTTTCTCGACTTTATCGCTTTTCACTAACGATTAAGCGCTATCAAGAAAATCTGTGTTGTAACGTGCGTCTTGCATTGATATTTTTTTTAAGGTTTCTACAAAAATATTTGTAGGTACTTTTAACGTCATATAAGATATAATTCGCATTATGATTGCTGTCGTCGCACTGTAGCTATAATGTTTTTGTTGATGATTATGATAGGAACACTAACATCATTTTATTGCTTTAACTGACCCGTCATCAATTTATTGCATTAACTGACCCGTTGTATGGACTGGTTTTCGCTTGTTCATTGACCAATATTGTGGTGGTATTGATTTTCCTCCTACCATATGATCATAAAGTAATTTTTTAGGATCGTGGATATCCAAAAACAAATAATTGATTTCAGTCTTTTTGATGAGCAGCAGTCATCATAACAACATTATCATTGATATATGGATATATCTGTTTAAATCTACATATTTGTAAAAATCAGTGTTAGTTTGTAGAGCCATATTGAATTGAATAGAGCCATCCGCAAATGCGCTAATATTCGGGTGTTTGCTTGGACATTTTTATTTATAGACGAAAAAATATAAACGGGTAATTATAGATTTATATACTGAGTGGAAATTAGTTTTTATAAATTTGGTATTATTAAATATAGTTAAA
The DNA here is from genome assembly GCA_963556175.1 of Tipula confusa. Classification (NCBI taxonomy): domain Eukaryota; kingdom Metazoa; phylum Arthropoda; class Insecta; order Diptera; family Tipulidae; genus Tipula; species Tipula confusa. The sequence continues at coordinate 137,746,032 of OY744477.1, read as the reverse complement.
TTGTGGACCAAGAGTGATATCGTAGATTAAGGTAATCGCCTTTAGAGGGAATTTAACCGCCTTTCCTGTTATAAAATTACCAAAGTCAAACTATAGGTAAATATTTTTATTTGGGGTCAATTATCAAGGTATAATTTTTGTTTATATTACTCTTGTGTTTACTCAATAGCCGGTTTTACTCCTACAATTGGGTTTCCGAAACCTTAGGTGACGACCTTGGGGTGGTGTAGGTAGTGGGTCCGTCCACGCTATTGCCTAGCCGACCGGCTATATTATTTATTGGCGTTATTTTATAAATCGCTGACTAATATAAATGAACGGTGACAACAAATAAATTGGAAGTTCATTGGGTTCCAGCAGCGGTATTGGTTTATTCGAAAACATAAAAAAAAAAAAAAAAAAAAAAAAAAAAAAAAAAAAAACGGGAAAATATTGGATTAACCTTCTTCTTCGCACATGTATATATTATATAAATAGGGCCACTGCTCTGCTTATCAAACACAAGATTTGGGATAAATCATTTTTTTTTATGAATTCATTTATGATATATAAGTATATGTTTGTATAGTGTGTGATTAGCTTATAGTTTTATCTAAGAAATTTAATGAATTTGAATAGTGAATTTATTGTGGTGAATGATATGGTGAACTTTATAGTGCTAATAATTTTGTTTTAGGTCAAGTTATATGAATCGTACATACCGCAATCCCCTGAGCGCTCTGGATTTTGTGGGTAAGTGTGTTTTTTGGTAATTTTTTTTATATAGTTATTGCACGAAAATAATAAATTTACCTATCATTCATATATATATAAAGACACGTGACTTTCTTATGGAGTTGATTTAGACACTCCGATATTGAATTGAATAATTATACTGTTAAAGTTAATATTATGGGCTGTCCATAACATATGTAATATAATCTGTAGTACATTAAGTTCAAACATTAAATATAATGCTTATTTTGTCATTGCATACCGGTTATCGTTTTGATTATTAACTTAGAAATGTCGAGATAAATTATTTGTGTGGGGAAGTATCATTAATATGAAGTAATTGTCATGTTATGGGTGACCAGTTGAAGTGTTGTTGGTTGGCGTAGCACATGATTTTAGTTTTTTTGTGATGCTGTGGTGTAATCTTATTTAAATTTCATTGAACCCGCCCAGCCCTGAGCACTCAGGATTTATAGTATCAAGCATGTGCACAATTATACACCCAAGCGTTACAGTTTGGTGAAAGAGTTGTAATAGCGTAATATATTTCATTAGATTGGTCTTATTAAAATGCTGTAATTTTGCAAGATTGTAATCTTTTGAATTTAGGCTAAGATCAATAAAATATATCTAAACATGTACGTACATAACCATTTGTTAGCTTTAAAAAATTAAAGTGTTACAAGCTGTTGATTATACTTTTTTTTAAAGCAAATTTATTCTTTTATATTTTGGTACATTGCTGGTATTTTTCAATTGATATAAAAGAACTGCATTGTGTTGATTCTGCAGCCACCAAAACTTTTGCAGGTAGTGCGAGAATGTATCTGGCTGTATTGACTTCATGGCACTGATAAAGCGCCAATTGGTTTCCCGATGACTGAACTTTGCGTGATCAAACCATTTCTCGTTTGGTCTTCGATTAATATGGTATATCAATGGAGCTTGATGTTGATTTTGAATGAAGCCCAGGTCATCGAGTAGGATCAATGCCTCGGGATCTGGAATATTAAGAGCATCAATTGACATTTAAATGTAATTTATGTCGATCATATAAGGTCCGAACAAAAGCTACATAATCATGTACACATTTTCCGTTGTTGTAACCGTATGAAATTTGGCCAGTTTTTCCGTTAACATAAATACCACGTATGCTTTAAATATAGAGCTCATATTGTGCTGCTGCAAGTTGCGTAGCATCCTTTGATGGTATTTCCTCTTTCGGTACTGGTGTTGATGATTCTACCAGACAATTTCCTCTTTGCTTCAATGTTTTATACTTCACGCTGCGACTATTATAGTAACTATGCATAATGGCAGTCAATGGTTTGATCGTCTTCTTCTGTTTCAGTACTGCTTGTTGGTTGACTGGTTAGTGTTTGGCGTGTAATCCAATTCACCGTTGTTTGGGTCATCGGTTGTAATCCGGCCCGAAGCATTGATTTAGATATCAACGGAAACTGAGTATCGTTCAGTAAAGGTCCTCTACGCCGTTGTTAAATAGTCTAATCATACAATTTTAATCTGCATATGCATATGTACCTATAGTTGGACTAAAGATTAAAGGTATTGTTCTGATAAACCAGAGCCAAAATAATTTTAGCCTGCTCTTATCTTTATCACAACTTTATGATTGCATTATAAACTAACAATTTTTTAGAGAAATTCGAGGATGAGTCATATGCTTGCTAGAAATTAAGATGCTCCATACTATTTTAAAAGAATTATTCTCGCTTGTGTACTTCTCTCCAACATTATGTAAGACAGTAATTTAGAGGCCGTTTAAATAGAGATATCTGATATGTTTTCTTAAAGTTATCTTAAAAACGGTTTTTTTAAAAAGGCATACACCCGTGTTACATATAAAAAACCGAAGCAATGGGAGGAATGTTAGTTACATTTTTTGACAGACTCGACCCGATTACTGACACCTAACCGATCGATAGTTAGTATTTTTTGTGGTGTAAGGAAGGGAAAGGTTTGTTAGTAATAACAGAATTGGTCCGGATACCCGGTAGCTAATAAACCAACTACTGTTAGCACAAGGCAATCACAATTTTATTTAACTGCTATGCAATCTGTCATCTCTTATTAGCAACTCTAGTATGCCTCCATTCATCTGTAATCTGCAATGGTTCCCTGAAAACCAAATCTATTAATGAACTAATTACCCTATAGGTTGTAATAAATTAAATTAATTTTCATCTGGAATTATAAATTAATTAGTTTTTAATATTATAACATCATTGTACAATAATATAATTCCTGCAAGCCATAGGCTGTAATAAATTGGATTAGTACAAAAATATAAGAATACAAGAAAGAATGTAGAATATAGAAATACAACAATATAATACTAAACTTATTTATAGATAAATAAACAATATGACAGTGGCATTATGAGTGATCTGATCAGCAATAGTATAACATACATTCACAATTCATTCCTTACTAACCACCGATAGAAATTAAACTTCCCAACAACTCCACAACAAACGCAAATTACAGATTTAAGAATACTTAAAAAAGGCAGAGTAATAAGACAAGCAAACCAAAGTAAATTTCAATCTGAGACCAACTTTAATAGGAAAAGACCAGAAGCGTGCACCATCAAGGGTGCCGCCAGAATGGCCTCTTCGAAAACAAACCGCCATTTTCAACAGATAAAAATTTGCACGAGCCCTAACGACACCAACCACTACCAGACCAAAATTGCCAATTGAACCGGTATTCAAACACTGACAGTCACCAACGAGATCTGGGAAGACTAACTAACCAACCTCACTCTATCACTCCTACCAGTAAACCAAACCACACATATGCGACTATCGACCCAAACCACACCGAAACAGAATCAGTGTAAAAACCGGCCACGGCAACTCGAGAGTGTCCCCTGAAAAGCTACATGTAGCAATTGGAAAACTAACAAGTTCACTACCACAAACCATCTCACCATATCCAAGTCACATTTCCTGGGATTCCGGTCATTAAGGGCATCATACCAAAACCAAATCAAGATAATCAATGTCAACTCAAACGGTGGCCATGAACTGTGCTACACGCCCCACACCTCACCACCACGACTCCCAGACGATTCACATTAAAACCACCACCATTTCCTAAAAGAGGAATTCCAAAGCCCTACTCCAGCCTAGCAACCATGCTCTTCGAAAAACATCCTGTATAAAACCAGAATCCCTCCTCATTTTGAAACGACACTCACAGGCACGACCACCACCAAAAATCAGAATGCCATTCACACAACACAATCCCAAACCACCATCACCTACTAGACTACCCTAGAAATATCGCTGCCGCTCCACATCTATACAACTAAAAGCCACCTCCACAACCGCCTACAACATACTCCTCAGATCCTAGCCTGAGTCTCCCACTGTCCCGCCGCTGACCTACCCAAAAACACCAGAAATCGCAACCAACTCCAACCGGTCAAACCACACCAATAAAGCCAACTACCCCTCCTGACAACAATCCCCCAACTCTATAGCCAATCCTCTCCCCAAAAGCAATTCCAACCACACCATCTCCGAATTACAAATAGACCGATCCCCCTCTATCTACTACAACTTAGTCAGGTCCAAAGTCATCTCCTAACCCTGAATCCACAAACACCAACACAGACAAACAGCTCCAACACAAGACCTCCCCCCCGCAGAGCAGTCAATAGCTGCCCTCCAATCGACCACCGCCACCAACTGCAAGCACCTAGGTGCGAGTATTCTCCAACTGAACGACGCGCAACTGTTCCTACTAGGGCACTTCATTCGTAGATATGATCAATTATGCACATCACAATTATGCACGTCTGTAATGACGTCTTTCATAATTTAATTGGAACTTTAATATTTCTTTTATGTAATAGACTATGAAGCCAGTGGTTTTTTAAATACATAAATGGCCAAGCAAGGTTAATACCAAATAACCTATACCTATGTATATCTAGGCAACACGTCTATCATTGGAGATTGCCGCTTATAAAAACAAATGCTGAATTCTATTGGGATTTTTTTCGAATTTGATAAGCTTGGATTCGTTAAATTTTTACGTATAGCCAAGGTCCTTTTATTACTTATATATTGTGACAATTTTGACAAGCCAGAGTTATAACCAGTGGTGGCCGAGTGGTTATAATCGTCAGACATTATTAGCTCATGATTCAATTCTGCAACGATATTAAATTAATCAAATCACAGCACAGTCTTAAATTCAGGTTTTACGATGATCGTTCAAGAAAAGGAGAATCGTCATCAGAGAAAAGAGTGATAGCCGTTAAAAGATAGGGTAAATAACGAAATGCAACAACAATTACAGAGGGGTAGATTCAATCAATTCTTTTACAAATCGATTTTGAAGTACAAATACACTGACGTTTGACCTATATGGAACGTTAGAGATCATTGATCAACGAGTATATAAGCGCAAGCAGATCGATGTCCTAACATAGTTGATTTCAATAGTTGAATATGGAAATAAGTGATAAACCAGTGAAAGTCAGTTTAATCATAGGATAAATACACAATACCTGCTACTGGGATCGTTTTAAAATAATCAAAATATTTTTTTATTTATAATCGCCTAAATGTCATATATTTATCCTAAATTTTGACGATATTCTATCGACTCAACATCTGAAACTTCAATGGGTATATTTTTTTTCTTATGATGGTACTACTATATGTATTTATACTATGGTTTAATTTAATGTCAGCACGTTAAGCTCAAATCAGCAAACCAAAAGTAAAAGCTCTTTATCAAATAACTCTGTTTGTAAAATTCTTGAAGTACTAATGAAGTGTGAAACTAAAACTGTGAGTTTCGTTTGAATCATTTACGAATCGATGAACGCCCAAAATTCGTAAAAATTGGTGTCAGAAGTGAGATTTTGCAAAAGTTGAAAATGCCTAATATCAACACATATACATCTCTGCAATTGAGAGATGAGTTGGTGCTGTGATGTCTCCATATAGAATGATCAATACCAGATCAAGCTTTTTGTGAGATTACAAAAAGCAATGAAGACTGAGAGACGGCAGCATCCCGTCATTACACCTGGAAAATGCAAGTATGCGACAGGAAAACAAAAGGGAGCAGAGACAATTTTAGTGGCTAAAACGAAACTATAGTTATTCCAGGTCAGTCATCTATTTCTACTGTCTTCTATCTATTTGGGAGTTTTGAAAATCGAAGGAATCTTGAGGGAGATAGAACTCAGGTCCGGACTGTCTCACAACCAGGAGTTATGCAAAATCCTGCTACATAATAGGCGACAACAGCTTGGAGAAAGCCTACATGGTAACTGGGACGGTTGCACCCTTTACTTTTTATGATGGGATATCTTACTGCAAAGCACGATACCACAAGGAACTCGCCATCCATGGTGATATTCGGCAGAGAGCTTCGCCTAACTTGTAACTTAAGAACAGCATCGCGAACAACAGTGATCGAATGAATACACCGTACGACACACAGTAAACCCTCTTTTATACTCAAATCCTTCGGTTTAATTTTAAATTGTAATTTAATTTTTTCAACAGCTCTATAAAACGATACGGTGATGATAAAATTGCATTTAAGATATTATAGTGATTCTTGGACGGCACACAAAACACGGATACAATTATTTTTTCGTTTTTATTTATAAAAGGCAATTAATTATCTTCGCTAGATTCTAGAATTATTTATTATGAAGTATAAAAACTAAAATGTTAAAAAGATGTTAAACATAATTTATAAAAATTTTCTTTTCTTTTTTCACAAAAAAATAGAATGAAGGCGGTTTTCAAGTAGCGAACTAAACATTTTTTTTTTCTAACAAAACAAAAAATAAGAACACCAGCGAGTAAGAAAAACAAAATAAAAAAGAAAACAACAGGGACGGATGATTTCTTGGTAAAAAGACACAATGGTAAATAAATAAATGATTTACAAGAATGATTTTGTAATTTATACTCCTTGTTAAAATAAGAAAAGAAGGGAATACTAATTAAAATTCAAATTTCGTTGTTTTCGGTTGAATAGAAAATCCTGTAATTAATGTTAATGGGGTGTGAAGTCTAGAAAACATCTATGGTTTGTTTCGAGTTGATGCTGCTAGGAATAAAGCATTTTGACTTAAAAAAAAGTTCGTTTACGTAATTAGTTTACGTTTTTTTTTTTTGTTGGTTTTTGCATAAATTTATACCTAAACATTGTTTACCGTTTGCAAAATTCGTACACAATATACATAAGGATTTGATGCTCTTCTTTGTTTTCTCTGCTATTTACTCTGGTGCCGAAAGACATTAATTATTTCGTTGATTCCGTCTACTTACACTGCGTGGCTACAAATGGTGAAAACGATACAAATGGTGAAATGGATATGAAACGGTAGCAACTCGCGCAAGACCATTTTACAAGAATGTGCTTCGTGACTTACCTTCGTGTAGCAAGACAATATCAATTATTTCGATATTCCGTTGTTTTTTCTGCCATTTGGGTCTCTGCTGCAAAGTGTTTAAGTAATTAATGGAATATTGACTCCTGAATTGTTGAACAATTGTTTGTATCCTTTTCCATCTATTCAATCTTGTTATTTTAATTTCTTCATAGTTTGCATGAGGTAAAGATGTTATCGGTCCTAAAGTTAAGAAATGTGATGGTGTTAGTGCATCAATATTGCATGTATCTTCGTTTATGATAGCACATAAAGGTCGTGATAATGATTTGGTAAATAATTTGGTGATCATTTCTTCGAACGTTAAGTGACTATTGCCAGTGACCTTGATTAAGTGAGTTTTTACTGATCGTACTGCTCGTTCCCAAATTCCCCCGAAATGTGGAGAAATTTGTGAAATGAAACTCCATTTGATGCTGTTGGCCAGTGCGAAATTACTTTTTGGATCTTGCAACCTTGTGATGATAATAGTTGGTAGTATTCGTCGAGGTTTGGATTTGCACCCACAAAGTTCGTTCCATTATCCAAATGGATTTCGGTTGGTGCTCCCCTCCATGCAACAAACCGGTCCAAAGCAGCGAGGAATGCTTCTGTAGTTAAGTCTGACGCAACTTTGAGGTGTAACGCCATTGTCGAGAAGCAAACCAAAATCACTAGAAAACCCTTTATAAGTTTTGCTCCTCTTCCTTGTTTGGACGATAAGAGAATGGGACCAGCGTAGTCCACGCCAACAATTGAGAATGGTCTACTTAATGTTATCCTGGCCTTGGGAAGATTTCCCATCTGCTGTTTTGATTTTAATGCCAAATAACGAAAACATGTGATGCATTTGTGACATACCGATCTGCATATGGCACGCCCATCTTGTATCCAGTATTTATGGCGTGACAATGCAAGCAATAAAGATGGACCCGGATGCTTAAACTTCTTGTGTAAGTAACTTACGATCATTTTAGTTATTGTGTGATGTTTAGGTAGTATTAGTGGATGTTTAATATGAGCAAGACACATTTTCAAGACGTCCACTAACTCACAATATGCCCTCTGAATCTATGAATGGTGCAAGTGAAGCAAGCCTTGAATTGAACTGGATTCCGCTGCCTGCCATTAATGATATCCAAGCTCAGCTCCGTTTTTTGTACAAACTTGATAAGTTCCATTTCTGCATTAGTTTATTTCTGCTGTGCTGATATTCCCGGTTATTCTGGTTTTTGCTCTGCAATTATGCAGAAATCTAATAACGTAAGCTATGGTTCTCAACAGTTTGGGCCAGTTACTCATACGGCCGTGTAACTCCTGGTATGGGTGATTGTTCACCGGGGTTGCCGTTGCATGCATTGATCTGACTTCTATGTTTCGTAGTTCCTGTAGATCTTCGCTTCGTTTTGGTTTTAATGGCCATTGATATTCGCTTTTACTCAACCACCTTGAACCCTTCCACCACAAATTACTGTCAACCAACCTATCAGCACGAGTTCCACGAGTTGCTAAATCCGCTGGGTCGCCAAGTTGATTCTGGTAATAGTTGATGAATAGCTGACACACGGTTGGCTACGTAGATTTTCCATTTTCGCGGATGAGTGTATAACTATGACAATACCACCGTCGAGTCTATCCATAGCCAGACGGGGATCACTTTGAGTTCATATGTGTCGAGAACCTTTGTTACTAATTTTACGAGTAGGTGTGCCCTACATAGCGCCAACCGTGGTAAACTCACTTGCTGTTTTGGTGCTACTTTACTCTTTGCAGTTACTTTACTCTGATCGTACCATTCACTCGTGTGCGAATATAAACCGCTGCGTAATATGCTAACTCACTCGCGTCACTGAAGCCGTGAATTTGCGGGTTGTCTGAAAAGTTGAAGATGAATCTAGGGATTCGGATATTTTTGAAATGTCCAAACTGATTTTGAATTTGGGACCAAAGGATCAAATATTTGAGAAGCAACGGATAATACGTTTCTCTTTGTGCGGATAGGATCAACCATGGTTTTTATGTTAAAGGGAAACACGTCTTGCTACGAATTCCAATATAAACCTAATACCTCTGACGGTTGGCCTTCTTCCATTATTTGGGCTTCATTACCACCATCACTTAGAGATGGTATATTTGAGCGTCACTTTCTTATTATAAATCCAACTTCTGCTAATACCTGAGCAAGATCTCTCTTTAATGAGATTACGAACTGTTCATCATTTGTACCGGTCAACACATCGTCGGCGTAGAAATGCTTTCGAATGGCCCTTGCCACCTCCGGAAATTGATGTTCACAGTCAGTAGTGGTTTGGAATAACACTCTAATTGCAATCAATTAATGCAGACTACTCGTGCTCCAGTTAAGATCGTTTCAGATCATCCAAATTAATATAAATGAGTGTAAAAGTTATTATCTAAACCCTTAGACTGTTTTTACCAACATGAAAAACAAATCAGTATGTTACACACTTTCGTGGAAAACAAACATTTACCATAAATTTTCGTATTGATTTTCAATTTGGTTTTTATTTTTTTTTATATACGAGTATCGAAGATTCGAACAAAATCACATTACAATGTCAAATTTAAAAATTTCGTCTTGAGATGCATAGATTGATTTCGAAATTATTTTACAATGGATTTTGATTAATTTTTAAAGCGAATCAAATAAATCATTGTCGCAAGTATATATACGAGTTTTTCTTAAACGACATGTTCGTGATAAATGAATGATGCCTGTTATGTATCATGTTTTGTTCGATACATATCATTAAAAACAAATTGAAATTGACTGTTTGTGTTCGTTTCCAAATATTGATTAAGAAAAGACCAATCAACGAATAAGTAGATTTTTTTGTGAATTGTATACGTGGTACCAACTCCATATAAGTTCATATAGACAAAGCTTTCTAACCGACTTTAAAGGGGCCCTGTGAAAATGTATCGGCTACCATCCCGGCAGTAGCTCTTGGTATATCTTTGAGAAGTTTATGTAAATAATATCGTTTACGTTATGCTTTACTGAAACAGTACCTTTGCAAACTTCAAAAACTCTTCGATATCCTAATAACAATTCAGCGCAACAATTCAGCGTTTTGGAGTTAGACTTAGCTTAGCATTATGGATAATCGAAAGAATCGGTTAATGGTAAAATTATTATTACTATTATTATATTCCTATGATTATATTATTTATCATTTTTATTTATTTTATTATTGTTATTATTGTTAATATGATTATATTAATTTTATTTTATTTAAATTGTTAGATGTTAGTGTGCCTGTTCAACAAGATAACATCAAGTTTCTATCCTGGGTTGATGTGGTGTTCATCTTATGGTTAGCAATAAAGCTTTTAATTGCACCTCCACTTCTGTTGAAACGGCAAATTGTGTTATCAAGTCATCTGGTATCAAAAGTGTTAACAACCTTTAATTTGCATATTTAAATGCCAGAAGTATCAATATTGATAACAAATTTGCCGAAATTCTGAGGTTGATCGACGAAGTGGACCTTCATATTATAGCCGTTACTGTAACTTGGCTTAAGCATTGGGTGTCATTTCAGACTATTCATATACCTGCTTTCATTTTAATTAGAGATGATCGCACTAGTCATGCTAGTGGTGTTGCCATATACGTTAGGAATAATATAAAGTGGAGAGTTATTGATAAATTTGTTAGTGATCCTACAGAGTTTTTATTCATTGAAGTGTCGTTTAGTGTAAATAAACTCCTGGTTGGGATTGTTTATAATCCAAAAGGTGGCAATGTGGATTCCTTAGAGAATCTCTTTTCTATCCACATACCTAATTATCAGCAGATTATAATTGCTGGTGATTTTAAAATTGATATGTCGAAATCCAATTCAATTAGTTCTGGCTTTAAAAATGTACTTGTTTCACAAAATCTTTCATATTTATCTGCCGGTTCCTCCAATTGATTATTCATTTAAATTTCGATCGTTTAAGGATATTAATTATGAATTATTGTTTGCTGATTGTCAAAGTCTTAATTAGGATTTGTTGTTTAATTGTTACTTAGTTGATGCAAAGGTAGCAGGCATTAATGACTATCTGTTTCATTTATTTGACAAGCAAGTGAATCAAAAAATGATTAAAACAGTGCGGACTACCAGTTTGGTTTAGTGCTAGAATTAAAATAGCAATTTCTGATTGTGAAGTTTTTATAGAATATGGCAGGGTAACAAGACTCCTGAAAATCTGTCTAATTTCCTTAGATCCAGGCGAAAAGTTAAATATTTAATTAGGGTAAATAAAAGCAATTGTATAAATGGACTACTTGATCCTGACTTACTTTCACGTAAACTATGGAATAATATCCACTCCCTTGGTCTCTCGAAAGAGAGCCAAGGGAGCGACTATTGAGCCGCCAAACCCAAGTTTTTCCGTTACTGAATTTAATCAATTTTTTGTGAATTCTATTTTTTAAACTGTTGATGAACCTGCTGCTCTATTAGCAATCAATTCTATCAAGTTTAATGCCATTGATTAATGCTATTTGTGTTTTGCCAGTGTTAGCTAAAGTGATTGAAATTTTAATTTAAAATCAAATTACCGAATGCTTTAATACTAATAATATGTTTATTCAATTACAATCTGGATTCCAAGCTGGGCACAGCACGATGACAGCCATGATATTTCTAGATCGTTGGATGATGGACAAGTTATATCTCTCGTCTTGCTTGATTTTTCGAAGGCGTTCAATATGTTAAATCATAAATATTGCTATACAAATTAAAGTGTATGTATGGTTTTTCCAATGAAGCTATTAAATTGGTACGAAATTATCTTTTAAGACTCTTACAGTACGTGAATTATAATGATGAGCAATCTTTTCCTATTGAGACCAAGTGTGGCATTCCTCAAGGGTTGGTCCTAGGGCCGCTATTATCTTCGATCTTTATTAATGATATTGCTAAAGTGATTTCACATTGTAAATACCATTTATATGCAGATGACCTTCAGATTTATTTGAATAGTAATATGTGTTTTATCGATCATACTGTGGCGCTCATTAATAATGATCTGCATTGTATTTCTAATTGGACCAAAGCAAATGGACTTGTTTTGAACTCAGCTAAATCAAAAGTAATGCACATCTATAGAGGAAAAAGCAATTTGCCATACTCGAGATTTGAATTGAATAATGAGTTAATTGCGTATACTTACAGTGTGCGTAATCTTGGTTTTATGCTGACTTCTGAGTTTGAGTGGAATACACAGGTTAATACCTTTTGTTCTAATATATATTCTGGTCTGAAGCGACAAATTTAAGCACGCCACTCCTATTAAAACCAAATGTGTATCGCTTACTCATTACTCTTTAGTCATAAATTTTCGTGTAGTACTTTAATAGCATCGGCTCTAGTAGAGCATCTAGTATTTGAAAGAGGTTTGTTTTGTATACACAAACAAATCACGTTGACATTTTTCACTGTTCTCGTTTGTGTGGATAAATGCACTTTTATTTAAGTTCCTATTTATTTGTCTTAAATTCCTTCTATAAACATCAAGTTAGATGCATTGTAAGATCACTAGAAATAGGCGATGGTTTAATTTTAATAGAGTAACAATGCCTTGCCGAAGTTATATTTTCTGGCCATCGAGCGATATCGTTTGAAAACCCACAATAATTTTCCACGATATGGTCGTTAAATTGTGTTCCAAGCTTTTGTTTTAATGACATGCGCCGGTAACGAATTTTCAATTTTTTTCTCCAGTCGATCGCGCGATCTTCCTTTATTTTTCATTGAAATACTAGATTTTTTATTATTTTTTTTTTTACTTCGAACGATCAAAAATTATTACTAAATAAGAAAACGTTTTAGTTTTACTTATTATCGCCAATTATGGAAGAAATTTGAAATTGAAGAGCACTAAATATTAAAAATAAAACCACATTCGAGCCCCTTAAGTTTACGGGCCGTAGGCCCGTGCCTAGTGTGCCTTTCTGTAAACGCGGCCCTGCGAGTGTAGTTCTTTGTTTCCAAGTAGATATTTTTATGAGTTAAGAACATGCTAGCCACAATAAGATCATGGACGATCGCCAAGTATAGCTTATAATACGTTTAATACTGATGATCGGCATCTTTGTTACTTTGATTGCTTGATTTTGGATTGGTTTAAAACCACAGGTCAGTTTAAATTTTGAAGTAACTTCTGAAGTAATCTAAATCCAAAATGAGGTCTTTTGACTACATGAATATATAAGGAGTAACTTCACTAGCTCCAACATTGTTAATTCCTGGAGACTATACAAATATTTGTCATAAACATCTTGTTTATATAGGCGTTCCCAAATTTATCATTTACATAAGAGTAATTTAGCTTACAATACCGCACCTTTCTTATTTATTTATTTCCGCCGATATATTGATTGCGATTGCCAAACAGCCTTGAGAGTCCGAAATTGTATATTTAGAATGAGATTTATATCGCACACGTCAAACTTGATTAACTTTTTAAAGTGGAGAAATATGTTTTGCCTGTTTTAGTTTGGAGATAAACCAAAATCAATAGGTGACAAAGAAAAACAAAAAGGCAGAGAGAAATTGAGCAAAAGAGAATAATGTCAATTTACATTCAAGGAAAAAAATTGATCTAGATATGATCTAGATTTAATCTATGACAGATTTGTAGTTGTATTGGGGAAGAACAGTTGATTTTTTTTTGTCTCGACCAATTTTATGAAATCTAGTTTTTTCGCGAGTTTGTTCAACACTAACGATTTCAGATGTCATATTACGTTTTGGCTTATTGTGGTGAATTGTATTTTGTTATTTTTTGATAGAGACCGTGTCATTTATATTCTGAAACTTTTTAAGCCCAAAAATTTGGTTTATATGGCATCATATTCTTCTTGGGCAAATTAACCTGGAAACTTGCCAATCTTACAAGAAACAAAACTATGCTAGATAATTGGTGGTCCTTTAAATTCAACAATTCAAAATAACCGACAATTATGTCAACTGAGGTGTTGGTATACAGCGATTTTGGGAAATAAAAACTTTTCTCTTTCGTTTGTCGAAAAGACAAAGGTATCAAAACTGAATAGATTGCAAGGGAAATGTACGTTGCATTCATAAATGAATATGCAATTGCGTCACTTAGAAATTATTCGCGATTTTGATTCTACAGTTCCCATTATTTTTTTTTGATTTGTCATCCGGCATACCGTTATACATAAAGGGCCTAAGCATCAAGACAATTTATTTATAATTTTATGGTGTTTTATGCTTTTTGAGTTCAAACTTCCTGACAGGATAAAAACCGATTCAAATTCTACGTTTATTTACCATAACTTATAGTCTGCAGCCGAGTTGTACCTTGCGGTTTAAACGTTAAACTGCCTAACAAGAACAACGAATTTCCTACCGACCGGTGCAATAGTTTTTCGAAAGCCAACAATTCGGAAGCATCATCGCGAAAAATATTTAAGAATTGATTAGAAGGACGTTATCAATGCTTTGGGATTAATTTGGCAAGTACGGATCAAGACAGTTATCGATTTACGTATCTGTAGTTTTATTGAAAATGACAAGTCTTTGAGTCCCATTGGTACTTGTTGGTCCTGTAATTACCATGACCAAAATATTTTTCTACACAATCTTTGGAAGACGAAATTCAGCTAGACTCATTCATTGGACAGTGAATTTGCTTTTAAATGGGTTGAATTCCGCGAGAAATTGACTTGAGGAACAACAATCTAAAGCTAATTGAAATGCACTCGTTCGCGGATGCGATGCATACGGCGCATGCAAATATTTACGATGTCTTCATGTTGATAGTTCAATTTCATGCAATTTATGTTTGGCGACCAAGTTCCAGAACTTGCCAAATCAAATTGTTGAATGACCACCTTTTTTGCGATCCGACGAATCATGTTGACCAAATATTTATACGCCCCGTACCTTCGATCGAACATATACACTGATAATGAAAACCATTGAGGCTATTTGAGATATTCATTAATTATCTGAATTTCCGAAAAATTCGGCGATGATTTGCATTTGTTTTACATTTTTTTACTCTTTACGATAATGTTTAACATTCTCTGTTCCCTAAAATTAATAAAGTAAAACGAAAGAAAATGTTAATTAAAAATGGCTTGAGCCTTTACTGTGATCGCGCCAATGATTGAAGAGGAGGAAAATGGTTCTTTCGGAAGAAGAATAAAACCAACTTCCTGAAAGATAATTTCGTAAAGTATCGAACAAGCCCTTTAAAATCACCTACAACATTTATAGCTGAATTCGGTATAATTAGAGCTCTGAGGGAGTTTGAAGAAAGCCAACATTCCTAACAAAGCCAAAAATCAAATTTTTATTCCCAGGGATCATGCGTACACAAAGTCATTAATTTGATATGTTCATAATTTCAGAACCTTTCACGATGGTTTACATCGTGTTTACGGCCGATCATACCACTGTACTTTGTTGTCAATTGATGGGCTCATTGAGATCCGTAAGTGCATTAAATGTTCATGGAACTTAGTTTTCTCTCAGATATTCAATTAACTTTATTATTACTGTTTAAAAAGCCAAACAGGCTTTTATGCAGGTACAGGCAAAATTGGTAGTGTAAATTTGTGTGCACCTGCATACAATCGATACAACTATAAATCGACCGATCAAAAAACTTCAATGATAAAATATACGGTAAGATTTCAGTTTTTCACGTAACTAAATATAGCGATATTTGAAGGTGCTCAGTCCAACGAACAATTTGACATACATTTTGTCAGCAGTGGGAATCCACGCGGCGTGTTAAACAACTCTCACTATACGACCAGTAACCAATAGAAAAAAAAGTTGGGTTTATTTATCAATCACTAAGTTATTTGTTGATCAAAAAAACTAATTTCAATCAACATGATTGAAACAAAGTTGATCGTCAATTTTGTTCACATCAACAATATATTACGCCCAATTTTAAAATCGAAAACAATAAATTGACATAACAAATTTTGAAAACAAAAGTGCTATAATGTACAAATATTTAATGTACAGCCGACATTTAGGCATTTAATACCATAAACCAACGCTTACACTCTCGTTTTGCGTTGTTTCATTTTGCGGTTTTTTTATATGGAACGCCTAAAATAGAAAGGCTTGGATGGCGGCGGCTATTTTTCATGATTAGTCATTTAAATGTGAAACTCAGGTACTCAGATACCGCCACCATGTAAATAAAAGCTTCAAGGCAATAATTTTAATCAACAATCCGCCACGTCAATCTATGTATTTGAATCATATTGATGAATCCCAATGCGTTACGCGACATCAATAATGAGTCGCGTCGATAACATCAATAATAAGTCCAATAATGGATGAGTCCTTCCAGTTACCAAATATAGGAATTCCGAACATACTACGACAAGTAGTACGACCACCAACAAGTAACTAGCTTGTACACTTGCTAGACTAAATTCCATACTTGACATACTCGAACTACGAGCATCTAGCCCAGCGACCAACTGGTGACACTATCCCATATTACTTTTACTAGAGGAGAGCAGTATCGAAACGACGCTAGGCCCGCAAGCCTAGACTTGGTGTTATTACCACAACAGTTTCGGACACAAAGTCGATAATTATCAGGGACCTTGTAATTTTCTGAATCTAGAAGTGAATGCAACCGGGAATAGTTCTATCAGTTGGCGCGGCTGACCTTACACCGAAGTATACTAGCCGCTTATTTATGAGGAACCCATTATTTCTTATACAACTTGTATAAACTACAAAACCCATGACAACGCTGACTTAGTTTTTTTAGCCGCCAATGGTATAGCTAACAATACCTATACGCAAGCAAATTGCTTCAAGTAGATATTGGTCTCAGACGAAAATTTTAACACGCTTTCACTATTGCGAACTTAAGTCATCCTATCATTGGTGCAGACTTTCTTAAGAAATATAGCTTCCTAGTTTATCTTAATAAGCAGCAGCTGATTGATCCAGCTACACAGTTGTCGATCAACGTCATGCAAACATTCCTTTGCTCAAAAACTTCTTGGTTGACAACGATACCGGCCTGTTACCTAATACCTTACATTCAGAACTTCTCCATGCACCTACAAGGATACAAAGTATTCTCGAAAATCGACTTGATCGTAGCTTCTTATTTAATCCCAGTCGCAAATGAGGATGTTCACAAGACGGCAAGCAATACTTCACTTGACATGTTCGAATTCACTCGAATGCCGTTTGGATAACGAAATACCGCACAATCGTTTCAACGGTTCATCAACTATCGTCAAAGATCGTCAAAAACACAGCCACTACGGTAATGTCAACACTACCACCACTAAGAGGTAGTAAATTATCAGATGTGCCGATCCCAGCACTACGTCGCTTGCCAATCAGAGCAACGATTCGAAGACTGACACACGAGTTAATAGGGATACAGATGGAGGCAGTACCATCGACACGTCTAATTAGGACTATCGCAACCCAAACAATGGAAGCTCACGCTACCAATAATGGCCTTCTCGAACGATCGGACAACGGTTGGCTCGTATAGAGTGGATTACCGCTGTATGACGACACGAGTACCACTGGGACGTCAACAACCACTACAACGGTCCACCACTCATTCCATGCCAAGAATAACCACTGGCAGGATTCGATGGCATCAAAGAGATCGAGTGTCGTTAAGTCAGTTGATAATAATAATAAAACCGTTGTTACCGGCCATTGCTGACTCGTACCAAATCAATACACTAACTTCGCGGATTTGATCCCATGCTTGTTCTTCGTATTGTTCTAGAGAACCCGAAGAAGATAAGTAGTTTTGTATACCAGAGGAACCATCGTTAACGACAGAGACTACTGTGCCTGCCAAATGGTAAAAAATCAAAAAATTAGCAAATCAGCAAAGGAGTTAGCCTTTGCAAATTTACAAATAAAGATCGCTGCACTTTTCCCTTTCCCACCTATTGGTTTAAGTAAAACGTCGGGAGGAATAGTTTGAAACGTCTGGTGAGTTTGGTTCTGCACAGTCCAATCAATCAATCAATCAAAGGATACATTTACATCACCCACTATTTAAACCCCCTACCTATAATCAATGTTGATAGACAATCAAAGTTATCTAGGCAAAAATAACCAAAACCAAAAACCCATCAAATCTTAATTAAATTCTTAGTTACCTGTCACTTCCTGCAACGCCATTGCTAGTAAAACGAAAAAGACTTTGTTAAAAATTCATTTAAAACTTTTAATAACAGATTTCAGAGAACATATTCCAATCTGATTTTTTAATTATAAAGTTAATAAATTATTTTGGACGTGGCACCAATTAAGTTCTTTACCAAACTTGAAAATAATTTGCATATGCACACTCAGTTTTATATACAAAAAGTTAATCAAATGTTTATCGTACCAACAAAAGGATATTTGGCAACAATCCATTTTACTATCGATTTTACTATCTATCTACCCATGTCCAAAACCTACACCTATATATGTGAGTAATGTATATATGTGCTTATGTTGAGTACAAAGAATTTGCTTTCGATCAAAATATCGAACGGCCATCATAGTGTACAAAAAAAAGGCGTTCCAATGTACCATCGATAAATTATAATATTCAGTTCATTTCCTAAATTACGAAAATGAAAAACAAAAAATTATTTATGGAAAATTGAAAATACATTTTCAAATTAAACAAAAATCGAAAATAAAATATTTTTGAATTAGGTTACCATTGAAATCAGCTTAAAGTATTCAATTGAAAATCCATTGGTGATAAACTTTGTATACATCAACACGATAAAATAACGAAAAAATTTTGGGGAGCAAATGATTGATGAAGTTTCGTTATAGCGAAATTCGAAAATTTAATTAAAACGAAATGAAAAATGAGAATTTGTGAAAAGTTTGAATTAAATGATATTTTTTATAATTTGAATAAAATAAATTTATTATATTATTCGATATTTAAATATTTAAAATTTATCGTTAGCAGAAAATTCTGCGCCAACCGCAAATGGTGCATTTTGGTCTTAGAGATTGATTGACTTTATCAGTTTGTTGACACTCAAGTGATTTAATGACCCATAAATGCTAAAGTTCCTCTTAAGTTCCCTATAATATAAAATACATATTCTATAGCGACAATCAATTTTTGAAAACAAAAGAAAACGTACTTTGTGTTAAAACGTCATCACACAATTCTTATTCACTATGCAATCCAAAAAGGTTGCATCTCTTAAAAGGAGCGTAACTTTAATAACATAAAAAACCTTACCTGTTGACAAACACAATTTGCCTCAAATTGGACATACATAAATTTGATGTTATCAACTTAGTGTACATATACCAACGTAACATCATTACATTCGATATTTATTCTAATATGCAAACTGTCCGAAATAAATATTGTCACGGTACCACCTAGTGTGCGATAGCATAAGTGTAAATATATGAAGATTTCTCTAGGCTTAACCCTAGAGACATCTATTAGATATCGATAGTACTGGTAGTATTAAAAATTGAGCAAATTAAATGTAGTAGTGACATCTCGATAGAAGTAGAAAGTTCGAGATATTTTAATTTGTGTATATAAGCGAATCGATGTTGTATGCGAAAAATAGTTGTACTTGAACTACGAAAGCGATAACAAGCGGTTAAAATAAAAAGTGATAGAAAGTGATAGTAAGTGATAGTAAGTGATTTTTATTGTTAAATAAAGTGAACAGTGATAAGTTGTGAAATAAAGAATTGGTAAAAGAGCTAAGTTGTGAATAATTGTGTTTTATTGAGGCAATTATTGTCTGTGAAAGTAAACAGTGTTAAAGTGGAACTTGTGTAGTTTTGTGAAATTTGTTAGTGAACTGTGGTGTTCGGGTAATTATTCACAATCCAGAGATACGAACCTTAAGTGACAAGGCAAGAACGTAAGTTTACCAGTCTAAGTTATCAATCAAAGTTATCAGTAAAGAATTCCGTGTAAATAGAAATTAAGCAATAAATTAATATACATATGTACATTCTATTAATACGATTTAAATAAAAAACTTACTTTAAATATAAAAATTCGTGCTTTGGGAATTATTTGAGTCTGGCGATAGTCATTTTGATACTTTCGTTCAGATAGTTTTTAATGCTTTGAAACATGGTCCTTCGAGCCGGATCCTAAGAACAAAACGTAAAATAATGAAATTAAGGAGATTATATTAAATTATTGATTATAATTTAAGTGTGTTTGAGTGTGCAAAGCAAAATTTATAAACGATAAACCACCATTTTGTGACATTGAAGTTAATTAATATTTAAGTATTACAAGTTAGAGTGAATTCTAGCTAATAAAACTTGTGGAGTTAGAGACAAAACGTGGTTCACAAATTAATCTACCAATGCCACCGAAAGTCGATGTATTTATCAGCAAGTGTAATAGAGAAATAATGATTTTGAATAACTTTGCCACGTGTGCGAATACGCTTGACGAAATACGCTGGCTCTGCCAGCCACAACAAATAAAACCCATGACGATTCAAAGTTAAATGACACGATAGAAGAATTTGAAGCTCATCAAAAAACTCTTCTTTAAGAATTTTTTCAAATTCAGAAGGGCAGCCATGAAGTCAAACTACCGAGAGCAAATATTCCGGTGTTTCGCGGAGAGTATCAAGAATTTATTTGAAAGATTTATATTACTTTCAAAGATTTATTTGTGGGACAAATACATAATAACGCACGACTACGTAGTTTCAATATCTAAAGGACTGCTTTTGTGACCGAGCTGCCAAATCCATCGAACATATTCCGATCACAGATGTTACTTATGGCCCAGCGTGGGAGAAACTTTGCAACCGGTTTGACAAAAAGGGACACATCGCACATTCATATTTCCAAATGCTTATGTATTTAGTTCCAGCTACCAATGGTTCTGTCGACCAGCTGCGCAAACTATGCGACACATCTGATGAAATTCACATTAACAACTCTCGACGAATCAGCTCTCGATGAAAAAGTGTGATTCATTAGTCATTTTCATACTGCTTCAAAAGGTTTACGTAGAAACGAGAAGAATGTGGGCATAACACAGTATCGGGAAGGACTTTCCAACTGATGAGGGTTTCCCGGTGTTTCTCACACAACGTTGTGATTCTTTGAAGATGTCACAACCAAAAATAATTAGTGACAAGCATGAAACTTTGAGACCCACAACAAGATGGCGAACCCACACAGTATCAACGGCTTTGAAACTTGCATGCGGTGTTTTGTTATTAGTCTAGACAATCTAACAACAAAATACTAGCATGCCAAGCATTAGTTTTACCAAGTCTAACCGGACATACGCCTGAATACGCAACGAATGAAGAGGTCTACCAACATATTACACTGATCCATTAGCTGATCCTGAATATACAAAATCTACCCAAATCGATATGATATTGGGTGCCGGTGAGTTCTTCGAAATATTGTTACCACAAACATTAAAGCGATATGACCGAGTGATCGCCCAAAACACAATATTCGGGTGGATTATTTGCAGAAAAGTAAAAGTCAAGCCTACATGCAATGAGTCTACCATGACTAATCTCGCGATTACCGACATCGATTTTGCACCACGACAATTCTGGGAAGTGGATGAAGTGCATACGGCCCGGTTACTCACTAAAGAAGAGAAGCTAATGGAAAGTCACTTCATATCCACCCATTTTCGAACCAAGGAGGCAAATATGTAGTAACTCTGCCATTTAAACCAAATCATCAACTACTGGGAAACTCGCTTTCAGCTGCCACATCTCAATTGAGAGCCATGGAGCAAAAGTTTGAAAACAATTCGGTACTCAGACAGGAATATTGACAGGAATATTGCTAATATTGCTATGGATGACTTCCTTCAACTGGGGCACATAAAGCCTATGCGGGAAACCGAAATGCAAACTGACAACCAAAATGTATATTATCTTCCGCATCATACCGTAGTGAAGGAGTCATCGGGGAAGAGTTGTGTTTGATGGTTCAGCCAGAAAGTATTCAGATAGTTTTTAATGCTATGAAATACTAGGAGCCAGGCAAAACATAACGGGGTTAGGACAAATACGTCCCTGATGTTTCATCATATTTACACCAACTTGAGTCAAAGATGGTTCAAATCGATAATCGCGGGAACAGCGGAAACCTTATAAAATCTGACATTCCAAAGCTGACATATTTCTGTCAAATAATAACCACATACATGAATTAAAAGGTGCAAAAAAGCACTCAAGTGTACATTATGAGTTTAATAAATTAAACTACTAACCAACTCGTGGATCACCCTTATAGACAACCACGAACATAATTATAGAAACGTAAACGTAGAATGATAACGAATATCTTATTCAAGAAACTTACGAAGACATGCAGCAAGATTATGGGTTTATTTATATTCAAGGTCATCTGGCACCCCTATGTGCAACAAAGGTTCTCTAAAACAAGAACAAAAATGATATAATATCAGACTTTCTAGGAGTGAAATACCACATTTCAATGAAGCTTACAGACAATGGACGATTTACCATAAAGTCTATTTAATATTACTTTCCATTGTAATGGTAATTTAACTAGACGAAGGAAGATGTAATACCTATTATGAGAGATTGGAGGAGATACAGCTAAGCTGACTAGCCATCTAGCAAGATAATTATGGTGCTGCTTGGAATATGTAATGCTCCAGATACGATTTACTACTTCTGAAAACCAGTTAATACACACCTATATACAAGCAACACATACATAGAATCGCAAGTACATCTTACTATGAGTCGCCCTAGTGAAAACATCATCTGATACTCGTAATGATTCGTGTCTTCATCCTGGGTCTCAAGGAACCATTATTAAAAATTCTATTTTTTATTACGGTTACAGACTCTGACAATCTCCATTCAACATTAGTATTCTATTCACCCGGTAAAGTTTGAGTACATTTAGAGTGATACAACTCCAATATAACTTTCTCCACTGAGGTAAAAGAATTTTGCAGCCCATCTTCCAGCTTTTCTATAGGATTTTGAAATGTTTACCATGCATTCGTCAAAGCCAAAGCTAAAATCACACAACCACTGCAGCAATTTTTACATCAACACTATAAGCAGTCGAGTTCCACTAACTAAAAAAGAATGTTAAAATAGCTGAAGCCTGCTGAAAGTTGTACAGAACGAACGAACGATTCAATTTTAATTTATGGATAATCTTTCTTAATTACTAACATCCCGCCTCCTTTGACACGCCAGAGTCAAATGTCGGCAGCAAACATACTTTTTGAACTGGTCGCTTGTAGATGCCCTGGGACGTTTTCAAAGTAACTACCCTGATTACATTGTCTTTCCCAGGATGCACATCAATTATCTTAGCTAAAGGCCAAGTTGCAGGAGGTAAGTTGTCTCGTAGAATAACTATATCATTGATTTTGATGTCATCATTTTTATTATTCCATTTGGTAAGTTTGTTTAATGTGGTTAGATATTCCTAATACCACCGTTTCCATATGTGCTGGATCATATTTTGAATCATTTGCCATCTCGATAAGTTGTTAAGTTTTATATCCATTAGATTAGGTTTGGGAATTAAGGTAAGTGGATGCCCTTTCTTTTTCGTCATCTCTAAACAACGGTCTCGAATTTAAGATTGCTTCGATTTGCTTCGATTGGCTTTAGAAGTGTAAGCAGCTCTTCGAAATTAAAACGGTTTTTCCTATAACCTTGCGGATGTGATGTTTACAAGATTTCACAGCTGCTTCTAACAGGCCACCAAATGTCGGAGCAGCTGACGGTATAAAATGCCATTTTATGTCTTGGTTGGCGCCACAATCGAATATTTGGTGTCTTACGCTTTCAGATTTCAGCATTACGCCCAACTCTCTCAAGTCATTATGAGCTCCTACAAACTTTGATCCATTGTCAGAAAATAGATCACTGCAAATCCCTCGCACCGATTGAAACTTTTCAGTGCAGCGATGAAATTTTCGGTGCTTAAATTCGTTACGAGTTCTAAATGAACTGCATTCGTCGACATACACACAAAAATGGCTAAGTAACCCTTAATAATTTTAGAATTGCTGTTAGTGTGTCTTTAGCGAGAACGGACCAGCCTAGTCAATTCCAATTTGAAGAAACGGTCGAGTGATATGGACACGCGAACATGGCAATTGACCCATTAGTTGAGTCTGTTGCAA
Source organism: Tipula confusa (assembly GCA_963556175.1). Classification (NCBI taxonomy): domain Eukaryota; kingdom Metazoa; phylum Arthropoda; class Insecta; order Diptera; family Tipulidae; genus Tipula; species Tipula confusa. Next base: position 137,721,698 of record OY744477.1, on the reverse strand, counting down.
CAGTTTATATCGATGACATCTCATATATTCGTGAATTACCTTCTTGACAATAGCTCTGACTCTGATAATTTGAAATCTTTGCCTGATGTGCGCTAACATTAATGCTGGACTCACATGAAGTAGTTCTAAATGAATTTTTAGAACTAATTTTTTTGTCAGCTCATGATTTCCTTGGTGATTCATATGGAACTTATATCTTCATTTTCTAGTCGTCCTCCTACTCTCAGGATTCCAGTTTTATCTAAAAATTGGTAAAAACTAATAATTTTGCTTTTGATCAATTGGTTCCCTGAGTTCAACAGCTTAATTTCTTCAGAAAATGTTTCGTATTGGACGTAGCGTAAAATAAATTGTTCGGCTCTTGTTAGCTCGTCGATCGAAATACCACCAGACTCCTTTTCGATAATGTTTCTATTGTAAATACGGAACCATATTTTTATTCGGGCTATAATTCTTAAAATTGTTCCATATTTTGACACTCTGCTGAATAATTGAGTCAATAGCTAGTTTCGTTTATTTATACTCGCATAACTGACTATCACACCTTCAGTTAATTCTTCAGCAATGCCTATTTGATTGATTGATTGATTTTGAATGTACTGCCAAGCATTAAGCAGGATATCCCGGAAAGCGCCGGGCCCACAGTACACCCGTTTTTACATAAACTTGGAAGGATATGGAAGGATACTAGTTAAATTATTGAGATCGACCCGGTTACAGACACCTTGGCGGCCAATAGTTAGTAAATTTTTGTGGGTTAGGGAAAGGAAAAGTATGTTAGTTATGACTTAATTGGTCCGATTTCCCGGTATCCAATATTCAAACTACTGTTAGTGTAAGACAATCACATTTTTGTTGTACTGCTCTGCATTCTGCCATCTCTTATCAGACACTGCAGTGTGCCACCATTCATCTGTAATCTGCAGAGGTTTCCTGAAAACAAAATCTATTAATGTACTAATTGCTCTTAGCCTGTAAGAAATAGAATTAATTTCAATCTGAAATTATAATTTAATTAATTATAATATTATAAAATTATAATTCTGTAATCCATATGCTGTAATAAATTGGATTAGTTTACCTTGAAATTCGTTTCGTTGCGTTGTTGCTAAAAATTAGGTGTTAATTTAGTACCGTACTATAGTGGTAATAAAAAATCATAATATAACAGTACAAAGATATGAAATTATATAAAATACAATAATATAACAATATAAACACCAAAATTCAAATCTGAAACATATGAAATTAATTCTTCAGCAATGCCTATGACAATTAATTGATTAGGAAATGCTATTATATTGCATTGCAGCCAATTGGGACCCCGCCACCACAGTTTACAACCCTAGATGCGCAGTCAGCAGGATTTTCTTGTGAGGGCACGTGCAACCATTGGTTTCTGCTCGTATATGAGAGTATCTGAATTATTGATTTCAGCCGTTTAGATAACCAATTTAAAACAATTGTTGAATCAGTGTATAAAAATATTTGAGGGTTGGGTTCAAACTCTCGCGCTTTCCATGTTGATTGCAATAATTTAACCAAACTGCTGCGTATGCGTTCAGAAAAGCCGTGGATTTCAATAATGGAAGAGTTGGATGTATGTAGCCAACGATTTATCTCTAAGTCTTCAATCATATTTAGTTCTTGCCTAAAATTCAGCCAAATATTTCGAATGCCATTCAAGTTTTTCAACCCAAAATTGCTGGAATAGAATTTTTACGACGATTGTCATCGGTGTAAGCCAACCCATAGGGTCGAAAAGCTTCGAAGCTTCGAAAAGTAGATGCCTCTTCGTTGTTTCATAGCTTTCTGATGACTTGACTTTAAACTTGAATACATCTCGAAGAGGTAGATAACATATGCCTAAGATCGCAATCATTTTAGTGACATGGGAAATTTCACGTAATGATAGGCTGAGTTCATCTCCATGTAAGTGGTTTAATAAGTCCGGATGATTAGCCGACCATTTTCCTAGTTTAAAACTGGTAGATTGTAAAATTTGTATCACCCAGAAACATCTTCTCCACATCCGCTGAAAATACGTACTTATGTTTTCGGGATCGCATTAATATTTCCAACAATGTTTGTTGTATTATTGGGCCAATCAGGAGTTGCTCATTTAAAGAATAGCCATTTGAAGACTTCGCAGATCTGTCGAAAACAACTCATAATCTCGTCGTGGTACTGGATTCTTTTATTTCTCCATGGTGCGGGAGATAAAACATTTGAATTATTTTTGTACATACCTCATCCGGTACAGTTTCCATATGGCCTAGTTGAAGATATTCCTTTATGAATTGTATATACTGGGTGCGGAAAACATTATCCTTTATTAATCTTTTCTCCAATGTATAAAACCGATAAGTGGCCTGTTTCAAAGAATTTCCTAAGTTTGGTGGATTTTGCACTATTAATTTCCCGTTAGGTTCACGTTTTACATTTTTTTTTGAAGTTCTCAATACAATATGGTTCTTCCTTAGTATAGTTTGGATTTAATGGAATTTCTTCTAACTCCCAAAATCGTTTCAACAGATCGTCAATATTGATTTCATTACCAATACTAAAGAAAGTTTTTATTGGTGGAACTACTTCTTTCGGGTCGATCGCTCCGACGACTATCCAGCCAAACTTAGTATTTTGTGGCACAACATTATCCGCTCGATTGGTAATTTTTTTAGGTTCGAGAATAATAAAGAAATGAACCCAAGAGAATGTCGATAGACCCTCTTTTATTGAAAGTTGGATCAGCCAATGGTAATGATTCGACAAATTCGAGTGGCGTATTAAATGTCTGAGATGGTAGATTTGAGGTACGATTAAAGCTGCTACTTCTATGACAAATGTATGATTTATTCTTGATCTTAGTTCTACTTTTGTAACGCCTCTTGAACAACCGGCCCTTGCTCCATTAATTGTTTCAATTAGCATTCTTGAATTTGATCTAGAAAGTCCTAATTATGTAGCACATGACTCTGTTATGAAAGACCTTGTTGACTCAGAATCTAGTAGCCCTCTAATTTCTTGCCAGTTGTTGCTATAATCCTTTATTTGGATCACTACTGTTGGTAATGTTCCATTTGCAGCTTTCGCAATAGAAGTTAATACCAATTCGTTTAGGTTGGTCGGTATACACGAAATATGAGCACTGGTACTGGCTTTTGAGTTGGAATTATTGGTAGAACTCAAAGTGTCACTAGTATTTAAGTGAAATAATGTGTTAAGTGAACTAATGTGTAAAATTCTCTGCGTTGGTCGATGCTTATCCCGGGAAATTTTTGACATTTATATAATTTATTACTTTTACCATTGCAAAGTAGACATGAATACTCTGAGGAAACATGAAGAGTCCTTACAGATTTTTGCTGCTTAAAGACAGTCTTATTTTCTACCGGTGCTTCAACTGACGAAACCATTATTTGGATAAGGAAATCTAAAAATGTTTGAAATGGTGGAAAATCTTTGCCCGCTGTCTCATATTTCCAAAGACGCCTTTTTCATCATCCAACTTTTGTAGCACTATGTGTATGAGCCAAGGATCACGTGATTCTGCTTCATTTCCCAAGGCTTTCAATCCCCAAACTGCTTCGTCTTGGTTATCAAGATCCGAAGCGATCGTCGCAGAATTGACCTTGGTAATTATTGGATGATCAAAAAGAGACTTTCTACAATTAACTTCTTCGTGTCATAACGTTCCACTAAACGTTGGAAAGCCTCGACATAACTAGCATCATCAACTCGTAGGTGTCGTATAAGGTCGTATGCATTATCCTTAAGTAACCCCTTTTAAGAATTAGCAACGTTAATTAAGACGGGTTTCAAAATCAAATTGAAAGGAGTATTTTAGTATTTTCCTACTAAATTATTGTTGTTATTTTAATATTAATAACTCACCTCTATTGACTGACCCCTATGGTCGAGGAGTATGCGGATACCCAAAAAAAATAATAAACGAGCATGATATCCTTAGAATTACATTCAGCATCCTCGGCTTGTCGTAGAATGCGACTAAATATAGATGCCAAGAAAAAGATTCATTCTACAATTGTTGGTACAGTACGAGCCAGTAATGGCCTGTAAAAACCGTATATAACTATTAATAATTCACCTTTTGCACAATGCAACAATATATAAAGTTTTTATACCTAACCCGACCAACTATTTAAATTTTTAATTTATTTTTTTTAATTGCTTCCATATGTGCTTTTTCTCTTAATACCACGTTTATGTTATAAAATAAATAAAAAAGGAACTGCGAGATTTACGACAAATAAATACTTTTTTTGTTGCTTTCTGAAGATCTTAATTGGCCAGTTTAATGATTTCCTTTACTTCTGTTTTTCTGCAGCAAGATGAACTTTAATATCACCTCCCACATAATTATCATGAGTCTCAAGAGATTTGAGTTATCAGAAGAGATTTGAGATTTCAAGAGATTTGAGTTATCGTCACTCACTCAAATATTTGGTCAATGATTTTGGTTGAACATACGGTACTGTCTTATTCCGGAATTAAAAGCAAATTTAAACAGTGACATACCGATTAGGATGAACTTCACGTAGAACTTTTTCTACTTTCGATAGAAGGTTGATTCACTTTAGTATTACGTAGAAGACAGTAATTCATATGCTTCTCATAGTTAATATGGTCAGCATAAATTATTCGTAGAATGGGTCTGTTTCTTCGCTGCTTCAGCGATGAAAAACTATTTGTTGTTTCACAGTACGTATAGACTTTTTTTTTTTGTTATGCAAATAATTCGACATGTGAACTGGATGGAATAGTGTACCGATGCAACTGTCGTCAGTGTGTTTACAGTGGTGAAACTCATGTCTGGCAATCATGTATGTTAGGAACAGAGCTGTTCCTTGTTGCTGTTCCTTCGCTAAAATTTGTCATTGTTACAAGGCATAGCAAAAATAGTGTTAGCAGTTTGCAGCTGGAGGTTAACCATGCAAGTATAAGTTCTTCGAGTTTCCTTCTGTGGCTTATTTTCTGCAGTTGCTGTTTCGTTAATAGAAAGAGGACAAACCTTTGTAATAGGGCGCTTAAATTTACTACCACTTCTGTTTTTAATTGTTACTAATCTCGTTAAATTATCGTTACCAGGATGGAGCTCTACAATTCGTCCAAGAAACCACCTTGTAGGTGGAATATTATCTTCTTTGATCAGGACGGCATCATCTATGTTCACCTCGGGCCTTTGAAGGGTATTTAAGTAGTCGGTTGACCAGCGCCTCAAAAGTGTTGAACAAGTTTTTGTACTAGCCTCCAGCGCTGAATAGGAAAAAGGTTTTCTTTCAGTATGTTTGACTCTGCCTGAGCAACTAGCGACTCCCCAGTTAAAATGTGACCTGGTATTAGTATCATCTTCTGTGGATCTGCAGATACTGTCGTTACAATTCTCGAATATAGGCATGCTTCGATTTGAGATGTTACTTAAGCCAAATCCTCCTATGTAAGTTTACTCTCACCAACTACTCGCTTGAGATGGTGTTTCATTGGTTTTACTACAGCTTCCCTAAGTCCTCCAAAATATGATGCTGAGTGCACCTGTAGCATTTCTTGAAGATGTGAAATGGCTTCATGTTTTTCTTTTTCTAGTATGGATCGGGCTCCGACGAAGTTTGTTCCATTGTCTAAGTAGATATTTTTACAAAGTTCTCTGCGTGCTATAAGCCTCTTGAATGCTGCTAAAGACGCAATTCTTGGTGGTAGCCCAAAAACGATGACGTACTATGCACTTGTTGATTTCCGAACGAACTCTTTGTTTAGCATTTGTAAATCAATAAATAAACCGTTGTAAGTAGGCTAAAGTTAATTGAGTTCCTCCGTGTAGTGTGTTTAGATGTGCATCTGCAATTAAAAGTTTCGTTATATGAATCTTGACGTTGAACTGTTCTGCATATTTCATCGCGGGCTTCCTTAAGTTCTCTTCCTGAAGTAATAATTTCTGGATAATCGTAATGTTTCTTTTTTACACATCTTTTGATGAAGCGCCAAGAATAGCATATGATGCGGAATATTCTGTTCACCTTAGGTATCCTTTGTATCAGCTGTTTAAAGGGATTGATTAATGTGGAGCTTGTAGCTGAAAATACCCGTTTCTATGGCTATTATATTCTCACCCATAAACGGTTATCGTTGCCAGTTTTAATTATCTAGTTGCAGCCAAGCTGGTCCAGTCTCCTCCAGTAGCGCAATCAGCAGGATTTTCTTTGGAACTTATATGTCTCCACTGTACTCGACTAGATTTTCCTTGAATTTCTGAAATTCTATTTGCCACAAAGGTTTTGTATTTGTGGGGATTTCCCCGAATCCATGATAGCGTAATCATGGAATCAGTCCAAAGTGTACATCTATATTGGACACCTGCAGTGACTTAGTTACCTTTTCCTTCAATGTTGAGAGTAACATTGTTCCACATAATTCAAGTCGTGGTAATGACAATATCGGTTTGATTGGAGCTACCTTCGTCTTTGATGATAGTAGAGCCATCTGGATTTTGCCATCTTGACTGGCGTTCCTAGCATAGATGACTGCGGGATTCGCCTTTTCAGAGGCATCGCTGAAACCATGAATACTGAGTAAAGGGCGTTGTTTCAAAGTGAACCCATCTGGGTATGGTTATCTCCTATAACGAGGGAAGAGACATTTTGAAGTCCTCCCACTAAACTGGTAAGTGCATGATTAGTTTAGCCACTATTGTATCTGATGCTAGCCATCCAAGGGGATCGAAAAGTTTTCCACTGACGGACAGCAAGTTGCGTTTGGTTGAATTCTTGTTATTAGAAACTGGTAGTGAGATAGTTATGTTTCTGGCGTTGTTCCGTAGGTAACGGTCATTAGTTTTTACTCCTTTATAGGCTTTTTGGTGTTGTTTCTCCACAAAATTCTTTGATAATTTTGGTCATCTTCATGTAAGGCAATTTGGCGAAACATTTTTTCTACGTCGGCTGTGAATACATATTTGTGTTTTCGCCAACGCAGTAGTATGCTCAATAAGTCTTGTTGGAATGTAGGCCCATTCAGCATAACATCATTTAGTGATGTCCCTGTGGATGTTTTAACCTGACTTTGATAGTGGAGTTTTCTATTTTGATTACAGCGTGGTGTGGTTAATAAAAATGTCCAACTTTTCTATATTCCTCCCCATCTCTTTCATATGTCCCAACATTTCAGATTCAACCATAAACTGGTGGAATTGTAATGCCAGTTCTGAATTTTTGGAAAAGCGTTTTTCGACTTGGAGTAGAGAAGAAGTAGCTGTTTTCTTTGAAGAACCCAAAGGTTTGCACAGGACAATTGCTTGATGTCAAAAGGAATTCTTACTTTGAACCTTCCATTGGCTTAGAAATCTTCGCATCCGATTTCTTTTTTGGTTAATTGCCTTTTATTGTCTACTTCTTCTAGCTCCCAAAAATTTTTCAGCTGTTCGTCGATTTCTTTTATCGTTGATACCATGCTCTGAAAGATGACTCTATTTACGTTTGCTGTTGTTATGTCGGTGATGATCCATCTTAACTTCCTTTGTTAGGCAATTGGTTCATTTAGTGCACATTTCAACAGATTTGCCATTATTATCTGTCCGTAATAATCGGCACTTAAGAGTATGTCAATTGGACTGGGTTCATAGAAGGTCGGGTCTGCCCATATCAGATTTTTTGTATGATTCCAACTGTTCGGTTCAACCATTCCATCAGGTAGGTTCCTGGTTATATTTTTAATGACCAGAGCTTCAATCTTTACTTTAAAATTTGATGGGAACCTTGGACTAATGGTAAATTCTACTGTTGTGTGCGCTGTTCCTGCTTTTGTTGATCCCATGCCTGCAATGTTTGCTTGAATCGGCTTTTTTACTAGTTTTAGTTTGTTTGCTACTTCTTCGGTAATGAATGTAGCTTGCGAGCCCGGATCAATAAGAATGCGAACTAAATCTTCTCCGAAGTTAGTCGTTAACTTGACCATGGTGGTTGCTAATAAGACTCCATCTTGTTTTGGCTTAGAACTGGTCTGTAAGCTAGTCATTGTTGGAAGTTCCGGTTTCTTAGTTACTTCCTTTTGAGTGTCATGGAGTAAACTGTGATGAGCTTCATAACATGTTTGACATTTTTTGTGACAAAATCCATCACGGTGAGCATCCGTAAGCATTTTCTGTACAAAGCATTTTCTGGCATTGTCTCCAATATAGATCGCATCAGATTAACCAAATAGTTGAAAAATTATCTTTGGGTTGGTGAAAATCAAAAATGGTATGCTAATCGGCTGCTGTGAAATTTAATATACCTTTTTTACCAAGGCCTTATAACAAATCCAAAACCAAGATTGTCGATATCAAAGGCACTGAATCAACAAGGTCAAATTTTATTCAGCTATAATTACTTTAAGAGGCCTACAAAAGGAATTGACGTTTGCAAATATCAGAAATCTATATTGTCACAAGACTCAATAGTACAATTTTATTTAAATTTTCTGTTACTAAATTATTTCTATTTGTTGCATACTAAAGGCGATTTACCTTCTTCAAGTGAATATTCTCAGGTGTAATTTTATCCAAGAGTTTATAAAATAATATGTAAATATTATGCTAGTTTCTTAAAAAATTATACTATCATACTATAAAAATCTAAATACTTCCAATTTACCCGTATTCCATATATGAAAAAAAAATGAAATTCTAACATTTAACGTCATTTGGGAAATCAAAACCATAAACTTTTCATAACTGTCATAATATCATCTTCAACGGATAACATTTAAAACCAAAAAATAAGGAAGTAAAAAAAATTCATTAAATATTTAACATCCATAAAAATGCAATCTTACAATTTTAGCACATAATAAAAAAAAATGTTATTCTCAAATTTTAAAGAGACATAACATGTATTAAACATAAAGGGTTTAACATGATGGAGATCTTTCGAACTCGAAAATTAAAAATTAAAAAATGGTTTATTTCGCAGGAGTTTGGAAACAATGCAGATTAGTGACCCATCAATTGAATCACCTATCACTTTGTAAATTGATTTAACCCAGTATAAGGTATTTTTCAATCAAGTATCCAACATTTTGGGTGCTTCTTAACATATAGGTTGTTGACGCGTTGTATAAACGCCCTTCTCCTCTTAGTATACCAAATGAATCAAAGAATTTATTTTGGCTGCCAAATAATTTCTTAGGTTTTACTGAATGGTAGTTACCTTTTCACCCAGTAATTTAAGGATTAAAATAATTAGTTACACAACTGGGCGCGAGTCAACTTAACAAAACTAGAAAATGTATCTATAATTTTTTTGAAAACAAAAACCTTTATTGATATTGGTTCTTCTGTTCCTCCATCGTAACGCTACTGCTCTTGTATAGAATTCGTCCTATTCTACAATTAAACGAAATTGTTTGACATGGTTCCGCATGCTCAACGCATGTTAGTTAGAACTTTCTAGGTTCTCAATGAAAGTATTTCAATTAATTATTTTGAATGGAGTCACATTCTAACTAACTAATTAGGCATTTATTAAATTAATAAACCCAGGTCTAAGGTAATATTAGCCCAAGAAATGAGCCTATTATGGCCAAAGTGTATATGGCAATCATTATCAATATACAGTTGTTGGTATTGTAGCCGAACACGCTTATTTATCGGTATCAGAGAACTCTTATTAATCATGATATATAATAAATATCCAAAACTGTCAAAAACAACAAAAATATTGAAACAAGCCGTGCTGTAAGTTTCGTAGACATATACAGTAACACAAACGGTACACTTCAAAATTTGTATCAGTGAAAAAAAAACCAAAGCCGTCTTTAATCCCTTACAGGAAGCCCAAATGTACTCATACATAAGCTGTAAAAAATGAGAAAAATGTAACCTATTGAATGTATTTGTGAGATTATATCGTCGTTTATATACGACTGTGAATACAGTGGAGAAAATAAAAACAGCAAACTAAAGAGTACAAAAAATGAGCGAACTTGGAATTTTTTTTTTTTGATTAATTTCAACTGTTTGTTTTTATAGAGAGAATAAAAAACAACACGCTCTCACTATACGAGTATTATAAAATGCTCAAATTTATAGACGTTATAGTAGTGTGGGTTATTTCAAACCATTCAAAACAAATTGAAAAAATTTTGACGGAAACAATCAGGCAAATGAAAGAGATTAAAGATGGCTTTGAAAAAACGTATATAAAATGCACTCAAACTCAAATATAACAAAACAAAACGAACATTTGTATTGCGTTGTATTGAAACCAAATAAAAACCTACGCAAAGCAACAACAAAGTTGCCGTTTTTTATTTTATTTTTGTTGTTTGTGGTTGTGGACCAAAGCCCTCTTTATTACAAGACGTACTCATCGCATACTAATGCTGTCTAATCATATGTACATATGAATGTATTGTAAGTTAAAAACGTGCCGAATATAGTGTAAAATAAAATCAACATTCGCATTTTATAGAAAAAGAAAATATGAGGAAAAAATACATTATTTTTATATGGATTTTGATAGCACTACTACACGTAATTTTTCATATCGGTTTTGTTTGGCTGTGTTAAAGAAACTTAGAAGACGGCTTGTAATAAAGAGGGGTTTGTCGCACACCATTAAATCTAAGTTAATAAATAAGCATTTCACTCTCTCTAATTTTTTGCGTTTTGATCTCATGAGAGGAGTACAAGAGAAATTATCGTATTTTGTTTAGTTGATTGTTTGTTTAGGTTTTTGTTTTTGTTTTACAATTTTAGAATTTCATTTAACAGGTGATCGTCGAGTTGCGTCAACGTGAGTAATTGATTTATTTTTAATTGAGAATGGAATGTTAATTATATTAATAGTGAATTGTGTTGGTGCATATTTGCTACATGGATTTTTTCAGCTGGTTTGGATTGACGGATTTAACGTGAATCGATTGTGGTGCTTTGTTGGCTGTGTTTACCTTGTAGTTTGAGTGCAGCTGGGCTGTTGGACGGGAGTTCGGAGTGCAGCAAAGTCGTTGATGGATCACTTGTTACGAACTGGTTCGTTCGTTACCCCTTTGTTTTAGGCAATGTTTGGCTTGTAGCGAATGGCTGGGGTTCATAACTTTTGGAGGCCTGTGCTTTCGATGGTTGCAGTGGTGTCATTTACGGGGCAACTAGGCTGTAGCCATTGCTTATTTTTGGATTTTAAATTTTTTAAATTTATTTTTGAGAATGAACCATTTATTTGTGGTAGTGTTTTTGTATGTTTTGAAGAATTTTGATGGGAATATCGGTCATTCCGAAAGGGTTTTCGATTTTGGGTCGAGATTTTTTTTTGCGATTTGAGGCAGCCGTTGGATTTTTTTTGCATGTAGATGCATCTTTGATGCATCTTTGCCTTAGAAAGATATAGTGGAGTTGGCCTTATTAAGTTTGTAGGAGATGGACTCAAAATTGATGTTGTGTCGAGGTATTCCTACGGCCAGTATAGGTTGACATGGTGGTAAATTCTCATAAGTTATTGGAGGTATTGCCTGTGATTGCTGCAAGCTCTAGATGATGAAACTGATGATGAATCTTCAAAAATTGGTGTCCTTATAGATCAGACTGCAGTACGTCAATTAAATTTGATACTCTTTCCTCCATTATAGAGTCCCGCGATAATTCTAAAATAGAATTATATATGTAGTATATCAAACATCTCAAAATCCGTTTGAGCTGCAAAATTACGACTTACTGTCATATTTTAATAATTTTTATTTTTTCGGATGCAATATTTTTTCGAAAACGGCGAACAAGTTGCGGTTAATGTGAATAGCATTTAGTACCGGGCAATGATGGAATATTTTTCAAGGCCAGAGGTAGAGAACAATCTAGAATAGTAGTTCCAACAAGATGGAGCCACAGATCGTCCAACTATGGCTCCCCTGCACGAAATTTTTGGTGATCGAATAATATAGCGTTTTTTTTATTTTAAACGGGGCTACCTAAAAAGTAAGATGTATGCCAATAAGCCAAGAACCATTCAATAGCTTAAGGCCAATATCCGAAAAGAAGTGAGGACGCTAGAATCTAAAATTCTAAGAACAGTTATGGAAAATGCTCTGCGGAAAGAGCACGTTAGGTAGAAGCAAACAATGGGCATCTTTTTCAAAACATAAAGTAAACATAATTCCAAACTATAATCTAAATACTGACAATTAATGACTGCTTCTTGTAATTATTTACTAATGGCATTAGTTCGCTGGTTTCAGTTAAGAATAAAAGTTTACGTAGAACCTCCATGTTGATACATCTATACGTCATCGGGAGCGGCCCACATTTGTTACTTTTCCAAATTTTGATACATTCGGCGTTTATATGTTTTCGTGTTACTCCATTTCTTGACAACATCATCTTTAAAAAAATGAAACGGAAACTTTAATATTAAGGTCAACTAAAATTTAATAGCCAAAAAAAATGTTGTTCTAATGTCTTCTTGGATATTGCACAAGCCTTCGATACAGACATAGAGGATTAATATTCAAAATTAAAGAACTTTTGCCGAAGCAGTTCCATGTAGTTCTTGAAAACTATCTTCTTCAAAGATAGTACTTGGTTAAGCAAAATGTAGCAACCACTGGTTTAAATTTGTGAATCCAAATGAGCAGTAAGTAAAATCGGATTATGCGGTAGCCCTCCTGGCACATTAAATTCTTTGCACATATTATGTAGTGCAACCCAAGCATTGATAATTTGTATATTCTCTTCCGGCTGTTAAGACAAGCTTCTTGAAGCCATACGGATTCTCCATCTGTTCTTTAATCCTCCATAGCATCGCTCCATAGTCATTCTGATCTTAGAATGATTGATGTTGTAAACAACTTCCACTGAACTATATTGGAAGTATTTTGAAATGGCCACTATTAGCCAAGGTTCCAAAGGTAATCCAGCTTCTCTTAATAACAAACATTTATTCTCTCCATATATGCTTGCATTTTTAATCTGTCGTGTGATAGATTCCCCAATCAACTATTATGCGAAGCCCCAAGATGTGTTGTGTCTACTGATGATTTTTAAATTGTGATCGCAAATTATCATCACATTTAGGAAATGCTACCCTCGTCAATTTACAAATAAAATAACGCCTTAGCGTGGCGCCAAGAATTGTACGTGGGTTCCATCAATGACACCCATGACAGAGGGCAAGCCGTGTTTCCTATAAAACCCTCTCTGATGAATTGCCTTTCTTCTAATTTTGATGGCCATTTATATATTTTGGACACATAACTGGATTAACCCTTAGTAAACGGCAAAATAAAAAAACATTACAGGCGGAAGAGTCCCCCGGGTGACTGTGTTATTTATACACGTAATGTGTATAAAGAGAGTGGGAGAAAATTATAAACCAAAAAGTATTATAACGGCAAATTGTGTGGCCAAACATGTTTGTGCGTGTTTATATGATAGATTGTGTTTTGTTTTTTCATTGCGACACATAAAATTATTTAATTTGGTCGTGAGAGATGCACAGTGAGGACGTGTTTTTACATTAGCATATAAATTCATCGAACAAATAGTGGGTGTTTTGCTAAAAAGAAAGTCAAAGAGAAGTCATTTGGCGATGGAACCAAGTAGTATGAATGAGCCATCCGGTAGCAATGTTGTAAGTATTAGTGAAACAATATCTGGCCAGGATTCTGCCTTTCAACAGGCATGGATTATTGGATTTGACAAGGTTTGAATTAGGGATGTACATATTATTCATCTCAACATTATTCTTCATTTTTCTCTATGTAGAAATTGCTATTTTTGTCTTTGCGTAGGTGGCCCTACAGTCAAACGATTGAACACTCGTGTCAATACATTCAATTCCATTTTCACAAGCCAATGAAGACCGTAATCATTCGTCATACCAATCGCAAAAGTCAGGCACTTGCTGCCTAATGGAATAAAAAAAATTCACATTGCGATGAACGTCAATGGCAAAATATTGATGAGCTCAAATTCGACGCATTCTTGGCTATATTACTGATCATGGGTGTACACAAATCAAATAATGAACTACTAAGTGAGCTATGGACGCAACAGGCCAACTGCATTTATCGTGCCGCATTGAGCCGAGAGCGTTTCAAAGCCATATTGACAACAATTCGATTCGATGATGAGAACACACGAGAAGCGAGAAAGGTGACTGTTAAGGCGACACCTATATCAGAATTATAGTTGATGATGAACGACAATCAAAAAAAATTATAAGCCACATGCCTGGATTACAATCGATAAACTGTTTCCGTTTCGTGGCCGCGTATCGTTCAAGCAATACATACCATCAAAACCGACTAAATATGGTTTGAAGATTTTTTGGGCCGCCGATGCGAAAACGCATTATCCGTTAGGCGGCATCATCTATCTGGAACGGCAACCCAGAGCTAATAGGGCACGTAATTTGGGTGAGTATGTTGTTCTTCAGTCAGTGAAACCATATGAAAACAGTGGCCAAAACATCACTACTGATAACTTTGTCACTACATTGCCTCTGGCTGAAATGCTTGCAACTCGTAAATTGACCCTTGTTGAAACATTGTGCAAAGACAAACGCTATATCGCCAAAGAACTAATGTGGAAGAAAGGGGATAATGTCGGTACATCTGTCTTCGCGTACCGCGAGAATTGTACAATGGTCGCATACACCGCAAAGCACAAAAAAATTGTGATCCTTTTATCTTCGATGCATTTTGATTCCGAAATCGACGCTATAAGTGGCAATCCGCAGATAATATTGAATTATAACAAGACGAAAGGCGGTGTGGACACCATGGATCAGATGGTGAGCATTTATCTCACATGTTTCAATCGTATCATTCTCTCTATTTTGTTTCATTTGTTTGGTAACAGCATATGCCTGCAAGAGAAAGATTAATCGATGGCCGCTGGCTATGTTCTTCAATATGGTCGATATAAAAACTTTGGCAGCCTATCTTTATTTTTAAACCCATCGTGATAGGACATCTCGCACAACACGCTGAGTATTTATCACCAAATTAGCTTCTGACTTGGCGCAAGCACACATCTCGCGTGGCGCGTTAAATTCGATGGTTACACGCATACCTGGCGTTCGTTCTGGTAATAGGAAAAATATGATATTTGTTGCGATCGTAAAAGGGCTACTTCATTCTTTTTGAGCAAAAACATTCAATTAGTATCATGGACACATCCACGAAAGACGTCTCCAACCCAGACCTAGAATTCGTTTGTGAATTATTGCGAATAACATTTTTGAAACAAAACAACGTCTTGAATAAGTTGAATAATGATTCTATGTTTGTTCATAATGCCGGTCTGGTGACTCAAGCTTCAGTAGAAATCAAATCCTATGAAATCGAAAAGATTAGGAATAAGAGGAGGGGAAGTCCTAATAGAACAAGAACTCAGAAATAGAAACACTTTATACGTAACTTTTTAAAGGGGCCACTGGGCTGATTATACCTTCATACAGTTTTAATATCGGCTAAATTATTCGTTGAGCTTATTGTTTTAGATATTAGTTTTGTGGTACTGCTAGCGAGAAAATGCTGTAACTCATCGGGCTTTCAGTATTTAGTTTTTTATTTACTACAAAAGAGTCAGATGAACATCTTAACATTAATCGTACTGATATTTCTTTGATGGCCACTGTAAAACTGAAATTGGTCCTAATAACTCGAATCTTCCAAATAAAAAATCCTTCTTCGAAATATTTTGACAATTTTTTTGCATACCGGTGCACTGCTTTACAACGACATCTAGCTCGACCAATTTAATGAGTCGATACTTTTACATTTTCAGGTTTACTTCTTTCACATTGAAGACACATCTTCAATGTGTTTACCTAACTCGTACATCTGACTTTTTTAAAAGTTTATTGGTTCAAAATTCAAAATTGAATTTGAATTCAAAAAATAACAGTCCTTAGCTTCAGTTTTAAACTTGATATTAGTTATTAGTATTGGATTCTTCTTGCAGCTGCTCTGCGCATTGCATAATGCATTACAGCTTTTTTAATATGTTTTTGAGTCACTGGCTGTCAGTTTCAACCCTTATAAAATGAAAAGCTGACCAATATCTTTGTAATAGTATCAGTTCCTTTTTTAAACCTTTTACAAATTTCGAAATCGCGTTCAATGGCTTTAATTAGATTAACTAGCAGGTCGATCAAAGTAAAAGGCATGTTGTTTCTTGATCGATTTGCTGAACGATTTGACTTATTCTAATAATAATTTTGCAGACTTCCCGCATAAAACACATAACTTATACTCCGATTTTGTTCGTTTTTTTGTAATTCTCATGCGTACGAATTGTTAAACCGGAACGTAATAATATTGGTGTTTGTGTTCGTGGTATTGTACATGCGCGTGTTGTTTACATTTTTTTGTTGAGTTTTTCGGTACATAATTTTTGAAAAATTCGTGCCCCTCACGAACACGTGCCTTTAGTTGTGTTTTTAAATACACAAATAATTATTTATATTATAAATTTAAATTGCTTTTAATTTTGTAAAAAAAATTGATTTTAATTTGTATGTATAAGCCATTTATCGTAACATCGAAAGTTTGGGAAAAATACTCATGCGATAACCGATTTCAACCGCTTCGACATTTAGTTTTTATTGAAACAACATTTAGGCGTAATTTACATGAGAATTAAACTGACACATTAAAATAAAATTGAATCACATAATAATAAATGTGTATATTATACACATATATTGCATTATAATAAATAAAAAAAAACAAACATAATCGGGGTTCAGGTCAGCTATCCATTTAAAAAATGAAGTAATTTTAGTTGAATTTGGAATAATTGATCTGATGTTGATGTTGAACGAACCGCTTCAAATAAATTATTTTTGTGTTTTATATGATATCTGAAGGATGTTTTTTTATCACAAGATTTATCTCTCGAAATACAGTTTTGATTAATTGAAGAATGTCCGATGACGTGATAGTGTTGCCAGTTTGATTACATGTTATGGTTTCCGAAGCAGGATAAGTTCATGAATATAACAAAAAAACAATTAAAGAAAAAGACATTAAAAGTTAAATGTGCTTCGGACAATGATATACCCTTATTGGAAAACCCAGTGCAAGGAAAAAGCGAACGGATTAAATTATTTAAAACACGACACAGTTAAAACAAAGTAGAATAAATAAGAATAAACGATTTTTTCTTAGAGCTATAGATAAGAAGAATTACCAAAACGAAATCATGGAAAACTTCATGAAAACCATAAATATGATTGCAATTCTATTTATTTTGGTGCAGTAAAACTCGGAATACAAGGATAATAAAAATTTAGTGCAACGTGAATAAATCATCAATTTATTTTCAAATACGAGGATGTAGAATTTTTTTTTTTTTCAAGTTTATTTTCTGTTTAGCTACCACCACCAACAGTTTTTGTTTTATCATCATACTGTTTAAGAAATTGTTGAAAAATATAAAATGCTAGAATGCAAACCAGTATAAAATGAAACAAAAGTGTAAGAAATTTTTATCAGGTGGAAAAACTGTTCAACGGAACTTTACGAATTATATGTTAGATGCTTGAGTTTCGTTTATTCAAATTAGCTTTTTTATGTACATATGCATACCGACGAGTTTATGTACTCGTATGTTGAAGAAGTAATTTGGTTAAAATAAAATGATCGTTGAAATATATTATAGTTTATATAAAAAAACTACATATTTACGAGTGCATTGTGTTCTTCTAGACAGTAAACATGTAGATATAAATCGCATTAAAGGTTATTACACTTTTAAAGTTAGCCGATAGCTTCCATAGTTGATAAATTCGTTATACATTGATATATCTTTAAATTTATATCTTTAAAAAGTAACTGGTCCAATTTCATGTAGAAAGTCTGGCAAAATTAATACTAGAATAAGTCAAATCGTTCCATAAACATCTTTTACCTAGATTGACCTGCTAGTTAATCTGATTAAAGCCATTGAACCCGATTCAAAATACAGTTTTCTAGCAATGCTTGAATTCGAACAGAAAGATGGTCAATCGTTTTTTAACCGTATTCCAATTTCTTTAAAGCTCATGATATTTCATTGGAAAATTTAATCGGGTTTGGGGCAAACAAAATTTGTGTCATGGCAAAACGATAAGAAACAAACTGGAAAAATATCGAACCAAGCTCTTATCAGCATTCAAAGTATAGATTCCGAGAACCTATAGGCATATCTCTTATTCACAAATCCACTAATGAATTTTTTCCCTCAGAATTTATCCCCGAAAAATCAGAAATAGGGAACAGAAATAAGAAAAACCCAAATAATAACGTTACAAAGTGAAGTTAATAAAAATTCTGCTTAAGTCGAACAAAGAAAGAATAAAAGCTAATAATAATTCACGGAATAGGGTTTCTTTAAGGTCATCTAATCAATAAATTATAATAATTTGATATAATGGAATTTAAACATGCGTTTTTTATTGATTTAAATAAATAAACGCGAATCAATTATAAAATTTCGAATTTAATAAACAAAAGAAGGGAAATTACACTAATCCCTCGACTAACAGATACTATTTAAACAATAAAAGACTTTTTGATAAATATGCAAATTTTTAGTTTTAAATCAAATATTAAATTGAAACAAGATTTAGGTATAGTGGGTGTCGACGCATAATGTCGATGCAGCGATAGAAATCTGATTTTTTCTTCTAACAGTGTGACAAATATCCTAAATGTTGATTAATTAAATTTCCACGGTTTTTAAATATATTTCCCTTTTGCGCTCTCTTTCTATCTCTCTTAACAATTTGTGTGTGAAGAGAGATATAGAAACGAAAAAACGCTTACAACTCGTTCATTCAGTTTCGAGATTTAGTGCGTACATCAACAAGATACCAACCAGCGAAACTGTGAAAGGTTAATAAAAATTAAAAATATTGCAAACGAAACAAAGTCCGTCCATTTTTATTGTGCCTCGCACGTGGAATATATACATCAGCACAAAAACTCTTGTGCTCCATCATTTGGTGTCAGAAGTGGGATATGAACCCACGCCCTAAGCTACAAAAGGACAACAAAACCCACGTTTTCATATTTTACAACGGTCATATTGGAAATAGTTACCTTACTGTATAGTAAAGTGGAACAAAAATGGTAAAAAAAAAATTTATTTTTTTTTTAAATTTGTAATAGTGCGGGATAGTTGTGTATTGACCGTATTATAACTCCAGTAAAATGGTAAAATTTTAAAAATATTTCTTGAGGTGCCGCCGAGGGGTTGAAAATTGGTAAACACATAAGAATATACTTTAGGAATTTTTTTATTGGAACTTTCATAAATTCATAAATAAATTCAATTTTATACATAAAACCCATGAATTTTACACATTAGTTTGATTCAAAGTTTTATATTCCGATTTTGTGGAAAAACTTGGCATCAAATTTCGAGATTCAAGTCTGGCACGAATGAAACCATCTCGCGAATCAATACCGCAAACGGCGATGGCAGCCTCCGTCATCAATTTTACCGCTTGAGTGTGGCACTGAAACCGATCTAAATCTATGTTATCGATTGGCTGGCCTTTTTGGATCATATTTTGAAATTCGCCATTGGTTATGTGGCTCATCAAAAGAGGTTCTGTAATTTCAGCCCAGCTAATCATCTCATAATATTCCTTGGCTTCAAAGTTAATTTTTGGTACTTGAAATTTACGGATGTTTCCTTCTGTCCGTTGAGATCTCGCTTTTAATATTCTTCGAACGCCAAGTTCTCGGATATGCTCTCGATTATCTGATATCATACACAATAGAATATATTTGGTATGGGCAAAGTATCCGTTTCGTTGAATTACAGGATCAATAATTATCCGTAAATCCGCGCTAAGATATCGACTATATTGAATGCTTTTCCATAAATGCTTAGCTCCATCTTTACAAGACGATTGTATTTTAATTGAGAACCACATCGGCGCGTAAACTTTTAAGATGTATGTTACTAATATTATTAATTTGTTTGACGGTGCTTTACTTCCAATGTATAGTCGAAAAATTCGATTAGCCGTGGTTAGCCACCTGGCGTGGGCAACTTTTCCGGGATTTTTATTAGCCAAATCGATTGAACTTTGACCAGATTCAATCGCTTGACAAATTTCCAATAAATATTTTTGATCTGTGCTCAAGTGATTCGCATCCACTAAACGTAAATTAGCATTTATCGGTTTGTATTGAGATACTGGAATATTTGTGCAGCCTTCTAATTGTTTCCCAATAGGCCCCGAAAAGCTTGTAGGTCCTGTAGTTGATCCATCGAGATGATGGAAAAGGTGTCGAAACGATAATTCGTAGGCGTGTAACTGACAAACAAACCATTGAAGGGGGCGATTCCATTTCATTTCTAGTCTTCTAATGACTCCAACGTTTTGGTTTGTATTTATGACTGTTCCATCACAACCAATTGCACTTAAGTAAGAAGAATCGATTGAATGTTCATCAAAAAACTCATAAATGTGTTCACTAATTGCAGCAGCTGAACCAGACCGAGGAGAAATATGACCTAAATATTTAGATCCCGGTTCTTGCACCAATATATAATGCTCTTCCATTACATTTCTCCGGGAGTTCTTATTTCCAATAAATTCTTGTACAATGGTTTTGTCTTTCCGGCCGTCAAAATATAATCCTCTTATCTTACTGGAGTCATTTTTCGCTAGCATCTGTAGATTGGACCTTACCTTTATTCGTTGCCGTCTAACCTTCATTCGATCTATTACTTTGTTTTTATCACCTGCTGTAATTAGCCTCACATCTTCAAGAATAGCACTAGCAATTGCAGCCGCAGCTCTGTCTGGTACACCGGTACGGTCACAAGCCGTCGCTAATTTGGATAATGGCGTTCGCATTTGTGAAAAATGAAAAAGCAGTTATTTTTTGTTGGGGGTTGGCATATCAAATGATGAATCTGATTCAACTGCTTCTATTTCTCCACTTGTTTCTGACTCTAAACTAACATCTGTTTGAGAAGTAGAGATATTTGGTAAATTTTCCTCAGCAACTCCAGATAACCTCAGTTGTTCTTCTAATTTCCTCGTCATTCTATTATTGATTCGTTTTGATTTTTTTATATCCATAGAACTTATAACCATTTCCGCTCTTATCTCATATCTAAAAGAAATTCACGCTCTTCAATTGGGATTTTTCTTTCTTTTGACCAAGAACACATATTAAAATCTTTGCACTTGCATGTTGAAATACCAAACAGTTTTTTCGCACTTTCTTTAAATGTTTTTAATTTTGATTGATAGCATTCACTGCCACCTTTTGATTTAAATGATTTAAGCATATTTCTATATTTACAATGGTAACTACGAATCATTTGTAAAATTCTGTTATGTGACACAGTAGGAATAGAAGCCTTGAGCCAAATATCTTCAATTTTAGTGGCAACAACTTCACCGATTTCACTTAAACTAGGTTCTTTACTTGTACTAGTTGGTTTTAAGTCTTGTCTAACACAAAGATAAAATTTCATGTGTGTTCCAAATATAACACACTTAACTCTTTGCCTTGTCTTTATTTTGCTTGATTTTTTCTCCATTTTGTTTAATTTGTAATTACAAAAATAGATATATCTGAAATACTAGAAGTAAAAAACTAAAATAAAATTAAAATAATACATAACGCAGAAGACATATCCTGCCGATTAATATAACGAGCAAACACAAACTAAAAGAATTTCCATCAACTGTTGCGTAATGCGCAATTGCGCATTCGTTAAAACTTGCGCCTGTTGAGAAATATAACGGACACCACAAAATAGAAAAATAAATACATATATTCCATGGGCGGCGTCACAAAACTTGCAGTAGCACATTGAAAATAAAAATTTTAGTTTAAAGCATAAAGATGCCAATGGCGGCGGCTCAAAAGTTAAGTTAATTGCAAATTGTGTTTTAAACAGTTTTTTAGAATCACAATACGCAACTTTTCCGAACTATTACGATTTATTTAGAACTAACAAAAATTTTCGTTCCAACCTACTGTATAGTTGTTGGATTAACTCGTGAGTACAGTTATTCTCCAATATTTAGTATCGTGTAATGCATCCAGACATAGATCCTCGTCGCTCTAAATCTTTTCTTTATCGAGAAATTGGAGCGATATCAAAAATGCATCGAAGCTCAACTTGGAGATGCAAAAATTAAGCAAACCTAATACCGCATAACGGATGTTGTTGAAAGTTGGTTAGTACACCAAAGAATGCTGCCTCCGTACGAGGTCATGAACATGGAACTATTGACAGAGCTAGTTCGGGGGTGCATTGAGAATTTATATATCAACATTGTATCAGAGCTCGAGGACAAGCTAGATGAGTTGAAGGAATCACGCCGTAAAGCACAAGTAGCAGAAGAGAAGCCTACTCAAGCAAATGCCGGTCTGCCAACAATAAGCGCTAAACTTCTAACAATTGAATTACCAACTTTCAGTGGTGGGTATTTAGACTACCATTCATTCATTGGAACATTTAAATTCACAACAATCTATCGTTGATGAATCAAACAAGATTCCAATATTTAAAGCTTGCTTAAAGAGGTGTCACTGCTAGCGCCGTAGCAGCAGTGGCTAGTTACGAAGTGATGAGAATTACGAAGTTGCACTGAGCATTCTCAGAGATCGGTTTGATAAACCAAATTTCACCATTTAACGACACATACAGGAACTGTTTACAGTGAAATCGATCGATCGATAAGACTCCAAAAAATTATTGGGGCTGTTGGACCATTTTCGATCTCATTTGCGTTCACTTGAAGCATTAAAAAGACCCATGAAGCAATGAATGGCCTGATCGTCTATCTAATAGTATCCAAGTTAGATCATGATACAAGACACAACTGGAATGATGCTGCCCCGTCAACTCACCTTACAACAGTGGAGCGGTATAGAAATGCTCGTCAAATACTCGTAATTATATTTCAAAATCGAGGTTAATTTACATTCATTTTAAAAAAATCTAGCCCACTTACTACATCCTACGCGAACAATACATTTTTTCCCTCCTGATTTTACTATTTTCTCTGTCCCCGTTGAAAATTGGTTTTATCGCTAAGGATGGGTTGAAAAAAATCGCATTTGATGTTTTCTATGTGGCAATTAGCTGTAAAAAATAAAAGTTGTAAAAAATAATTGTTGCGAACGATGACGAATAAATGTTTTAAACTTTAACTATTACTTACACTAGAAGAACCATCTTCTAGTAAAGAAACACGTTGTATCGATAATAAAATTAAAAAATAAAATTATAGTCCCTTTTGTTTTTTGTGAAAATATGAAAAAAGCAAGTATACGCTGGTTTGTTTCTTACTTGTAGGCTTTTTTTTTTTTCATAAGTATTACTTACTAAGACTAATAACTTTTATCTGAATTTAGTTGAATGTGGTTTTCATATTATCCTTCTAACGAAAACATGGCTCAATGATGATTTTACATATGTTGAATGTTTTGGTTTGGAGTAAATGTATTTTGGATGTGGTAGAGAATTTTTGCGTGGTGGTGGTGGAATCCTATTTGCAATAAGCACTAAACTGCTTTGTATAAAAGGTTGTAATACAATTGGTCGGTTTGGATCGAAGTTTATATAAATCTATGAAATTTGCTATTGGGGCTCATTTGGTGATTTTAATGTGCCTAACTTATCATGGGTGCCAGGCTGTCATGGTATGTTACTGAAATTATCTACATCAGCTATTGAGTCTAGCCTTAAATGCGATGTCGACTGCGGATTTAAATCAAACATGAATATCTTTAACATTAGAAATCGATTACTTGATTTGATTTTTCATTTTTGTTTCCATTATTTTCTTTAAATTTAATTATTGTTTAGATGAAAGTCACGATTTTTGGACTTTAAAAAATGTGATTACATTTGATTGCATCCTTTTTTGTGTAATTTAAACTGGATTGAGATTTTTGATTATTGTGATTTAGAATATTGTGTCGTTAATCGGTTTTATGTTATTTTAATTTATTTATTCGCAGCGTAAACCTTTGTGGTAAACAAAAAAACAACGAAGAATCAACACAAAAATTACCATCAGCAATCTCCAAAGTATATAAATGGACTAAAAGATGGCGAATTAAGCTAAATGAAACTAAATCAGTTCACATAAATTTTACCAACAAACGAGTTGAACATATACCTGTTTCAATAAATCTTGAAATAATACCGCATGCGACCACAGCTAAGTATCTAGGCATGACCTTAGATGCTAAACTTAGATGGAAGGTCCACGTCAAAAAGCAAAATAAAGAACTAAAACTAAAATATAGAAAAATACATTGGCTGATAGGCAGACACTCTTCTCTATCATCATACAATAAGCTGCATCTTTAGAAGGAAATACCGAAACCAATCTGGACTTATGGTCCTAACTTTGGGGATGTACAAAACCCAGCAACGTCAATATTATATAAAGGTTTCAGAACCGGGTACTAAGGAATATCGTCGATGCACCATGATACATCAGGAATAGTGATCTACATAGAGACCTTAAAGTGGATCCCGTTTCAATTGAAATTTAAAAAAATACAAGGAAACACGAAAAAAGTCTCCAGCAACATGTGAATATAGAGGCAATTCAGCTGTTAGGCAACACCAATATTATTTGCAAATTACAAAATCGAGTATCGAAATTGTTCCGTAAGCTATGGATGTTTTACTAACAACTTAGAATATACTGCACTATAGATAATACAATTCTAAAATCAGGTAAAAAGAGGGCGTTTAAAGGGAAAAAGAGGAAAAGGGATTGTTAATGTTCAAAAATTAATTTGAATAAAGGAAATGTAAGTATTCAGGCAATCTAAGCATTTAATTTGATAAATTCCGGAGTGCAATGAGAATGGAACTTGATTCAATCTTTTTGATGGTTGTTGATGGTCGTGTGATCTTTGTTGTGTTTCAGGGAGATTCGTTGAGGTTTATTGGTGATAGCCGGAAAATAAGGAATGTTGATTTCAGTGTTTACATTTTCTTTTGCTGGTTAAGCTAAGATGGCAGTTTGCATAGAAGTCAGGGATCGCAGGTAAACGTAACTTACGTTTTAACTGTGTAGGTCTGATAAACAAAGATGAGAACCGTTCTGATGATGTGAACGCTCTATGGGCGGTATTGAAAGCTTCGGTTGTCGGTGCTGCCCAGTCAACTCTAGGTATGGGAAAATTAAACCCACAAATGAATGGTTTGATTAGAAGTGTTGTACGGAAAGAAGCACGAAAGCATTTTGCAATCGCAAAGAAGAACAAAGCAGTCCTTACTAGAAGAACCATTAAGCGAATTTGTAGACGGAAAAAGCGTGAATGGTGGAAGGCTAAAGTCTTAAGAGTACCACAAATCAGAACTGACCATAGTTCTCGTGGCTTCTTCAAAGGAGTTAAGGGACTGCACCATACCTTTAGACCTAAGTATATCGCCATTCGGAACACGGATTGAAATCTTCGTGCTAAAATCGATGTAGTACTTGACACTTGAAAGGAGCACTTCTCCGATTTACTTAATGTGTAACAAGTGTCGAATGCTGTGTTTGAAAGTCAAATAAAGACAGCGGAGATGTGCATAGAGGACCCATCCCACGAAGAATTCACACTAGCCACACAGAGACTAAAAAACTGTCCCCTTGAGGTTGATTGCATTAATTCCGAGCTCTTGATATTGTGGGGGGATAGTTTGTGAAACTAAGCCTGATGAATGGAAAGCTGCCGCATTGCGTCCTAAACTTAAAAAGAGAGATTGCTCAAAATGCGAAAACCATCGCGGCATTGCTCTCATTTGCACAGCATAGACTACCAAGGAGGATTTCGTCAGAGTCGGTCATTCACTAATCAAGTTTTTTCTTTGAGGATGATTCTTTCTAAATATTTTATTAAACATCTCGTGACTTACGTCAGTTGTTCTTTTGGGCTTCGAACAAGCCTATATGACTCAATCTGTTGGGATAGCTTATAGATTACTCTGCGATGTCTGGGAATACCTGACAAATATGTGAGTTTATGTAAAATTACAGTAATACTGTCACAATGTTGTGACAATGTTGCAATTAATTCTGGTGTACGGTAAGGAGGTGTTCTTTAATCTCATGTTTTAAATCATCTTTCGTAAAAGTGATACACCTCAAGACAACATCTTGTACCGTCAGTCTAACCGAAAGTTCTGGCATATGCCGACGATATTTGTATAATTGGACTAAATGGTAACGATGTCAAGTACCTACTGGAACAACTTGTATGATTCTCAGCTTCCATTCGTCTCAAAATCAATAAGTCAAAACCAAATATATGATCACTGGTTTTAGAGACGCAATGAATTTTGGTACACATTTGAAGGATTGTAACAAATATTTTTTTTAAACCAAACAAAAATAAATCTTAATTAGTTCTTAATTAAAATCTTACCTAATATTTGATATAAATAAAAGAAAAGAACGCCGCGAGCGACGTTACAATCGTGGGGACGACCCAGACCCAGAAGATGTTTTAAAGCCGGGCAAATTTTGAAGACAAAAAAAATTACAGCAAACTGAACCAAAACTAAACTTTTACATCCTTAATATTACCAACTTTGTCAGCCACTTCACAAGCCACATTTGCTATCAACTGAGTAACCTTAGGTTTAGGTGGCCGTCCAACAAGGACAAGGCATTGACACATGTGGTCCATAGCCTTACCACAAAATTTTCTTCTCCGCACTACCTTACTGAAACCAGTTTGAGCTTCTCACGAAGCAGTGGATATCTTTAACGATCAAATTGCTGAGATCCGTTAGATCCGTTAGAAAACGAGCTCCAAAAAATTTGAGTCTGTTTTGAGACAAACAAGGACAGGTGCATAACATATGAAGTATTGTTTCCTCTTCTTCTTCGACCTTGCAACTTCGACAGTAATCATGAGAGAAGACGCCAAGTCTACTTGCATGTTTACCTATAAGACAGTAACCAGTAATGACACCCACAATTGTGCTAATGTTACACCTTTGCATAGACATTAACTTCGACTTTTTCAAGTCCAGATAAGACCAAATCTGCCTGGTAATTAAACAAGAGGTACAATTTGCCCATCTGTTTTTTGTAATTTTATAAGCTTCCTCTTTAAGGAGCAGTTTGCACGTAGCAAGTGGAACTCCAATGTCCTTTTTGCATGGTAATAAGAGGCAAGTAGTACCTTGCCGCGCAAGTTCATCGGTTTTTATATTCCCCGTAATATTGAAATGCCCTGGCACCCAAATAAAATGAATGTTGAACTGTTCAGTCATCTCGTTACGAGATGAAAGACAGTTCCGGCTACTTTGGATGTGACATAGCCTAATTGTAAAACTTTAATTGCAACCTGACTGTCCGTAAAAATGCAAATATCTCTCGTAGATATTACATGATACTTCATCCAGCCAATGGCTTCCTTGATTGCTATAAGCTCTGCCTGAAAAATACTACAATGATTAAGGAGGCGGAAAGAGAGGTTCACATTTAGTTCTTCGCAGAAAATCCCACCACTAATCTTTATATCACTTTTCGATCCATCTGTAAAGAATTTAATAAAACCCGACTTTGAAACTGTTCCACTCACCCAGTCCTCTCTGGAAAGAATATCAGCTAAAAATTTAAGGTATAATGTCGAGATGGTATAGTCAATAGGTTTGAGAATTTCTTTGTTCGTAAGAATAGACGGGTGGACCATAGTGTTATAGGACCACAAAGAAATAGATTTAAGCCATATAGCTGTACTTGCAGCTACTTGTTTGGCCAGGATATCCAGAGGGATGAGATGAAAGAGAATTTCCAGTGCTTGAGTAGAGGTACTTCTAAGTGTACCACTAATATACAAGGCAGCAGTTCTTTTTACTTTCATCAACAATTTTTTGTTCACCACTGTATAAAATAATTTGGCCTTTGACTATTTTAGGAGGACGCGTTCTTAAGTTGTATCTGGTTTTAGATTGTTCTAAAGCTTTTTTTTAATTATTTTGCACAGTGTCATAAATATAATGCAAAAATTCAGGTTTAGTTTTCCAGTAAGTTGACTGGCCTGCTGCAATAGTGGATATAGAGAACCATGCAAAATAGCATGCTGACCGATAACAAGGAAGTGAGGTAAATATTTGGATGAATTACGGAATTACACAGAGCATGAGTAACTACAGGTAAATTTAAGCTCCAAACGCACCCGGCGTTTTAATATACGTTCGAAGAGAAGCTAACAGAGAGCGGTTCATACGCTCTGATGCATTCCCTTGCGGAGAATATTTTGCGGAAAAAATGTGTTTTACACCAAACTTAATGCACAGATTTTAAAGCAGAAGGGACTCAAACTGTCTACCATTATCTGTAAGGATAACTTCTGGATCTCCAAACATTACAATATCTCAGACTCTAAGAACTTGTAAAGTTCAACAGCAGTTGCTTGTCGAACAGGTTTCGTAAGTATAAACTTAGAAAAATGATCTAGGGCAATAAGTATTCCAGTATTGCTAGACTTAGTACGTGGATAGGGTCCTAAAAAGTCGAGACATACTCTCTAAAAGGGTTGAAATGTCATAGGCAGAGCCCCGAGAGGAGGTTTACATATTTGATTAGAAGCTTTAATGGTTTTACAAGCATCACATGATTTAAGGAACTGCGCTACATCCGCAAAAAGAATAGGCCAGTAAAAATATCGCTGAATGAGTTTTACTGTTTTGTGAATTCCCAAATGAGTTGCTGTAGGAAGATTATGATCTGAAGTAATAAGCGAGTTTCGAAGGGGTTTGGGAATAAGAAGTTTGTAAGAAGGAATATCTGGTAGTTTTATAAGGATACTGATTAAGATATATTTGATTTTGGATGGCGAATAAATTAAGGTGGGGATTTAATTGTTTGAGAGAATTACCAAGTTGAAGATAGGAAGGATCTAAGAAAGAAGGTAAATTTAAATCATCATGAATTGGACACTCAGATGCTGGACGCTGCTGAAAATCAAGAGATTCAATTTCAATTCGAGAGAAGGCATCTGGTACAACATTTTGGGATCTTTTTCTGTACTCAATGTCGAAATCAAATCATTGGAGTTTAAGACTCCAATGGGTCAACCTTCCTGAAGCATCCTTTGGTGTCATGAGCCACTTAACACTAGCATGATTCATTACAACAGTAAACGGTAAGCCATCTACGTATACTCTACATTTTTTTATGGCTTCTAGTGCAGCCAAAAACTCCTGTTCTGTAACCGAATAATTACGTTGCGTACCGTTAATTTTCTTAGACATATATTTCGAACAGAACTGCTCCAATGCCAGTGAATCTAGCATCGCATTGAATGTAAAACCGAGCTTTAAAGTTAGAAGAAATCAATACGGGAGCCAAAGCAAGGGCTTCCTTTAATTTAAAGAAGGCATTTTCTGCTTCCTCAGACCATACAAATTTTTGACTTCTTTTCAATAAAAGAAAAAAGAGAAGCTGACAACGTGGAATACCCTTTTATAAAATGACGATACCATCTCGAGACGCCAAGGAATCTTCTTATTTGCCATACGTTCTTGAGCGTAGGGAATTTGGTAATAGCTTCAACCTTATCCGGATAAGGTATCAATCCTCTCTCACCAACCATATAACCTAAGTAATCGATCTCTTTCCACCTAAATCCACCTTTTATCAAGCTTTCGGCGACATCCTGAAGGAGGGATAAATCGTCGTCGAAATCAGTAGTTGTGATTAATAGATCATCAAGATACACAAAAACTTGATCATGAAGATGATGAGTGATCACACATTAATCGGCATAAGGTTTGAGGCGAATTACAAAGACCAAAAGGCATTACTTTAAATTGGTATAACGGACATCCCAGAATGACAAACGCTGTCTTTCCTTTCGATGCTAGATCCAAAGGTATTTGCCAAAAGGCATCCTTTAAATCCAAGCTTTAAATCCGAAATATAACGGGTCCGGTCCAATCGGCTTAACAATCCGTCAATTAACGGCAAAGGAAACGCATTCTTTTTTGTAATCGTGTTGACTCGACGAGCATCAAGACAAAGGCGAACACCTCCATTTTTTCTTGGTACAGCCGTGATTGTTGAACTTCGGACACTATGACTTTCTTCAATCACATCCAGTGATAACATCCTATAAATTTCTTGTTACATATGGTTCAGTATTTGTGTTCGACCCAATTCCAAACGCTCCGAACTAGGCAATAAATCCATTCAGACTGCAATCTCTGACGCTGCAAGGTCATCACATGTTGATGCTGATTATTATTGAGAGAAATATGAATTTGGGGACAAAAATCAGGTAAAAATAAAAAAAACTAAACAGATGAAATAAAGGTTGGTTTGATACTAAATTTCTGCCAGAAATCCTACCCTAAATATAGATTTTGTTCTAAATCAGAAACAATGAATAGCTTCATATCTAGATTCTGATTGTTGAAAAATACCTGGGTATTTATGATACCATGAATTTTAACTGAAAAACCGTTTGCAATTTGTACTACTGCAAAAAAAGGATGGAGCATTAAATGTGTTCTTTGATAAATTTTAAAGAATTTTTGCCTAAGACAGAAATGTTAGCTTCACTGTCAAGTAATCCTTAAATTTTAGTATCTTGAATGATGACAGTAGTATAAGATCGATTATCTTCGAGGAAATCGATAGCATTACAAAATTTTGTTCCAGGTTTATTTAAAAACATTTGCCGACGAATTAATTTGCAAAGCGAACATAACGGTTATTAATTTGTGGATTTATAGTATTCAAAGGTCGATTAATTTTATTTATTTTTGATTTTACTTCTGAGATCGAAAGCATTGTCGTTGCACATTTGGAGTATTTGCACCGGAGGACGAATTGACAGTTGGCGTCTCCGATGACTGGTTTAAAGCTGCAACTTTACTTTTACAAAAATTATAATGTGGTTTTAATACATTTGGAACTCCACAGCCATAACAAAATAAATATTGACGAACGAGGTCGAAATCCATATATAAATTTCCGATTTGGCGACAATTATAACAAACAGGAGCTTGAGGGTTTTTTATTGAAACTGAAACTATATTTGAAGGGACCGATTGAGCTGGAAGGAAAGCTTCCACATTAAAAGAATGGTTGGATGATAGGTCAAGAATTGTAAAAATAAATTGTTGAGTGGTAATTAGCAAAATGGAATCAATAAATGATGAATTATTAGCTCTAGATGGACACATGATGGATTTATAGGCAGGAATTACACCAACATTTCTCCACTCATGATAACTGTGAGTGAGGGGCTATTAAAGCGTACTTTGTCGATAGTAACCTTACGCCGGTTTATAAAGTTAAAAGACCTTGCAAATGCCAACAGACTGAAGTGGTGCAAGGTGTTGATCAGGCCCGTTGTCATATATGGGTGTGAGAGTTGGACCCTGATGGATGAGTATGAGAGATGGTTAATGACATTCGAATCATACGCGTGATGAATGGTCTCATACGCGCCGATGATGGCACTTACCGAGTTTTATTTAACCATGAGATCAGAAATTTAATGAAAATTCCAAAGCTAGTTCATGAAATAAAAGGACAACAAGTACGGTGGCTCGATCACGTTTTGCAAGCCAATCCTAAACAAATGGTTTAGTGATCTCTGAGAGGAGAACCCTCCCTTGGTAGCCGCAGAGGTCGTTGTTGGCAACGACTGTACCTCGGGGTAGATAACGACATGTCTTCTTGAAGTTGTTTAGAATAATACGAGGAACAAGCTCGGGATCGAATTTAATTTAGCCAGAATCTTGATGCGGTTCGAGCCAGCAACGACCTGTAGAAACCGAATATTATTATATATAGTTACGAGATTAGATAAGTTAATTTATGATCTGGTCTTCCTCATTTACTAAAATCAAACATACCGATTAAACTTTACCTGCATTGGAGTCAGAAATATTACGTTATACGAGAGACAAGTGTAATTAGAGTATGTGTAATAAACTATAGTGCAAATTTTATGTATTATCAATAACCATCAGTTCTACAAATGCAAATCAATTTTAAAACTAAAAATCGTTTAATAATTAATTGCAATGTGTAATTCATGTGGCGTTGCATGAGAATTGTAACACAATTTTGTGTTCGATAATTAATGAAGTACAAATAACCATTTTCAATGCAATAAAGGTTGCAATTTACTATAAATTAAGAACAAATTACAAACCGATATTCAGAAATAGCAAAATGGCTGACGAAAATAGTTTTGTGATGTTTCAACAATTTCTGGGCCCGATGAGAAAAATTGCAAGAACAATTGGAACGGACATATTTGATCCAAACTTCCAATTTAATATTAGAACGGGTACCTTGGCATTAAATATTATGGTAGTTATTGTATCATATATTTTTATGGTTTTTAAAAATAGTCCATTTCCCGCTTTGCTTGAAGGTACAACTATCACCATAATATCAATTCAAGTAAGTTACAGTATACTAACATATATATTTATATGTATAGGTAAATAGTATATGTCTAAATAAATATTAATTTCTATTTAAATCAGGGAATGCATAAACTTTATGTCGGAGTAGGCGACCGTCTTAGCCTTCGGTCATGTTTTGACACCATATTTGCGATTCATGAAAACTACCAAAATGAAGAAAGATGTCAGGTTAAATTAAAATTATGCATTTCGCATTGCATGAAAACATTTAAGACATTGATCGTGTTATACTCGAGTGTTCTGTTTTGTTATACACTGCTACCGGTATTTTTATATTACTATACCGGTATTGTCACCACAGTTATTCCAGTACATTTCCCATTCATCAACGAAACTCGTACAGCCGGCTATCTATTAAATGTAATCCATCAAATTTGTTTCTTGAGTTTTGGATGTGTTGGTGTTGTGTTTGCAGACATGACATTGTTTATGTTTATACTTCACTCGATCACTTTTGTTGCATTAATTCAACTTCAATTTGAAGATTTGAACGATATGATTATTTCAAGGGAATCGAGTCGCAAATCAATAAATGATAAATTTGTTGAATGCGTGATATTTCATCAAAATTATATATCGTAAGTAAATATCGTATGTAACTTTATTTAACCGGGCAACTGGTGGAGTGGTTAAAGCTGTGGTATTTGGGACGGGAGGTACCGGGTTCGAATCACAACGGGGAGGGTTGCAAAACGGATTTCCATCACTTGATTACGATTGGCGCTGACGAAGAACACAACTATGACCCCGTGTTGGGGTGCAGAATCCATGGGCTGGATTCTGAACAAAAAAAATTGTTTTACAATCTCATATTTTTTCTCTTTTTCCAATTAACAGGTATGTGACGAAAGTTCGTGAAACTTATTCATCAAATTGTTTGGTACAAGTTGTAACCAGTGAAGCTTTACTAACCCTTTCGCTATTTCTAATTCTTTGGGTAAATTTAATTTTAAAATATTATATCGTCAAATGTTATAAAATAATTTTTTTTTCCTTTTTCCAGAATAAATGGATTGTTGGGCCATTTCTTGTAGTGGCAGCATTATTTCAACTACTCGGCTATTGTGTGCTTGGAACTGTTATTCAAGTTCAAAACGAAATTGTTTGCAATATATTTTATAATTGTTCTTGGTATTTAATGCCAGTTAAATTGCAAAAAAATATGGTATTTTTATTAATTAAGGCACAACAATCGCCCGAACTGGAAGTTGGAAAGTATGCTAAGTTAAATGTGGAGACATGTATGGCAGTACTGAAAGCAACCTATTCCTATCTAATGATGATTTTAGAATTTATTAAATAAGTAAAACAATTTGCTCAACGGTTAATAACGGTTAATTTGCACAATTTAAAATTTTAATGTTATAAATAGTATGAAGGACACCACTTAATGGCACTCAAAATTTGAATTCACATTAAACAGCAATTAAATGCACTATTAGAGCTTTTTTAATATCCTTGGTGGAGTTGACCAATATTAATTTTACGCTATAATTTCAAAAGACATAAATCGGTAGGATTTTGATTTTATTTCTAAAATCCGCAATGGTGCAGTAAATAGTAAATATAAAAAATAAAAATAACATAATAAAAATATTAATTTAAATAATTTATTAATACCAAAATGGATTAAGTGGTAAATTATTATACTATATCTCGAGGGGTTTGAAGGGTTAGCCTTTGCAAATTTACAAATTTGATTGTTTATTCAATAAAACCCGTAATAGTGGCCCGATTGTGATGAATGATACCTTAACCAAAAGCTCTGATCATCAAAATAAATACTACTATAAAATATTTACACATTAATAAAAAATTTGTATGAAAAAATTTGCAAATCAGCAAAGGGGTTAGCCTTTGCAAATTTAAAAATTTGATTGTTTATTCAATAAAACCCTTAACAGTGGCCCGATTGTGATGAATGATACCTTAATCAAAAGCTCTGATCATCAGAAGAAATACTACTATAAAATATTTACACATTAATAAAAAATTTGTATGAAAAAATTTGCAAATCAGCAAAGGGGTTAGCCTTTGTAAATTTACAAATTTGATTGTTTATTCAATAAAACCCGTAATAGTGGCCCGATTGTGATGAATGATACCTTAACCAAAAGCTCTGATCATCAGAATAATTACTACTATAAAACATTTAAACATTCCAATAAAAATTTTGTATGACAAAAATAGCAAATCAGCAAAGGGGTTAGCCTTTGCAAATTTACAAATTTGATTGTTTATTCAATAAAACCTTTAACAGTGGCCCGATTGTGATGAATGATACCTTAATCAAAAGCTCTGATCATCAGAATAAATACTACTATAAAACATTTGAACATTTCAATAAAAAATTTGTATGAAAAAATTAGCAAATCAGCAAAGGGGTTAGCTTTTGCAAATTTACAAATTTAATTGTTTATTCTATGAAACCCGTAATAGTGGCCCGATTGTGATGAATGATACCTTAATCAAAAGCTCTGATCATCAGACTAAATACTACTATAAAACATTTAAACATTTCAATAAAAAAATTTTATGAAAAAATTAGCAAATCAGCAAAGGGGTTAGCCTTTGCAAACTTACAAATTTGACTGTTTATTCAACAAAACCCGTAATAGTGGCCCGATTGTGATGAATGATACCTTAATCAAAAGCTCTGATCATCAGTATAAATACTACTATAAAACATTTAAACATTTCAATAAAAAATTTGAATGAAAAAATTAGCAAATCAGCAAAGGGGTTAGCCTTTGCAAATTTACAAATTTGATTATTTATTCTATGAAACCCATAATAGTGGCCCGATTGTGATGAATGATACCTTAATCAAAAGCTCTGATCATCAGAATAAATACTACTATAAAACATTTGAACATTTCAATAAAAAATTTGTATGAAAAAATTAGCAAATCAGCAAAGGGGTTAGCTTTTGCAAATTTACAAATTTGATTGTTTATTCTATGAAACCCGTAATAGTGGCCCGATTGTGATGAATGATACCTTAATCAAAAGCTCTGATCATCAGAATAAATACTACTATAAAACATTTGAACATTTCAATAAAAAATTTGTATGAAAAAATTAGAAAATCAGCAAAGGGGTTAGCCTTTGCAAATTTACAAATTTGATTGTTTATTCAATAAAACCCGTAATAGTGGCCCGATTGTGATGAATGATACCTTAATCAAAAGCTCTGATCATCAGAATAAATACTACTATAAAACATTTGAACATTTCAATCAAAAATTTGTATGAAAAAATTAAAAAATCAGCAAAGGGGTTAGCCTTTGCAAATTTACAAATTTGATTGTTTATTCAATAAAACCCGTAATAGTGGCCCGATTGTGATGAATGATACCTTAATCAAAAGCTCTGATCATCAGAATAAATACTACTATACAACATTTGAACATTTCAATAAAAAATTTGTATGAAAAAAATTAGAAAATCAGCAAAGGGGTTAGCCTTTGCAAATTTACAAATTTGATTGTTTATTCACTAAAACCCGTAATAGTGGCCCGATTGTGATGAATGATACCTTAATCAAAAGCTCTGATCATCAGAATAAATACTACTATAAAACATTTGAACATTTCAATAAAAAATTTGTATGAAAAAATTAGTAAATCAGCAAAGGGGTTAGCCTTTGCAAATTTACAAATTTGATTGTTTATTCAATAAAACCCGTAATAGTGGTCCGATTGTGATGAATGATACCTTAATCAAAAGCTCGGATCATCAGAATAATTACTTCTTATCGTGGGTTTTACTATAATTTATAAAATGTTAATGAGTTCTATGTTAGCAGAATCTATTGCAGTTCATACATTTTGAAATTAAATCTAAGCCAATAGGAATTTCAATGATCTCAATTATAAGTAGATTTCAAATAATTGTATATAAAATGTCTTGGCCAATGATATGCCATCAACATCGCGATCGTAATGAATAATGATAAGGTAGAAAATGTTATTTCCATTTCACCCTGTTGAGATTTGGACACTGTACCTTCACATTCAAGTTTACCGGCTTGATCTGCATCGGTTGCTTGTTACTTATAATTTGATAAAAGCCAAAATCTGTAAGTGACCTAAAAATTATTAGATCTGTAAAAGCATACCAATAGCTTTAGAAGAACTGTGACAAACTAAAGTTCATATTAAAATTTATCGGTTCAAGTTGAAAAGTCAATAAATTTATTTACTGCAAACTTGAATTCTATATCAAACAATCGGTTATGTAATAGAATTATTAGTTTTATATATGTCAGGGAACAAAAATCACCACCTATACGAATCGAAAAAATAATAAAAATGAGATTTTAAAAGTTTTACCTTATACGAAGAAGTTGTTGGACGAGAAGAACAATTTTTTTTGTGATAAAAATGAAAAAACTAAAACTTTTCTATTATGTATAATGCATTTGAACAGATTTGTTTTTGTAAGTGGCTGACAGATTTATTAACACTGGATTATGGAGTTCAAATGGAAGTGAAATAAAAACAATTGGTGTTTGTTTAATAATGATAATATTATCGTGTTAACACATTCAATTGTAATATTTGAAGTTTTAATTAGAAGTATTCCTATGATGCCTTTAAAACTGCCTGACTCTCCATAATATAAATACACATAGTACTACCATGGTATGTTAGCCCATTCACGTCCTAGATGTCGCTACTGGTATCATTTTAGAATAATCAAACTATTTTTTAATGTATAATCGCCTAAATGTCATATATTTATACTAAATGTTGACGATATTCTATCTACATGACATCAGGAACATGAACGGGTAAGCTGTATTTTTCTTATGATTTCTTATTGTAGTTTACCGCTGGTGGGAATTCACTATAGTAAAACTCTAGTAGTTCTTAATTACGAATATCAATTTAGTAAGTCTTTAAATTTAATTTTTACAAAATAGTTGCTTTTTATCTTACTTTGGCTTTGATACAGCTTTAAAAATACCGTGATGAGGTATGAAAAGTCCATTATTATTTGTGTACTTAGGCGCAATTTCGGTCATATGATTTAACTGTTCATATTCTACAAGGAAATCTTTATATAGCTTCGCCATGTGTGGGTCACGTTTAAAACGTAGTTCTATTCCCCGAAATTTTTGGATAGCCGAGGATAGAGACTGCCCTAAGCCGCTTGGTGATTCCTTGAATGGCTGCCGGACAACAAAGCGTCCCTCCGAATTTCTCTGTATATTTTCATTGAAATGATTCTCACAGAATTTTTCCTCTGAAGAAAAAATAACCTTTTTCTCGTGTATCGAATCGAGCTCCCAGAATCGCTTCAAACTTTTGTCGATATCTACAATTTCATCCTTTCGGGGAGTAAGAGCTATTATTGTAGTAAGGTGATGGTTATTAGTGGTATTCGTTTGTCCTGAGACTACCCAGCCAAAAATTATGTTCTGCAATTTAGGTGCATTTGGGCTAGTTTTAATTTATCCATCTCTTAGAATATGAAAAAAGTGATCGGCTCCAACCAAAATATCAATATCACTTCTTTTGTAAAATTCCGGATCTGCCAATGTAATATTTTGTTGAATTGTTGAAAGGTCCACATTTTGTTATGGTAGTTGGCTGGTAATTTTTAGCATTACGAGTGCATATATTTGTAATTCCGAACTGCTATCTGGTTTGATGGCTATGGTCACCACCCCTCTAGATGTTAAGGTACCTGCTTGTTCCAATCCGCCCACACAGATTCGAGCATTGCGCTTCTTTATACGTACAAGTTGTGCACAAGGCTTTCTAATGAAACAGGCTTGCGATCCAGAATCTACAGTACGCGGCAAACAATTAGGTCTTCTGAAGCATCCACTACTGTAACTAAAGCAGTAGGAAGTATTAACGTCATGCTTATATTTTGCGAGTGAATAGAGGTTGTATGGTAGCTAGCCATAGCTTCATGTGGTTGTGTAAGGTTTTCGGCTTGTGGATCTTCATGTAGTAATGAATGATGCTTTCTACCGCACTTTTGGCACCGTCGTCGGGATGGGCATCTGAAGATCGTATGTTTGTTGCTAAGACAGTTATAACAACGATTAGTACGTTTGACAAAATCTTTCCATCTAATAAGGTCTAAAGCAAGGAAATCGCTACATTGAAATAAAGTATGCTTTTTGTCATTGCACATTTGAATTGATGTTTCTTAGTAGCCAAATCATGTGAAGTAGGTTCGTTGGTAGCTATATCTGGCCGAACGCTTGTTTTGATGAGGTATTTAATGATTCCAGCATGTCGATTCACCGAGATAAAAATTTTAAAAACTGTGCGAATTCAGGATTGTCTATATCCGCAACTTGTTCTGTCCATAATGCTTTTGATTTATAGATCAGTCAGTGATCACGAGACTTAGCTATATCTCCTAATGCTTTAAGCCCGCGAATCACCTCGTCGGAAGTGTCCATGATACGCTTAATTTGAGCAGCATTTGCATTTGTTATTGGTGCCTGTTCCATGAAGGTACGAATGAAAGAATTGATTATATGTTTCTTCCTGTCGTATCTGTCCTTCAGCTTATTTAATGCGCCAATGTAGTTGCTCTCTGTGATGTTGATATGGTGCAGTAGTACTGCAGCCTTTCTTCGTAGCAACCCCTTCAAATATTGAAATTTTTGAACTGCGTTGAGGGAAGATGATTCATTTATAGTTGCAGTGTACAGATCATAGAATGATTGCTATTCAGAATACTCGCCGGAAAATGACGGAATATGAATTTTCGATAATTTTACTTCCGAACGAGCACCAAACTGGGTCGCATTTTGAGAAGTATCCAAATTCAGTAGGCCATTTCCCGCGTTAAGGTTTATTTTACGGACAAGAGCATTAAGACCTGCGATTGCGTAATAATAATTCTCTTCATAAACCAAGTCAGCAGGCTCATTTTCATCCAGCTAGAAAATTGACTTCTCCAGATCAGTAAACTCTTGCATCAATTTCTCTACTCGATTTATTCGTACCATAATTTGCTCCAAAGGCGTATGCACCGTAGCTTCTCGTGCATATTTAACTAGGTTTGTTAATTTGCCCTTATTGGTTGCTCGCTGTTTCTTTAAGCTTAAAAGTTCAGCCATCTTGAACAATATTAAAGTTATAAATGGCGAACTTAATTGCAGAAAATTTGCTCTTGACCTCGGTGCGTTGTTGAAAACGGCCTACAATTGCAAAACGATGTTGTTGTAATAGTAGAAATCCGGCTCGAAGGACCAATATGTTGGGGTGAAGACACAGCTCTATTTCTTGCCACTGTATGTAGTAAGCTGATATTTTTTCACGATTTTTCCCAAGTAGTTGCTTTGAATTGAATCGTATAATTTGTATTTATTTTTGGCTTTATTATACGACAGTTATTTTTGTAATGATAAACAATTATCGCTTGGCAATAGTCCAAGTTAAATCTACTCATGCGACATCTATCTTGCTATAAACATATTGTAACTATTATTTCGTACACGTTTACAATTTAGGTTATTTGGCTCAATTCAATACATGTAACCTTGGTTTATGATAAATGTTGTTGTTACATTAAGTGTCACAATTTTGACATTATATAAAATAATTAAATCTAAAGGGTAAGTAATAGATTGTACAATTTGGAATTCAACAAAATAAGTAATAAGAAATTTTCTATTCTAGCTAAATGTTCATGACATTACACTTTCAGGAACCCTTGCATCCAGAAGCCAATAGTGTAGTTAGAAGAAGGGGTAGGGAAGTTGGTTGATAGATGGTTGAAAATTCGTATAAGCAACCTTGTGAAGCGAGCCTATTTGTATTTAATATAGAATCATGCCTAAGATAACGACTGACCCTTTTTTGGTCGGATACGTCCGAGCCAAGATGGAACAATTACGAGGAATCGCCAACAAACTGGACCACCAAAACGGCCAAAATCACCAATACACCAGGATTGAGATCGAGGAATTGAAACAGGAAGTATTTATATGCCATCGATAGGGAAATTCAATTTCAATCGAGATTAGTAATGGATCAGAACATCGAGACGGTAATAGCAGAATATTGAAAATTATCAACAATAGCGACTGACCGATTGAACCAATGGTATGGCAGCTGCACATCAAAGGGAAAATTATCTCAAGAAAGAGAGACACTATCATTGACTAGGGATAAAGCAGCAGGGGCCATTCAGAAATCGAAAGGCTCCAAGAAGGAGAAGACCACCCCTAACCTGGAACTGGCGGACATTAATACCGGAGCCTTCCAGGATTATAATTCAGAAAGCAGCCAACCAATGGCCATGGAATTGTTATCCAAAATAAATCCTCATAAGGATTTTAAACCACCTTTCGAGAATCACCTTTAAAGAATCACAGCAAGATGAGGATCACCCAAGATCAGTGGGACCAATTCGGCAGGTGCAATTTGGTAGTGTCTCAGCGGCGAATAGATCGCCCAATGGACATCTCAATACGAGCAAGAGTCCCGGTCTGCAAGGTCGTCAACGTATATATCAGCTACACAAGAAAAGTTCAGTGAACAGAGGAAAGAAGTCACATATCCACCTATGGCGTGGTCATTGCCCAGGCCATTATCGAAAAAGAATCCAATCTAATTCTTTACTTTTCCTAAAACGGATATCATTTTGACTTCAGCGATGCTTTTCTAAGTATGAGCATAAAATATTCGCAATCGTACAATTAAATTAACTATTGTCACCTGATACCGGTTTACACAAACTATTATATTAAATAAGGTAATATACTTTATTCAGTACTGGTGCAGAACATTTAGGCAGACTTGTACTGTGTACAAGTATATAATATATATTATATTCGCACCTGTTGTCATTGTAGCTACGTACAATCCTATTGTGTAGACGCTACAGATTAGTTACCACTGAGCTACAAGTGCGACAATGAGGAGCATTTTGGGGTAATATGTAAAAAAAACCGAGACACATGATACGACATATATAACTATAGAGAAGGTGGCGTTTGATGGGAATATCAATAATGTTACAATGTAGCTAGGGTTACCATCCGTACCATTTTAAGAGTACAAGCACTCCTTTTGAGGACCGTACTTTTGTACTCTTTACTTTTTTCTGAACTGCCTCTTTTTTACTCTATTTTCATTTTGACAAAAAAAAGGAGTTTTTGGGAAATTTTGTTCTGTTTTGTTTGGAATCGTTAAAAAGAAAATCACCAGTACCCCGATTTTGTTCGTTTTTTTGTAATTCTCATGCGTACGAATTGTTAAACCGGAACGTATTAATATTTGTGTTTGTGTTCGTGGTATTGTACATGCGCAGTGTATTTGCGCATCTTGTTTACATTTTTTTGTTGATGAATGATGACATTTCGAAATTTGATTTTGAGATTTGATTTTTCATTTTGAAACTTAAAATTGTGAACACTTACCATTTTGAAACATTAATTTTATTCTCTGTTCGATTCTCGATCAAAATAGTTTATAGTTGCGTCTATAATATTTTTCTTTGAATGAAAATACAAAACGACATTTGATTTTTGATTTTTGACTTTATATGTATAAGCCATCTATCGTCACATCGAAAGGTTGGGAAAATAAAACTCATGCGGTAACCGATTTCAACCGCTTCGACATTTAGGCTTTATTGAAACAACATTTAGGCGTAGTTTACATGAGAATTAAACTGACACATTAAAATAAAATTGGATCACACAATAATAATTGTGTATATTATACACTGTATACGTACACGAAATTTTCAATTCTCTTCCGTTAGAATGAATAAAAAAACGAACAAAATCGGGGTACAGGTCTATAGGCGAAAATGCAAATTTACCAAGGACCTCAAAACACAATATTATATGTTCAAACGAACAAAAATTGAATTCAAGATTGCCTGTGAATCCTGCAACACTACAGTTTCAATAGGCAATAAAGGTTAAGCAGATCTGGAGCAGAATTTGTAATCTACAAAGGACAAGACAAACAATCTGCCAGCTCTTCCAAAAAATTAAATGATTATAATTATTTTGTGTAAAAAATAGCAAATTTGAAGAGCCATTTTTGTCAGCCGAAGCAACCATAGCATTTCAAAAGGAATCACCAAATCTTCAAATCATGTGATTGTTCTTCAAAATTATATCGGCGTATATTTTTGGATTCGGAAGTAGCCATCAAGTATTCATCAAGAACTAAAGCAGAAGCTATCGTAAATATAATCTTAGCACCACATACATTAGAAAGTACGCTTTAAAAGCTTCGAGATGGAACATTTAAATATATTGGGTCTTTGAAGATGGATTAAATCATGGTGCTTTCAAAATGTTTGCGATTATAGTTCAATACTTTTTTAATGAATCTGGCATTAGGCACTGTTTATTGAATTTTAAAGTAGTGACTGATGATAAGTCCAACGCCATCTGCTATTTGTTAATAAATACACTGGAGAATCTAAATTTGACAAGTAAATGTATTGCTTTTACAGGGGATAATTGCAATACACATTTTATTGATGGAGTTGATTGTAGAGGATCAAACAATGTTTTCCGTAGATTCGAGGAACATTTTAAGAAGCCGCTAATTGTAATTGGATGTCTATTACATTTATTAAGCAATTGCGTATATCACGCTCAGGGTGGATTATAGAACTATAGATGTGGAATCAATTGTCTTGAAAATCTACAAATTGTTTTTCTATTTATACCGTAAGAACTTGAAAGATTTTTGCACTTTTGATGAATTTGAGTACAGAAAACGTCTAGTTCAATTGAAGACGAGGTGTTTATCTTTAGTTCCTGTCATCAACAGAGAACTTCAAATGTTCCCTGCTTTACGATCTTCTGTTTTTATCGAAGAGCAATCTCCAATAGGTCTTAAAATGGTTTTAAAAATTCATTGAACGAGAGCTATAGTTTGCTCACTCCTTAATGTAGATTTTTCATGATGGCGTTTCTTTTTTGTTTCTTCTGACAGCTGTATAAGTTTGAAAGCGCCACTTTAGACAGATATCAAATAGAAAGTATACAATTTACTAAAATGAATTCGATTTCGCTCGAGAACCGTATAAAAATAATCAAATTCCACTACAAAATGATGGATCTGTGAAAACTGCATTTCGCAAAATTGTGGATATTTTCGATCCTTATATTCGCCCAACAGAGCCCAGAATAAGAAAAATAATCAAAAAATATGAGTCGACTGGCTCGGTACAAGGCATAAAAACACCAGTGCATCATCGCCCGGCCG
The DNA here is from genome assembly GCA_963556175.1 of Tipula confusa. Lineage (NCBI taxonomy): Eukaryota > Metazoa > Arthropoda > Insecta > Diptera > Tipulidae > Tipula > Tipula confusa. Next base: position 137,678,054 of record OY744477.1, on the reverse strand, counting down.
TTCAACTGAAAATATTGCTGCTGTGCGAGAAATCATTGAAGAAGATCAAAAGTTATCAGTTGAGTGGCGTTCACAGCAATTGGGCCTATCTGCAACCACCACATGGCGAATTTTGCATAAGGGTTTAGCTGTTAAGCCTTACCAGGTCCAGTTCGTGCACGAATTGAAGCCAAACGACCTTCGGAAACATCGACAATTCGTTAATTTCTTTCAAAATCAATCAGATGGTTTTGCTGAAAAAATCATCTTCTCAGACGAACCTCATTTTCGTTTGAATGGGTGCGTAAACAAACAAAGTTGCCGTATTTGGGTATTGAAAAATCCACGGCAATATAAAAAATAGAGTTTATGCAAATAAACCAGAAACAATTGAAACATTGAAAGACAAAATTTGGCGCAAAATTGTCGAGATAGAGCCCAAATTATGCCGAAATTTCATCGAAAATTTCACCAAAAGAATCAACATCTGTAAAAGAGCAAGCGGGAGATATTTGCACGATATCATTTATCATTCATAAATTGTAGATCCTCTACTATATATATATCAATAAATTGAAGATGATTTTCCATTTAAAATTGGGTTTTAATTTGAATTTGAAAAAGAAACGAGTAACTTGAAAGACCCGATAGAATGGAGGAAATGGCTAAATCATTTTTTTTTTTAATTTTCAAAAATAAAGTTGTTGTTTACCGATGAGTTTTTCTATTTACGGTACAATGGGTCTCCCCCCTCCCCAATAAAAACAAAATGTAATCTTTCATCAAAAAATCATATGGTAAGCCTAAATGTAGCCTTAATGCCGAAAATTCTGGACGGAACTTCGAAAAGCAAGTAATTAATGATTTTGCTCCAAAAACCACGAGCATAGATACGATTTGGGGCACAGGCACTTGCGGTCTGGGGGCTTTACAAAAAATACTATAGGTGACGCTTTAAAATTAACTGTATTATTATGATTTTGCCTTCTGGATTCGTAATGGATTTTGCAATAACAAAACACCGTGAATAATTTTACTGGATTGACCTTTATTTCACTATATAACCACTACGTAACACTTTACACTATCGCACTGATAATATAAGACTTTTTACATACTCGAAATCGGTGCTGTTTATATACCAGTATACGAATGGTCGAGAATGTTCCATTTACTTTAGGTCGTATACTTGACGTTTATTGCCGTCATAATCATCATCATTATCATCGTTGTGTGTGTGTGTGTTATTTTTTTTTTATGTCGAGGAGGACAATGTCTGCTGAGATTTGAGCATTTCATCCATTATGTTGTCCGGACTTAAATTTGCGTTAGTGGCAATATAAAGGTCCAATCTCTCGGCTTCGAAGAGCGGGCACTCAAACAATACGTGTTCGGGGTCTTCGACTTTATTGCAAGATGGACATAGAGATTTGTTATCATGTCCAAACCGATACAGATAGCTACGGTAACCACCGTCTCCCATTAAAAATTGGGTTAAATGGTAGTTCATCTCTCCGTGTTTACGCTTCAGTCACGGTTTATTACCCGGAATCAACCTGTGTGTCCAACGTCCTTTCGTTGTAGTATCCCAACGTTCCTTCCAACTTTGCATTGTTTTGGCTCTTTCTATAGATTGGATATTTTGTCCATCCAGAGAGGAGCGTCTCTTAGCTTTATATATTTTCCTCGCCTCATCCGCAACGATATCAATCGGTATCATTCCAGGTAAAACGCATGCTGCTTCATCTGAGGTGGTTCTATATGCCCAGATGACCCTAAGAGTAGTTAGCCGATAGACTTGAGCCAGCCGCCTTTTGTTACTTTTTATCTCCAGTGCTCCTGACCAGATCGGAGCCCCATATAACAGTACCGAGCTTACGACTCTGAATAAAAGAATCCGTCTACTGCTTCCTGGACCCCCGACATTTGGTAGCATATTGGATAGCCCCGAGTACAGTCTGGATGCTTTTCCGCACATACAGTCTATGTGGCTCTTGAAATTCGCTTCTTTGGACTTAATGACATGATCCCCAACCTTAAGTGATGCTGTTTCCCTTTTTTACGGCTACTAATCAGCACTGCCTCTGTCTTGTGTTCTGCTAGTTTCAGGCCAACGGATTCCAACCAGCCTTTTACTATTGCAATCGTCTCATTTGCGACCATTTCAATTTCATCCATATGCTTTGCACCCACCACTATCGCGATGTCATCGGCAAATCCTATAACTTCGGCTCCATCCGGGATTCATAGCTTGAGGATATTGTTATACATAACATTCCATAAGATTGGAGCCAGGACTGAACCTTGCGGAGCCCCAGCAGTTATGATGTACTCTTTGGGACCATCCTCACTGTAGTACTCCAATATTCTATCCTCGAAGTAGCTATCTAGAATTTTCAAGAGATATGTAGGGACCTTCATCTTCCGTAGTGCATTCATAATGTGGTCACAGTTAGCCGTGTTAAAAGCGTTTCTTACGTCGAGTGTGACATTAACGCAGTACTGTTTCGTTCCTCCTTTCCATCTTTTCCCCTGTAGGACTTTTTTAGCCTTAAATATAACTGCATTAATAGCATCCAACGTAGAACATGCTTTACGGAAGCCGAATTGTTGGGGTGAGAGACCACTATCGCCTTCTGTAATCGAGACCAACCTATTCTCAAGGAGACAAAGTGGACGATATGACGAAGGCACTGCTGGTAGTTTCCCCGCTTTAGGCAAGAGGACCAATCTCTGCCTCTTCCATATTTTAGGAATAATATTTATTGGGGACCATGTCTAGGCCGGATGCTCTATTCACACTCACTTTTTCACAAGCGTCCAAAAATTTCTTCAATCGTTTTTTTTGGGTATTTCTTCCATGTATTCCTCTATATGATCAGCATTTCGTTGAGCTGGTTTTAGAGGGTGCTGCGGGAAAAGTTCAATGACGATCTTTTGTAGCAGCTCTGGACACCTTTCTTGGGGAGTTCTTTGGTCTTTTATTCTAGCCATGACCACTCTAAGGGCACTACCCCATTGACTTCTGTCTGCCTCATCACAAAGCTGTTTTAAACTTTCCCTTTTGCTTCTCCTTATTTCATCTCGGAACAGCTTCTTTAGCCTTATGTATTCTCGATTTTGTTCCTCGTATTCTAAGCATCTTACAGTTCTTTGACTTCTTCTTCTGGCCCTGTGACATTTAAATCTTAGTTCCTTGATCTCATCGTTCCACCAGTAGGCTGGTTTCCTTCTTTTGTTTGTCGTTAGTTTTAGCATAGACGCATCGTTTGCACTGCCGAACTGGCTTACTACATAGTAAACTTTACGACAGTAGTTCCAGAAGAAGTTCTTTATCAAAAGCGATGAGCACCCAACCTTTTCTTTCCCAAATTATTGAATTCATATTTTGCCTTGCTCAGACTTCCTATTTTATAAAATACATATTGGTGATCACTATATGAACTACGTGCCACTGGATTTGCTTCGTTAGCTGACTGCTTATAAAAGTAATATCAATCACTGATTGGTGACCATTCTTACGGAAGGTGTTGGTGTTTCCTCTGTTAGCTAGAATGACCTCCAGCTGGGGAAAAAATCGTAAAAGTGTTTTGCCTCTGATGTTGGTATATTTGCTTCCCCACTCCTCAGCCCATGCATTTAAGTCTCCAGCAACAACGATGAGATGATGTCCTCTGGCTTCCGCTCCATTTTATGAAGCATTGCTTTAAATTTTGATAGTTGTTGACTTTGGGCATAGCAGCTAAAGAAATATATGTTGTTGATCTTTGCAACTGCATATCCATCCTCTTGCTGCAGCTTAGCAACTTGGAAGGGATATTTCCCGCAAACCCATATCGCCGCCTTTCTCCCAATGTCCGATATCCATACACTATTTGTGGGTATTTTGAATGGTTCTGATACTATAACCACGTCTGCTTCTGTTTCTGTAATGATCTGCCCAAGTAAATCTTTGGCTGCTTCGCAGTGATTCAGATTTATCTGTATCACTTTCATCTGTGGGCTGAATTTATTTCCCGTCTATATAGGGGACACCTACTGCTTCCTGCGATGTGTCCTTGCTCACCAGTGCACTTTGGTTCCTTCTGACAGATCTTTGCTATGTGCCCGATCTTTGCTATGTGTGTGTGTGTGTGTGTGTGTGTGAGTGTGTGTGTGTGTGTGTGTGTGTGTGTGTGTGTGTGTGTGTGTGTGTGTGTGTGTGTGTGTGTGTGTGTGTGTATGTGTGTGTATGTTTGTGTGTGTGTATGTATATGTGTGTGTGTGTGTGTGTGTGTGTGTGTGTGTGTGTGTGTGTGTGTGTGTGTGTGTGTGTGTGTGTGTGTGTATGTATGTGTATGTTTGTGTGTGTGTGTATGTATGTGTGTGTGTGTGTGTGTGTGTGTGTGTGTGTGTGTGTGTGTGTGTGTGTGTGTGTGTGTGTGTGTGTGTGTGTATGTGTGTGTATGTGTGTGTGTATGTGTGTTTGCGTGTGTGTGTGTGTGTGTGTGTGTGTGTCTGTCATAAAAAATACTGGCCATGACGAGATTCAAACATTGAACGTTATGTTCCTACACTGTCGCTCTAACCATCCGGCTATTGCCTATTTACATGTTGTTCATGTTGTATGCCAGCCATAATCGTCACAGTATCCATATTTACAGTAAAGTTACTCTCCTCCGAGTGCATCGTTGATAGGCTTTAATACTTGGGCTATTAAAAGAGATTGAATAACATAATATGTTAGTAATAAATAATGCGGTTTATTTAGTGTTAACGACTTCTGCATAGATCAAGTCGTAAAAATACATCTTTAAAATTAAATTCCCTGTGACCTACTTAATTTGAACAATTTCGGTTCAAAGGCCGAAGTTCGGTTGATTCTGGTCTAGCGTTACAAACTACATACTCATCTCAAAGCATTTATTATCTCGTCTATGTCCATCATAACCAAAATGTAAAATTAATACGATTTATTTTTCAATTTACAGTCAAATCTGTTACAGTTTTCTAAAAACATGCAACAACAAATTTTTGTTTGAAAATTAAATTAAAATCATCGGAAAGCACAAGAATCAATTTTAAATCTGTTCATGTTGTATTAAAATTTTCAGAATATTAATTTCTTTTCGGCATGTAGCTATTTTCGTTTTGTTTTATCAAATTTACTGGCACAACAGATGTTCATTTTACGAGCAAAAAAAAATTATGTAGAATCACAAAGTATCAACGGCTAGTTGTTTGCATTAATGCTATATGTTCATGGTTCCCAGATTTACAATTTTTTAATGTTATGTAAAGATTTTTTTTTACCATTTAAAATCTTTGATTACTAATATCTGCACTGATGATTGTGCATCCCATTTGTATCTTGCCTCTATTGAGGTTTACATTCTTCTGTTTGAATCTTAACATTTTCAAATACTACCAATCTTTGTTCCAATAGCTCTCGTCATGGTTTATATAAAGTGTTTGTTTCCAAATAAAACCAAAATTGCAATTGCGTTAATTAAATTTGTGTTATTGTATTTTACTTGTTGTATGCACGACAGTTCGTTCTCGAATCAAGTAATTTATACGTTATAATTCTAGAAACTTATATTGTGGCCTTAAGGAGCTTGTCCCTTTAACAATTTTCTTGATATATAGGAATTGGAAAAATTTTGTGTAATGGCCGCATTTACCGTGACCACACGAACTTGCTGGTCATCGCCAGGATGGACGTCGATTATTTTACCTAACGCCCATTTGCAAGGTGCTAAGTACTCTTCCTTGAGTACGACAATATAACCTATCTTTGTATTGTGCTTACTTTCTTGCCATTTGTGACGCTATTGCAAATTATTTAAATATTCAACTCGAAATTTTCGCCAAAATGTTAGGGTGTGTGTTGAATGGCGGACCATAGTTTTGGTAAGCGAATGCCTCTTGTTTCGTCATATGGCTCAGGTATCAAAGTTAGTGTCGATTCTATTAGAAAAGGAGCTGGCGACAATACTTTAATATTTATGTCATCGGATGATGCTAAAGTAAGTGGTCTTGATTTAACTATGGCTTCTATGTTACACAGAAGAGTCGTCATTTCATCGTAGGTTAAATTTATGCCGTGTGTTGCTTTGTTTAGATGCTGCTTTACAATTGTTACTGCGGAATCCCAAATACCGCTGAAATGTGGTGTTAATGGAGGGATGTAGTGCCACTCAATCGAATTCGTTGCTAAATAACTGCCAATTTCTACTTGAAATTCGATTGGCATATTAAATCGCTGGTATATTTCCGACCCGATACGGTTAGCTGTCTCAATTTCCTGTCTGCTCAGATAAAATTGGACCCGTTGTCACTGTAAATTTTGGAAGGCAATCCTCGTCTGGCTATGAATCGTCGTATTACTGCAATAACCGCATCTGCCGTATTACCCGACACCACCTCTAGATGAATCGCCTTTTTGACAGGCATACAAAAACCTCTTTCCTGTTTTTGCACCAAGCCTCGCCTGGTTAACAATGAAACTGCCCCCGTGAAATCAATTCCTGTATTCGTAAATGGCCAGAACCCAACGCTGAATATATACCACTACTCGTAATACCTTTGAGTAGCTCGATTATTTTTCAATAACTTTCGTCAAAAAATGATCTTCAGAAGCTATATTGCATGCTTTTAATTTATCCCTCTTAGCTTCTGTTTGTATCGCAAAAGTTTCTTGTTCCAGCAACTCACCGTATTCAATCACTTAATTTCAAAATGTACTTCTTAGCCATACAGGTCCATGCCACCAACTATCTAATGTGCACAACCTAGTGGGTAGTATACCGCGACTCGCGATATCTGCAGGATTATCCTTCGATTTTACGTGTTCCCACTGCTGTCTGGGATATATACTTAGGATTTCAGCTGTCCGATTGCCTACATACTACTTCCATCTTTTGGGATGATCATTAAGCCATGCCAGCACGATTGGAGAATCAGTCCAGGCATGTTTGGTGTGCGTAAGTTTGAAAGCTAACACCCCTGTGCAAAGTTCCAGTCTTGGGAGAGATACGGTTTTTAATGGGCTCACCTTAGTTTTTAGCCGTTATCAACGATAATGGCGGCATATGCCTTTTCACTTGCATCAGCAAATGCATGTAATTTTACCTTCCCGCATCCAGTATCACGTGTCTTTGAATTCGTAAATTTTCGAAATTTGTAAATTGATGTCTGATTGTAATCCACTCATCTTGTATATTTTTTGGTATCGGATCATCCCAACTCAACTTGGTTAGCCATAACTGCTGAAATTGAATTTTCATTAAAACAATAGAAGGAGCCAACCATCCAAAGGAATCATATAATTTAGCAGACTCAGATAACATGAAGCGTTTTGTCAATCCGGGGTCATCTCCGGGGTACCAATGTAATCCTAGTACCTTGATCGTCAAAGCGCCATCATCAATTAGCACGTATTCTTTTAAGTCGTTGAATTCCTTAACGTTGGAGGACCATTTCCGTAACTCAAACCCACCGGATAATAATATTTTACATATTTTCCTTTTCAAATCAGCCAGACCTTTGACACAATCTGAGCCAGTAAGCAAATCGTCTACATAAAAATCAGTTTTAATCGCGTTCGCGGCTTCTGGATAACGTGTCAAGTTCTCCCTTGCAAGCTCTACTAAGCATCGTGTGTCTAAAAATGGCGCTGATGACGTTCCGTACGTTACAGTTTGAAACTTAAATATTTTCAACGGCTCTGAAGGACTTTCCCTCCAAAACATTCTTTGATAGTTCTTATCATCTTCATTTATCTGGATTTGGCGAAACATTTTCGGTATATCTGCACTGAGATGTCATATAGTGAAATGCCACTTGAACTCTTACACGAACCGTCATAGACTACTCTCGTCGTCAGACTATCTCGCTTAATATCCACATGATGTGGCAAGTAAAACTCTCATTTTCGTTTATTTCTTATTATCCAATCGCACATTCATGCATGTGGCCCATTGTTGATATTCTTGCATGAATTATCCATATTCATGCTTAATTTTTTCTCTAAATTATGAAATCGCCTCTTTGCCACATATGAAGAATTGCCAAGTTTCTTTGCAGTGTGTATGAATGACATCCTAACTACAAATCGCCCATTTTGACTTCGCTTAGTGTGCGTTCTGTAGTGCCTTTCAATCTCATGATCATCCAGATTACTAGCCGTTTCACCTAGTTCCTCCTGTACCCAGAATTGTCTTAATAAGTGATCAATGTTTAGCTTGAGGTTAAGATTTAGAATGTTAGTTGTTCCTTGTGTGCCTCCCGAAATTATGTAGTCTTGAACTGTTTGTTGAGCAATTACGGATGTCTTACATCTTCTGCCATCTCTTAACAGATTTAAGAACAAATCTGCTCCTATAATCATGTGAATTTTTCCAACCTTCTTGAACTGAGGATCAACTAAGTCGATTTCGTTAAATTCTTCTATATTGGTCAAGTTAATGGCTAACACTTCCAATGGTAAACATTTTAAAATCACGAAATCTGCCTTTATGATTTCATTCGTCTGCCTTGGCATAAATTCAATTGATGCAATTCCTTCAGTTCCTAGTTTTGATGTTGCCAAGCCAGCTATTGCAATTTGTGCATTTCTTTTGGAAATATTAAGATCCTTAAAAAATGTAGAGTCAATGAACGAAGCTTGTGATCTACAATCCAATAGCGCCCTGCATAATCAAAATCTTACCAAAACATCCTTAACTCTTATCACGGCCGTAGGGAGGATGGTATAACCGTCAGAATTGATACTTCCCATTTGAAGCGTCCTTATATCTTGATGGTACGCGACTTTTTCCGACACTGCTCTTGTTTGGGTTTGTTCTGAGCTTTATCTGGCTCAATATGCAGTAAATGATAAAGTCGTCGTTTGCATTTTAGGCATCTCATTCTTAATCTGCAATTCATTGATAAATGCCGCGATCCCATGCAGCTGAAACATAGGCGCCTTTCTGCTACGAAACCCCTCCTGGCTGTCACCTCCATATTATTGAATTTCGTGCACTTGTGTAAACCGTGATTGTCGCTGCACATTGGACATAATTTGACTTTTTCTATACACTTACATTTGTATTGGTAATTGGTGGTTTATTTATTTGTCTCGTTGTTATTGGTTCAGCCTTCTCGGCATCACCTCGTTTATTGAGAAACTCAATGAAGTCGGTCAACCTGGGCAATGACTTGTTGTGCGATTCCAAGGCCCAGGCGGCTTTTGTTTCGATGTCACATTTCTCAATTAACAAATATATCAACCAAGTGTCCCTACATTCAGCATCAGGACCTAACGCTGTTATGCCTCTAATGATTTCATCGGTTTTATCAGCCATTTGTCGAAGATCCTTTGATTTTCTTTGTAACCTTGCTTGATCAAGGAATTGTTTGATGAACGTGTTCATTATATGATCCTTATGGTCATAACGTTGCACAATTTTCTCCCACGTGCCAATGTAATTATTTTCAGTGATTTGAATATGCTTTACTAAATTAGCCGCTTCATCAACGAGTAAATCTTTTAAATATTTATACTTGGGGACGTTGGAAATATTTACGTTATTATGAATAGAGGACTCATACATATCCTTGAACGACGGGAAATCAGAATAGTTGCCACTAAATGATGGTATGGCAATTTTCGGCAACCGAATATCATCATGACCCACTTCCTTTGCAGTAAAACTCTTATCGTGGAGATTATTAAAGTAATCCCTTTGCTGTTGCACAAATTTGCGCATCGTACCGTTGAAATGTTGATGTCGTTCTTGATACATAACATTTTTCCTTGTCGATTCGGTTTTTAATAACGCCTTAAGTCTGCAATATCGCCCTTCTTGTTCATCGATTTCCGATGGTTGACAATTGGCAGGTTTTGAGATGTTTACAAGCAGATGCTTACTTATAGAGCGTCAGCAACTTTAGTAATGCAACTTTAGTTTATAATTAACTTTAGTTTATAATTAACTCGTATAAGTGCGCTTTCTCTCTTTTTAGTCTGGTGCTTTTTTTCCTGTAGTTAATGGTTAATGTAAGTGGTTGATGGTTCGTGAAGATTCCAATTTTCTGCACACCGTATAGGTAGATTGTCGATGCATAATTCCCCTAAGCTATGTTAAAAGACCGAGAAATATAGTTATAGTTGGTCGATCATTGCCGATATTCGTTGTGATAGTAGGACCTTTACTGTTAGATCCAAAACATTGGTAGTCAAGTTGAATGAAGAGTCGTAAGTGATGATAAGAGTTTTTAAATTGTTGAAAGGCTTTATTTTGTTTTTGGCTAATTTTTATTTTTTGACAGGTTCATTTTGATTTAGGCGGTTTCGTCTTTTTAAGGGTTAGTTAAAGCTTCGCTATCTTTGCAATGTTCTTTATAAAACACCTGAAGTATGATGGCAACCCGATAAATATTAGTACCTACTTTTTTGGGATTATTCTACTTTTGGATATAAGTCACTTTCTTAAAGTCGTCTTTAACTCTAACATCGCAGTATTCCAACGTGAATAAAAATAAAAATAAATTTACAAACGCTGAGAATGGTAATATGGAATGCAAATGGGCTAATCCGTCATATTTCTGAGCTAGAAATATGCCTAAGCACGCAAAAAATTGACATATGTTTAATCTCTGAAAGCCATTTTAATAGATCTTCATATTGTAAAATACGTGGGTACCGTTTCTACCATGCTATTCATGCATCAGAAAGGACAAGAGGGGGATCTGCCATTTTCATTAAAAATAATATAAAACACCATGAAGAAATGAAGGTTGAAACGGAGTCCTTGCAAGTGACAACAATCACAATTCAAACTAAGAACAAAGATGTAAGTATCTCAGCTATATACTGTCCACCACGCTTTAACTTAAAAAATGAAGAATATGAAGAACTTTTTCACTCTTTAAGACGATGTTTCATTATTGGCGGTGACTTCAACGCAAAAAACAATTTTTGGGGCTCCAGAATTACAACACCAAAAGAAAGAGAACTGTTTAAAGCAGCCAAAAAATTAAAATGCGACTTCCAATCTGGTGGCGCACATACTTACTGGCCAACAGATCTAAACAAAACTCCTGATCTTATAGATTTCTATGTAACAAAAAGAATATCTTTATAACTACATACGAATGAAAAATAATGAAGATCTTACATCAGGTCACTCTCCTGTTATCATGACATTAAGCGAAACTATTATTCAAAAAGAAATATCACCAAGATTTTACAACAGGAATACCAATTGGAACCTTTTTCGTGAATTGTTACATGAAAATATCAAACTGTAAGTGCCAATAAGAAGATCTATGCACGTTGAAGAAGAAATTGACAGACCAATAGAAAATACACAGCGAGCAGCGTGGCAGCACTCTACGTGAACCTGCAAATAACATTAAAGGTACAAATTATCCACTCGAAGTAAAAGAACTGCGGTGGCTACGAAACGTAAAGCACGTAAGTCCTGGCAAATAAATCGAACTGCAGCTAATAAAACCGAGCTTAATAACTTATGTAAAACAAAATTTAAACGTAACGCTCCATGAAGAAAAAAGAAGAAATAAAAAATTTAAATCCGAATAAAGCTCCTGATATGGTTTAAAAACTGGGCAACATATAAAAGAACTACCAGACAAAGCAATACAAAAACTTCTGCACATAATCAATGCTGTGCTTAGATTAAGACACGTTCCAAGGCAGTGGAAGGTAACAGAAGTGTAGGGAATATTTTCACAAGAAAAATTAAACCGGAGTAAACGTACGTAATTTCTAAAATAACTTTTTATTGTACCACGGTTTCTGTGCGTCTATTTTCTTTTTTCTTTGTTCGTCAATTTGTAAGATGATAGTTTTACAATCACCCCCCAACCACGTCGCTCGTTTCGTCGCATAAAAGATCACGTGATTCATCGACCAATGAGTTTTCTTGTACGATACATAATCAACCAATGAGAATAATTGTTTTTTATTCATACACAAAATAGGAGAATAAATCATAGCCGGTGTGTCTCCTTGTACTAAAAGGGGGGAATAATTCATACGACATAACGACGTAGTTATTAGTACTAGGCGACTACAACTCGGTAATCCTTACTGTAGGTTTCACAAAACTCAAGATATTAGGTTTAGATATTAATATATTTCTTATATTTTTACAATGTTGGCTAAGTGCCCGCATATGAGCTGTCCAGTTTAATCTGCAATTGGTACTGGTTGTATTGTAACCTAAAATGAAAAGCAAAATCTCAGCTAGGAAATTTATCTAATTCATGTAATTATTCAAGAAACTTATCTGATTGTAACGCCAGGAACAGCTTATATCCATTGTAGATTCCTCTGGGTTGGTCATCTTCTCCAAATTTAGCTAACAAATTTTATTTATTAGAATTTATACATACTTAAGATTATTTAATATGGTACTTACTTAAGCTTTGTTTACACTAGTAACTGTCAAATCAATTGATAACGTAGATTATTTTTAAAGATAATGCAGATTTCAGATGTTTAAGTTTACAGGTTACTTTATAAACTAAATTTAGTACATTTATTCTTTCAGACGTTTATGTTCACATGTTACATTATACATTTTAGTACCTTTTTCTTATATAAATTAACCAAGATCATTTTGTAAATTTCTTCTTGTAACAAACTAGCTTAAAGCAACACATCGAAGCCAAAGTTGGTAAAATAAATAAAATAAATTTATTTTATACTCCATTTTGGACAAAATTCTGGTTTTTCTTTGTTTGGTGTTTTTTGTTCATTTTTGGATACCATATTGGGCGGAGCGATTTACACCAAACCATATGGTTTTTGCAGCATTCATTTGGAATATATTCTTGTGGCGGTGCGGTATTCTTTTGGATATATTTTTGTTAATTCTCGAGGGAAAGAGAGTGAGTTCCGACAAAATGGTCCTTCGAGCCGGATTTTAACAAATGTTGTTATATCTTAATAAGTTAAGTGAAATTTGTGAAAATAAGATTTTTGTGCACGTGGAAATTGTCAAAGCAGTGTGAAACAAGATGTCTGATCGAGAAGTGTTGGCTTTAAAGAGACAAAGAACTCTGAATAAAAACAAGTTACTCAAGATTATTGATTTTGCATGGGCTGCTAACGAAACAACAACATTAGAACAATTAAGTATGCGCCTTGAGCAAGTCGAGAAATTACATGAAACTTTGTGTAATATAGAAACACAAATAGCGGGAATTAGTGAAACTGAAGAGGCAGACATAGCAATTGAAGATAGTTACTATGAAGCAGGAGCATTGTTAAAGAGCAACATTCGAAATAATCATCTAGGGGAACCGCAAATAAATAATGCGTTAAGTTTTACAATGAATGCAGCACATGTTGGACACCAAGCTGAGGTCAAGTTGCCAAAACTGTATATTCCGCCATTTTTAGGTGAATATGCAGATTGGCCGTTCTTTTTTGACATGTTTTGTACGACGATTCACGATTCAAATTTATCGGGTGTGGAAAAATTCCAATATTTGAAGGGATTATTGCGAGGTGAAGCGGCATCGTTACTCAAACACTTTCGAGTCACGGAGAGTAGTTATATTGGCGCCTTCAATAAGTTAAAGGAGCGGTATAATAATAGCAAATATATTATTCATTCGTACATCAAGACGTTTATGGAGCAGCCAACAGTTCAGTGCAATAGTTTAACAAGTTTGCGTAAACTGCGCGATGTGTCAGACGAGGTATTGCGGGGTCTAGCCGCATTGGGAGATAACGCGGAAGCCCGCGACCCCTGGGTTATTTATTTGATGCTAAAAAAGGTGGATGAAAAAACTGAGATAGCATGGGCTAATTATTCAAATGAAACTGAACATCCATCAATTGCTGAATTTTTTAAGTTCCTGGACAAACGTATTTCTGCCCTTGAAACATGTTCTACACCACAAAAGCGAATTTTAAGAAGTAGTGTCCGTGGTCATTTTGCGACAAACAACCAACAATCGATTTCAAATGATCACCGCCAAAATACTAGTATTAATTCCAAGTGCGCAATGTGCTCTAATGAGTCGCATTTCTTGCTACAATGCGATAAGTTTCATGATATGAATGCAGTACAAAGAAAGGAATTTATTCAAACAACAAATCGATGTTATAACTGTCTAGGCTCTAAACATCCAGTATCCCAATGCCTATCAAAGCGACGATGTCAACAATGCGGACGAAAGCATCACACTTTACTACATTTTGATAAACCGAAAGTTCAAAGTCATTCAACGGTAAACATCGAAACTGAAACAACGGAAATGCAAGTCTCTAGCTTATTCCAAACTAACAATTTTACCAATAGCGTTAGTTGGCGTATTAAATCAGGATGGTCAAATAGTTTATTGCAGAGCTTTACTGGATTCGGGCTCCCAAGTGAGTTTTATCACCGAAGATTGCGGTCAAAGGCTTAAATTGCGGAAATTTAACTCAATAATCACAGTGAGCGGAATAGGAGATACGAGGGTTGGGGCGACAAAGGGAAAAGTCAAATTAGTCCTAAAAGTAAATAAGATTGACTATGAAATAAATGCGTTGGTTCTTCAGAAAATCACATGTTCGTTACCAGTTTATGACATTTCACGTGAAAATATAAGACTACCAAAGAACTTTGAGCTGGCAGATCCGGATTTTCATATCAGTCGTGAAATTGATATCCTCATCGGTGCTGATCATTTCTTCAGCTGTTTGGAAGCAGGCCAAATGAAATTACACAATTCTCCATTAGTATTGCAAAAAACCATTTTTGGTTGGATTGTATCTGGCCAAATGGATAAATCGACACATCAAAAGTACTATTCAATGACTGTAACTGAGGATGTTGGTGAAATAATAGATGTTGATCAGTCTTTAAGACAATTTTGGGAGATTGAAGAGGTGACATCATTGAAACCTCAATTAAGTGAAGAGGAAGCCATTTGCGAAATCGCAATTAGCGATTTAGCCGAGATCCAGAGTTTAAAAGGTCGTACTGCGAGTTCATGAGGGAATATCAAGCAATGGGTCATATGTTAGAAATTCCTGATAATCAAAGATCTCTACGTCCATGTTTTTACCTACCACATCACGGTGTCCTATGCAAGGATAGCACTACAACAAAATTACGCGTCGTTTTTGACGGTTCTGCGAAGTCTACTAGTGGCATCTCTTTAAATGAATGTTTAGCTGCCGGTCCTGTGGTACAACCAAGCTTATTTGCCATCATACTACGATTTCGAGAGTATCCGGTTGTCTTTTCAGCAGACGCAGAAAAATGTATCGCATGGTAAAAGTAGCCCCATCAGATACTGAGTACCAACGCATTGTATGGAGAAGTGACGTAAGCGAACCTATCAAACATTTCCTGCTAACTACAGTAACATACGGGCTAACATCAGCCTCGTATTAAGCAACACACACCTTAGAGAAAATTGCTGAAATGTATGCTGATTCACATCCAGAAGCTGCACATGTAATCCAAACTAGTTTTTACGTTGATGATTTAATGAGCGGGTCGCAGACGGTGGAGGATGCCAGTCGCATCATTTCCAATATAAGTGATTTATTCGGAAAACATGGGTTCAAATTGCGGAAGTGGAAAACTAATTGTCCCTTGGCCTTAGATGGCTTGCCAAAAGTGCTTCAAGACACAACAGAAAAACCAATATCAGAGCGAGACGTAGTAAATTATTCAGTAAAGGTTCTTGGAATATGTTAGAATCAAAAAAATGATCAGTTTGGATTCCAGTGTGTTTTGGGTGACCGTATACCCCAAAATGTAACAAAGAGGAAAATATTGCCAGCTGCAGGCAAACTCTTTGATCCAATGGGTTTCTTGTCACCAGTAACTGTTATGGAAAAATATTCATGCAACTGCTGTGGTGCAAACAATTCGATTGGGATGATCAGTTGCCAGAAGAGTTAAATCGGCAATGGTCATCAATTATGAGCGGATTTTTTCAAGTCGGATGCATTAAAATACCTCGTCACATTGGAACAGTTGCCTCGTCGAAGGTAGAAATTCACGGTTTCTGCGATGCTAGTACAAAAGCATATGCTGCGGTTGTGTATTATAGGTTTTTGATGCGGACAATCACTGTTCAATTGGTCCAAAACAAAAGTGGCACCAATGAAACAGCTTTCGTTACCCGACTTGAAATATGTGGAGCGCTTTTGTTAGCAAAATTAACTAGGGTTATCGTTGAGGAAGCAGGGGTCCAAATTGTCAATTGTACATATTGGACAGATTCGAAAATCGTGCTGGATTGGTTGCAGAGTTATCTTCGACGGTGGAGCACATTTGTTGGGAATAGAACGTCAGAAATAAAGTCTCACAGTAGACGCGACCAGTGGAGGCATGTTCCATCTGCCTCAAACCCAGCGGACTGTGCGTCGCGTGGTATGTCGCCGACTGATCTGTCATTATATGATGCCTGGTGGATTGGCCCTGCTTGGTTACGCGAAGGGTATCATATGTGGCCAGTCCAGAGCCAAACTTATAATACTGCAGAAGAAGAAACCAATACAATGTTTACGTTCAATGCAGTAAGCGAAAACAAATGGCTTGACGAAATTTTATGTAGATATTCGTCCTATCAAAAGATTCAACGGATATTTTGCTACATTTTAAGATTCATGGAAGCGTGCAGAGATCCCAAAATTTTGTGTTGCACTAGTAAGGCACTTTCGCGAGAAGAACTAAATATAGTTGAATTAATGCTATGCAAACATGAGCAAAACAAATTTTATTCGAAGGAATTAGGAGCAATAAGAACAAAATCCGCAGTTCCAAATGATAATCAGTTAAAATGCTTAAGTCCATTTGTGGACAAGTATGGCATTCTTCGAGTGGGTGGAAGACTTCAGCACAGCTTAGCACCATATGCAACAAAGCACCCTATTATACTTCATAGCAAATCACGATTAAGTTGGATGCTTTTCCATGATGAACATCTCTATAGTAAACATGCTGGGCATCTATAACCATACCTTCGTTAGACGTTGCTCATTTAAACTCATCAACTTTAATTCGATGGAAAGCCATAAACGAGATGGTGCACCACTTTTTGAAAAGGTGGTCAACGAGTACATCCCTAGTTTACAGCACCGTAGCAAATGGTATACAGAAGAAAGGCAAATTCAAGCTGGTGACATAGTACTCGTTCAGGATAAGGGTCTACCAATAAGCCACTGGTTACTTGGAAAAGTAACAAATATTTATCCGGGTGTTGACCAAAAAGTACGAGTGGTTTCCCTTAAAACCGCTAATGGTGAAATAAAAAGATCAATACATAGGATATGTTTTCTTCCCATTGCAAGCGAAACTAGCACAAAATTCTGGTTTCTGTCTCGAATAATTTGACAAACTTTGTAAACACGTCTATTACCTCGAAAAGGTGTTTCTTTTTCCACATGGGTGAATTATCCATGGGACCACAATGATCGATATAAATTGTATCAAATAGGACAGTTTCTTTTTTTGCTTCACTCAAAAAACCCTCAATCTTACCACTATTATAAGGAGAGTAGGTAACACATTTTAAACACTTACAAATATATTCTTTGATTTTGTGTTTTAATTTGGGAAACCAGTAAGGTTGGTTAATTAAATGATATGTTTATCGACTCCTACATGTCCAACATCGTTATGACATGTTCGAATAACATTGTCTTCCATTTCAACTGGGACATAGAATACAATTTTTTGTCCACTTTTTCTATTAACGAAACCGTTTCTCATTTGAAAGAAAGGTAGATATCTTGTCTCCAGATTTAGCTTTATTGCTTTAATAACAGGATCGCGTAATTGTGCAATTGACAATGTTTGTTCGAACGTGTTTTCCTCTAGGAGTAAAATATTTCTGGACCTGCTTAATGTGCAATCTGTTTCAATTTTAAACTTTAAGCCTTGCAGATAGATTTGAAAACGTAGATGGGAATAAATAATGGGGAGTGTTTCCAACTCGAAGCTATAATAGTATCGGCTTTCTGTATCAGTAGTTCTGAGAGAATAATAGAATATTGGATGGAATTTACCATCCGATTTTTTGTGCATAAGTATTGAACCAAACCCTAATGAGCTTGCATCTCATTACAGCTTCATCTCATCGTTTGGATTATGAAAGACTTACGGTGCATTTTTCAGCCCAAATGGCATACGCAAATATTCGTATTGACCTAGTGGAGTAATGAATGATGTTAAAGGGATTGAGCTAGGGTGCATCCGAACGTGATGGAAACCACTTTTTAAGTCTAGCGATGAATAATAGCGTTTATCTTTTAGTAGCATCAACTGGCCCTCAATTATAGACTTATGTAGTCTATGCACATTCGTATTTGACCATTTTTCTTTTTGACTAACACAATGGCTGAACAGTTGGGTGTTTCAGTTAGTATCAATCATCATCAAATGCTCGATCTCTATTTCTACGTTTGGCTCGTTAATAGGTAGTAGTAGGATATTGTCATATCTGTAGTTGTTATGATTTCCCCCCTCATAGTATCAATAGTGTCATGGTGTTATGTTGTTCACGGGGTCAACCAATGTTCTGTATTTTGCTAACAGTGTTTGTGTTTAAAAGTTGCAGAAAGTTGGCTTCAGTGATTTCTATGTCATTTACCTGAGTTTTATGCTTTTCGTAAAGTGGTATCTTAATATTTGAACTAAGTGTCAGAATATATTTTTTAGATATATAACTGGACCAAGTGTCTTCAATGTGCCTGGTGTTCAATGTCTGGTTATTCAGTGACAGACATTTATTAATCGATTTTCATTCATCATCGGATATGTTGTATGATATTGTGGCGGAGCCGGCATTCTCTCTAATTCTTTGTTTAATACTCTGTAAGATTGTCCAGTAGATAGTGTAGGAGTGCTTTAAGAAAAATTTCAATACTACAAATTTCATTGACCAAATTTAAAATTCACTCACTGTACCATAGTGCGCACCACATAAAACAAAAATAATGGAAAAAATGTCGTTAAAACTATTTTTTTTTATCATTTTGCATAACTTATACAATGTTTGACATATGATGTATAGCTCGTACACATCTATATTCATTTATTATTCCTCTTCTTAAGCTCGTACAACATATTATCTTTCATATTTTATGAAATCGTCATTTTCAAGTTTTTACTTTAAATTTAATTTTCTGTTTTAAAACCAAATAAACCAACAAAATAAGGACGAAATTTTGTGCTATAATATAATCTATAACCATCACGTCCAAAATACTAAATCTTGTCTTTTCTTACATTTATTCAAATCTGTATGGTCGTTTATTAATGGTTTTGAATTTACTGTAAAAATACTGTGGTGTATCTCACAGGACCATTTGTTTGAATGCAGAAGCGGTGTATACACAAAAAATATAATTTTACTTTTATATTATGAATGGTTACTTTTCTAATAATGGTAATACGTCTATTCACGTTGAAGGTTGATGCGAGAAGAAATACTTTTATTTATTTTATATTACAGTACTCTCAACTATGACTGTGATTTTAGTACTACAAATTAAAGGGTGAATCAAAACAAACTATGCTTTTTTATATAAGAATTAGTAGCTAAACATTCTCCCAGGCATTGAGAACTCCAGTTCTCAATAAATTGGCAGAACGGACAGCTTTACCACAGGTCGTTTTAGGATTGTGTCAGAAGTCTTGATGGTAACAACACGGACTATATCACCTATTCCAGGATGGGTTTCGATGACTCGACCGAGGATCCATTTATTAGGTGGTAAGTTTTTATCGTGAATTAATACGACATCATTAATTTTAATTGCGCTTTCATTGGGTTGTCTCCATTTGATTCGTGATTGTAGTGTGACCAGGTATGCTTTATGCCACTGTTCCCAAAATTCCTGACGTAGCCGCTGAATATATTGCCATCTAGACAAATGGTTTAGTTTAAGGTGCGTCAAATCTGGATCTGGCAATGATGTGAATGAGTGCCCAATAAGGAAGTGAGCTGGTGTCAGTGGGTTAAAATCATCTTCTGATGTGATATATAGAGGTCTCGAGTTTAATAGTGCCTCGATTTGCGTGAGCAATGTGCCCATCTCTTCATATGTTAGTGATGTATTAGTCAGTGTTCTCCGAAGGTGAAATTTTATTGATTTCACAGCTGCTTCAAATATGCCACCAAAATGTGGTGATGCTGGTGGGTTGAAATGCCAATTAATTTGTGCCTTTGAAAGAAAATTAGAAATAGAATTATCTTTGACAATTTTAAATAATTCTTTAAGTTCTTTATTGGCTCCGATGAAGTTCGAGCCATTGTCGCTGTTCATGTTGCGACATAATCCGCGTCGGCTAATAAATCTTCTAAAAGCTGCAATAAAGCTCTCAGTTGATATATCGCCGGCGAGTTCTATATGAACGGCCTTAGTGCTGTAACAGACAAAAACAGCAATATAGGCTTTCTCCAATTTAGAGCCTCTTCGTTTCGATGAGCGGATGTAAAGGGGTCGTACTAACGTCACTCTACTAACAGAAAGATCCGCCATCATTGGTTGGAGTGTTGCCTGGTTCTGTCGATGACATGGTATACATTTGTGGATGACATGTCGAATTGTGTTTTTACACCGAATAAACCAATAATTTTGTCGGATTATGTTGAGGAGGAGAGATGGTCCGGCATGTAAGTGTTGTTCATGCATTGTTCTGACAAAGATTGGAATGATTGGATCTGATGCTGGAAGAATCATCGGATGTTTTATGCCATATGCTACAGCTGCTTTATCTATTCGACCACCTACTCGGATTATATCATTCTCATCTATAAATGGATTTAAAGCTTTTATTATACTTTTTTTATTTAATGGTGAGTTAGTTTTGAGTTGGATTAGCTCAGGTTTAAAATGTTTTTGTTGAATCCACCTCACTATATTTTGGTTAGCTTTAATTAAATCTTGCGCGGTTAATGTAATCTTGTATTTAGAATTATTATTATTAAGAATGGTTATTCCTTTTTTTAATTTTAGATTGTCAATAAATTTTAGACACCAGGCTAATTGTCTTATTATTTGATTAAAATTCGAAAATTTGGTTATTAATCTATCGAATATGGTGTCTATGGTTATAGGGTTTGAAATGTTACAACTGATAGTATCCATGTCTGTCATTGTATCTTGAGATTGTGCAAATTTTGGCCATTGATGCTCTGGTAGTTGAAGCCAGGATGGTCCATTCCACCACATGCTGTGTTCCAAAAGTTGTGTGGGTAGAATTCCCCTTGATGCGACGTCAGCTGGATTCTGTAATGAAGTAATGTGGTTCCAATATTTTCGTGGATATGATTCAATAACTTGAGAAACGCGATTAACTTCGAAAGTTCCCAGATTTCGAGGTATCGTTGAAAGCCAACATAAAACAATTGTTGAATCGCTCCATAGGTGAATTGTTCTTGATCTGTCATCCAATACTTGCAGCACACTGTCCATGAGATTAGCAAGCAATACGGCAGCACATAATTCTAATCTTGCTATTGAAATTTGTTTAACAGGTGAGACTTTCGTTTTTGCTGATACAATGGTAACGTTGAATTGCTTGTCATCAATTGGAGTTCTTGCATAAATTACTGCAGCGTATGCATTCTTTGAGGCATCTGCAAATCCATGTAGATTGATAGTTGTGGTTGTGAACCCGAGCGATCGTGGAATTTCAATGGTTTGAATTCGGTGCGCCTCGCTTCGAACCTTAACCAGTCCCCTTTAACCTCCTCTGGAAGTTGGTCATCCCAATTTAGTGGAAGCATCCAAAGTTTTTGGAATAATATTTTTATATAAATTATAACTGGGCCTAACCAGCCATGTGGATCAAATAGCCTTGAGGCTTCGGATAACATACCTCGTTTAGTTAATGTAGGCTCATCATCCAGGTTGATTTTGTAAGAAAAAATATCTCTTTGAGAATCCCAAAATATACCCAGGACTTTAACGTACGTCTGGTCTTGATTTATTTGAATAGGTGATATTTCCAGATCTGCTCTTGGGATGGTTGCAATTAAATTTGATGAATTTGAAGACCACTTTCTTAAGTTCAAACATGCACTGTTCATGACATGCATTATTTCATTCTTCAGTTCCATGAAATCAGCTTCCGAATCGGCACCAGTCATGAGGTCGTCAACATAGAAGTCTCGTGCAATAACTGCGGAAGCCAATGGAAAGTTAACTTGATAGTCATCGGCAAGTTGACGAAGTACCCTTGTTGATAAAAACGGAGCGCTTAAAGTGCCATATGTGACGGTCAATAGGCGATATTCTTCTATGGTATCCGTAGGATTTTTACGCCATACTATGTGCTGGTAGTCGGTTTGTCTTTTATCGATGAGAATTTGGCGAAACATTTTCTCAATGTCTGCTGTCATTACAAACTTGAAAAAACGGAATCGCAGTAATATTTGTTGTAATGTTTGCTGAATGGTCGGCCCAACAAGTAGGCTGTTGTTTAGGGATATGCTTGTGCTGGTTTTCGCAGAAGCATCAAATACGACACGCAGTTTTGTAGTGCTGCTGTCTATTTTGGTGATGGAATGATGTGGCAGGTAGTATGAGTGTTCACATTGAATATTACGTTCATGTGATGGTATTAATTCCATATGCCCTAGTTTTAAATATTCTTCCATGAATGTCATGTATTGTTGCTGTAACTCTGGTTCGTTGCAAAGTCTGAGTTCAACTGCTTGGAGTCTTTTGATGGCTTGTGATTTGGATTCTCCTAGTGGTGGTGCATTTTGAATAAATGGAAGTTGAACTATATATTTTCCATTGTTGGTTCTTTTAGTTGTCTTTGTAAATATCTCTTCACATAAATATTCCTGGGGCTGCATGGATTGGGTTGTTTTAATTGCTCAATTTCCCAAAGCTTTTGAAGTGTTTCATCCACTTTTGACATTGAACAATGCGACATAACTTGATCATGACTAGATGATGTAGTCTTCATGACTAGATCATCTAGATGATGTAATTTTAGGTAGGATTAATGCTTCCATAGAAAATGGGCTTACAGAATTTAGTCGGGATGTTACTTCTAGATCTACTTGACCTTTGGTAACCCCTCCCTTGGTAGAACCAATACCTTCTACGAAGTATCTAGAATTTTTGCGATTCAGACCAAGCCTTTGCAGACAAGCTATAGTAATAAATGATGTCATGCTAGCAGAGTCGAGCAAGGCATGACACGGGTAATAGTGCTGGGTTGCACCTCGAATATTAATCAATGCGGTCTGTAGGAGTCCCTTGGAAATGGCTTTGATACTGCGCCGTTATTATTGTGTTAGATGCCGAAGGTTTGGTTTCTGCATTTGACGGAGGCATATCAGAAGCTTGATTGTTTGATTGAAAAGTGTTGATAGATAAATTATCAGAAGTATTGAGTTGATTATGTAGTAATGTATGGTGACGCCTTCTACATTTCATACAAGAACGTTTCGATTTACAATTCATTGCGGTATGTGAGTCATTTAGACAATTGTAACATCGTTTGGTTGTAAGCACAAAATCTTTTCGGTCTGCCAGGTTCATTTTCTTAAATGCTAGACATTCAAATAATCTGTGATCGGTTTGACACAATGAACAGGTGGTAATGGCAACAGCGTGGCTACGAATAGTTGATGGTTTGTTGCGTTGATTTAAATGTGATTTGAGTGACGATTGGTGGCATAAATCAATAGCATCGGCTGATTTAGTAAGGAAATCTTGAAATAATTTCCATGATGGAAAGTCAATGTCGGTGGTTTCATTCGACCATCTCTGACGAGTTCCTTCATCTAACTTATTGAGTGTTAAGTGAATCAACCATGCATCGCGAGATTCTGCTTCTTTGCCCAATGATCGTATACCGCGAATAAGCTCATCCGATTTATCACAAATAGATCGAATACTATTAGAGTTAGGTTGAAGCTTTAACTTAAGAAATTGTTGAATAAACTGATAAAGAATTAGTTTCTTTTTACTGTATCGCTTACACAACTTTTCATATACCTCTATGTAGTTAGCTTCTGACACGGCCATGTGCTTGATCAGATGATATGCCTCATCCTTGAGAGCGAGTTTTAAACAAGTAAATTTTTGTACGCCACTCAAGGATTCGTTTTCATGGACGGTTTTATTGAACAAATCAATAAACGTTTGCCAGTCGTCGTATAATCCACTAAATTTGGGCAATGATATCCCAGCACTTTTGGGGTTATGCAGTAAGCTATTTGCAAATACGGTATCCAGAAACTAGGTATTGCCAAAACTATGACTCGGTGTAGATGGAGCTGTTGGTGTGATCCTATTTTGGTTTAGCCGTTGATTCAGTTTCGTGAATGCGTCATAATAGAGTTTATCAAACTCTAACAAACTGGATTTCTGCTGTGCATCTTTTTCGTATATGTCGTCTTCAACTTCTTTATATTCCGCATATAGTAAGCCTAAATTTGTAATTCGAACTGATAAGGCTTCAACGCTTGTGTTGTTATCTGCGTCCCTTGCAAATTGTAATAATTGTTGAGCCTGTGTATCAATCATTGCACGACGTCTAAGGGCGCGCTCAAGTTTTGTGTTTGAAGCCATGGTTTTACGATTTCTCTACTTGTATTTACGACTTGGTTTTTTGTTTTTAATCACTGCACTGAATCACTGTACCGTAGTTTTTTTTTGTATACACGGAATTTCACGGAATTGTATTATTGTATAACAAGTAATATTATATTATGTGATCAATTTATTATAGTAATTATTTATAAATGAGAACGATATACTTATCGAGAAGGTGATGAAATTGTAGGTTATAATTCCACGTGGTGTATTGCTCCTCAGTCAAGGCGCTTTTATGGTTGTGTTCATTCTTTCGTTCGTTCATTCGTTCTTTCGGTAATATTATTTTGATGATTTTATGGTTGATGAAAATTCACGGAACGATTTTGTCACCACCTATCGATTAAAAATCTAAGCATTTGACATTTTCTTGATAGATTTATCAAACTTATTTTGTCTGTAAAGAAAACTATACCTATTTAAATTTTATTTTATGTAAAATTGATTTTAAACAACGATTTACTATTTAATTTATATACGTTTACCACGGAACTTCAAAAATACTAATCAAATTATTGCTACTGTCAAAATTTGTTTGTATATGGTATTGCTATCCTTTTTAAATTGTATAATTTTCTCTTTTACTCCATAATCGTTCGAACGAAAAGTTAAAAGTTGGTCATCTTAATGAAAAAAATACGGAACGAAAATAAGGGGAAAATAAGGGAATGTGATTGGTTAAAAAAAAGTACGGAACGAATTACCGAACGAATAAACACAACCATAAAAGCGCCTTCAATCGCAGGTAAATGGATCCTATCCGGCTCGAAGGACCAATAAATGTTTGAATGCAGAAGCGGTGTATACACAAAAAATATAATTTTACTTTTATATTATGAATGGTTACTTTTCTAATAATGGTAATACGTCTATTCACGTTGAAGGTTGATGCGAGAAGAAATACTTTTATTTATTTTATATTACAGTACTCTCAACTATGACTGTGATTTTAGTACTACAAATTAAAGGGTGAATCAAAACAAACTATGCTTTTTTATATAAGAATTGGTAACTAAACACCATTGCATGTGATTATTTCAATACTTCCCGCATTAGACGGTTAAATTTTGGTAATTTTTCAGGGTTTCGGGTCCCTCAAGATATCTTTGAGCTTTTTAATTCGGTATTAGTGATCATCAATACACAACTATAAAGTTACAAATAAGTTGTCATTGCAAGAAGAACCGCTTAGCAAACTTACAGATGCAACACTCATTCAGCATTGAACCTATTGCTATTCGGGGTCAAAATATAAACCGAACATGGAGCCTAGTTTTGAATACTCCACCTAATTTAAATTAAACATTTGTCATACAGAGAGTGAGAGGCAAAGGCCGTTAAAGTGGTAGTAACTATCGAGATATGTCCTCGAAATCGGGAATAATCGCGATAATTTGTTATTAATTTGTTAATTTGGATAATTTGTTATTCCGTGTAGTGATCGTTTTGGTAGCCACCTTGGACTATTACTATTCACGGTGTTTATTAATGATGGTGTGCAGTGTTCTGTGAGTGTCTATTGTATGCTGGCGGTTTAAAAACCTACGCTGCAAATATTTCGTTCAGTGACACTGTATGTGTTCCATACAAGTTCGATGTCTTTTATGACTGGTCAACTACGAATAAATTGACGTTTGTGTTGTGTAGAGACTTATGTTATTTGGATACATAACTTTCTAAAGTTTGCAATATTCAGGGAATGGCCCAGTATACGGTTGTTGCAACGCATAATGCACTGCGTCGTTTCTGATGAACACATGCGAACACTTTTGCAAGACCTCATGCACGAAAGTTTTACCTTTGCTGTGATTTGCGGTAGATGTAGGTTTGATCAAGCTCATAAGACTTTTGAATTGAACAACAAATTTCGATTGAATGAGCTCGTTACCTGATTCCTCAAAAAATTGGCCCGGTAATTGCAACGACTGTTCGTACACCATCTCTGCCGGTGTCGCATCAATATCCTGCTTGTAAGTTGAGGTTGACTTACAAGCAGGATATTGATGCGACATCCGAGCAATATAATAGGCAACACTGTGGCCCAACTCGCATTTTGATGGCACATAATGGTCGAATTAAGAGTCCTACGACAATTCCGTTTGATTGCGGGACAATTCCGCTTGATTGCGGGTGATAAATTGTGGTTTTTAAATGATGGATATTAAGTAATCTCGAAAGTTCTTGAAAAAGCGTCGACTCTAACTAGTGACCCTGGTCTGTCGTAATCCTTTTCGGAATCCCGAAACAAGCAAACCAATTCGAAATCAGGTGCGACGCTACTGTTTCTGCCGTCATGTTAGCAATCGAGTTAGCGTCGGGTAACGTTGAGTAACTGTCAACAATCGTCAGGCAGTATTTTAACTCTCCGAACGGAGGCAGAGGACCAATCAAGTTGACCCGGTATACAATTTTTAACGAATTGCGGGCAGTCCTTTCTCATACCCTTCCAAACGAATCTTTGTCGAACCAAATGCTGAGTACTTTTGACCCCAAGATGTGACAAGTTGTGGAGACCCTCGATAATAGGGGTCCTAAATTTGGCCGTGATGTATGGACGTATACTTGATTATTAGTGATGTCGCAGTACAGCTGCTGACTTGTGCCTGGGATGGTTAATTTTTTTAGTATCATGGTTAATTTTCGATTAGTTAAAAATTCACGTAACTCATGAGATGCCTGTTGGTCTATAGCTATCTCTACGTAGTCAATTATAGATAAGCTATATTTGACGAACCAGAAATATGACGAATATCGGTTGAAAATTGCGAAAT
Organism: Tipula confusa; assembly: GCA_963556175.1. Classification (NCBI taxonomy): domain Eukaryota; kingdom Metazoa; phylum Arthropoda; class Insecta; order Diptera; family Tipulidae; genus Tipula; species Tipula confusa. The sequence goes on along the minus strand of OY744477.1, from coordinate 137,650,733 downwards.
ATAATCCAAATATCGGATCTGCCTAGATAACGCTTTGTCTGACTTTTGCTTAAAAGCGAACTCCAATGGCTTATGATCGGTACAGATTCTGCATTGTCTGGCTTCTACCATATACCTAAAGTGTTTCACAGCCAGGTATATTGCCAAGAGCTCTCGATCATATGTACTATACTTTCTATGGGTATCGTCTAGCTTTTTCGAGAAATAACCAAAAGATTGCAACTGCCGATTCTTGATGTAAAACTGCGCCCACTTTATAATCTGAAGCATTGGCGGTTAATGTAAGCGGAGTATTTAGTGACGGATGACAATATAGGGTAAATGTAGACAGCTGGTTTTAACAGTGGTTGAATGCAGCAGTTGAGACATCGTCCCAAACAGGCATAGGCTTGTCATTCCTTTTGTTACCCTTAATCATACCTTGTAAAATCATTTGATGTGTGATAGCATTCGAAATAAACTTCTTGTAGTAATTGATCATCGCCAGAAATTGCTTAAGCTCCTTCGTCATAGTTGGAAGCTTGTGGTTCTGCATTGCTTCTCGATTAATGGTTGTATTCCATTAGGAGTAATTAGATGCCCAAGAAAATTGATTGACCTTTTTCCAAATTCGCATTTCGATGAATTAATACGACTATAGTTCTGAAGACGGCGGAATTCGTGCAGATGTTCATAATGTTGCTGTTCGTTGGATTATGCAATTAGGATACCATCTTTATAATAAAATCTTTTAACAAAGATGAGTATTTATGATCACAATTGAACGTTTTTATTGATAAACTATCAATTTTGGTGGAAATTCCTGCGTTCTGCAAGGATGTTAAATTATCAATTAATTTCATGCCAGCCACGTCTACTAACAAGTTGTTGTGAGATAGGAAATCGGATCCTAAAATCGACTTTGAGTTTGACGACGTTGAGCTTGACGACGTTGGTTTATTTAATACGTTTGCGAAGATTAGCTATGATGACGTAGCATCCAGCTAGGGCGACTGAGCTTAAATTGCACGGCTTAATACGACTGTATGCTGAAGCTCCGGATTTACGATGAAATCGGCATGTGGTTGGCTTATTTACCGATGTCTCAACGCATTGTTGCAGAACGTAACGATCTCGTGACCTTGGTGGTCGCTGGAAAGTCAATTATTGCACCTGTTGCGACAATTCCTGTGTCTGTAGTTGTCAACTTGCAAAATTGTTCGACGTTTGCAGTTGAGGCTGGATTGCAAGTTCGACTGAAGCTTGATTGATATATAGGTTCAACGAACATCCATTACTGCATCTGCAACTCTAGATAACTCCGAGAAATAACTTCGACTACTCGCCCTGACTATCGTTTTTATTTGTACAGGCAGCCGACTAAGCCAAAAAAAATTTAAAAGCTCTTCATCCGCCGTATCAGCTACTCGGCGAAGCTCGTTTAACAAATGACTGGGACATCGGTCGTTCAACTATATGCCCGACACCAACTTCTGGAAACGCTGCTGCGACAACTCCGCATAGGCGGCGAGTACTGCCTGTTTTAGATTTTTGTACTGTTTAGTTGCTGGTGGATTTTTAATCGCAGTACGAACCTGGTTCACAACCTTTGGTTTCAATGAGGCCATCACAGTACCGAATTTTAATTTCTCCGGTATTTGGTTAATTTCGAACCAATGATCCAACTGCAGAACCAAGTTCCTACCTGATAGTCATTTAATTTGGGAATCGGGACTCTATTTGTCACTGCATTCACGTATTGCATGCGGTCCGCCACATTCGCATCAGGATCTGCGCCCTTCGTTGTCCGACATTTTACCAACTACTATACTTTATAACCTCAAAATATTTATCTCACAGGTTTGCGTTGTCCCGAAAATACACTCTCACAGCACTCGAATTATATATAATTGCGACTATTCTAGTCGGTCCTCACCAGTGTAGAGATTTATTATACTGGGGCACTTAAACGAACCTGTATCGTTGCGAACAATTTATTTATTAAACTTGGTTACACACGTGTTTTTAGTAGTAGCAAAAAGCGCATTCGAACAACTTAACTTCACGAAAAAATATATATAACTAACATAGGCTCTCCACCTGCCATTACCATCAAGTTATACCATTAATATTATAACAGTTTGCTAGTGGAGACTCCCAATTAACATAACATTGCCATAAGTCGACCATCAAGTTATACCATGATGGTATAACTTGATGGTAGACTTATGGTATACAAAATTATTACATTTTCAAAATGGCGTCATTATGATTTTACATAAAAAATAATATTTTTATATATCTTATTTTTCGCTTTCGTTATTATTGCAATACGTTCGTCAAACTTTCGTTTCGCTTTGTTTTGTTTCTTTATTTTTCTTTGTTTGGATTTGTTTTTAAAATGGTGAACGGTTAAAATCAGTAACGATGAGGGGGTAAGTTTTGGTACACCACGTGCTAAGGTAAGTTTGGTTCATGCTTTGATATTTTTCACCCTTTCCCTCTTTCCTATACTTTCCTCTCCTTGGTGGTCTAACCAGCTACAATCTATCTTTGGCAATCCCACTCCTAAAGCTCCTGAGCATTAGCCGGCCTAAGATGACCACGCCGAAGCTCTAGATTGTAGACAACAAAATAAAAATTTCAGTAACGAATGGCTGCGTTTTTTTATTTTAATTTTATTAAACACGAACCGGCCAATTCATTCCGTTACACCGTGCTAATGAACGATAAACCCGATTTCAGAAAATTCACAACCAAGTTACAAACACACATGCCATTAACCAGCAAACAATAGCTGTCATGACTTCATCATGACATATTTTTATTTTCTTGAATGGTTCTTCAACCATTCAAGAAAATAAAAATTCCATAACAACTGATATTTTTGATATTTTATATTTATGTTGGCTCTAAGGAGAGATTTATGGAATGCGGCTCCTACATCATGACAGCTATTGTTTGCTGGTTGATGGCATATATGTTTGTAACTTGGCCATGAATTTTCTGAAATCATCGTTTTGTTTTCAACGAATCGATGTTCCACTTTCTGCTATTCAAATTTTTGAAACATTTTTAAACCCTCTAGTCTGATTTTCAATATTACTTTTCTTCTGAATTGTTTCTACCATTGTATTGGGTCAATCATGTTGTGAGATGGTTGTAGTATAAGTATTTGGAAAATACTTTTAACTATTATTTATGATGTGTGCCTTAAGGTGTGTGGTCATCTACATTTACCACCATAAGTTGATGAAAGCGATATATTTCTAAAAAAATAAAATGTTTCTAAAAAAATAAAATTATTTTCGGATACTCGTTCAAAAAAACAAATACATTTCGCAATCGCAAAACACAGCCTTAGCATACAATTTATCTTAGACACATCTAGTCAGCACTGTAAATTGTACTAATAATTTACAGATGTCACTCCGCCATGTTGCTAAATATCATTATATTGTCGTGGTACCACCTAGTGTGCGATAGCATAAGTGTAAATATATGAAGTTTTCTATAGGCTTAACCCTAGAGACATCTATTAGATATCGATAGTACTGGTAGTATTAAAAATTGAGCAAATTAAATGTAGTAGTGACATCTCGATAGAAGTAGAAAGTTCGAGATATTTTAATTTGTGTATATAAGCGAATCGATGTTGTATGCGAAAAATAGTTGTACTTGAACTACGAAAGCGATAACAAGCGGTTAAAATAAAAAGTGATAGAAAGTGATAGTAAGTGATTTTAGTTAAGTGATTTTTGTGAAATAAAGAATTGGTGAAAGAAATTGGTGAAAGAACTAAGTAAATCACTGGGACGAAGCGCATAAAGAAGCAGCGTTAATAGTGGCACTTAAGGGAGAAGCAGCCGAGATATTACAAACAATTCCAGAAAACGATCGCAAAGAATATGGTGAAATAATGAAGGTGTTGGAACGCAAATATGGAAGTGACCATAAGCGGGAAATTTATCGAATGGAATTGAAAGGACGGTCACAGAAGGTTGGAGAAACTTTACAAGAATTTGCATCGGCCGTCGAGAGGCTAGCACATCTAGCACATGCAAATACTGCTTCCGATTTCATGGAAAGAATTAAAATGGACGCATTTATTGATGGTATACGAGACCAAGACATACGCAGAGCAGTGATATTATCACCAAAGGCTACTTTCGCGGAAACCATTGCTTGTGCGTTAATGAATGAGACGGCACAAACTCTCATTGGACCAAGAATCAATAAGATACGTCGGGTAGAAATAAGTACCAGCAGTAATATGGAGCAGTCGGCTCGTAGAATTTCGAATGGTGGAAAAATAAAATGCTGGATATGTGACAAATCGGGTCACATCTCACGAGACTGCTATAAAAATAAACGGAAACGTGGAAGATCACCATCTCCAATGGTACGAAGGCCTGAGGGAGGTCAAGTAGTGACCAATCGAGAGGCCCTAGTAATGACCGAGTCGTTAAACCACAACGAGTCAGCTTAAAGGGGCAGAAGCTGACTCCCACAACCGATTGCCCCATAACCTTCATCCCTGTTTCCGGATTGGCGCCGGGCAGTGACAATTTAACAGTTCGAGGTGATGTTGATGGAAAGAGCTGTATTATCACTCTATTTACAGGAGCAGCGCGCACCATTGTTCGTGCCGACGTAGTTAAAGGAGGTGTACAACCAGTGTATGGCCTGAAATTACAAACAGTGACGGGAGATAGTGCAGTTATAAAGGGTAACAAACTAGTTGATATACGAATAGGGAAAACTCATTATCAACATGAAGTGCTAGTGGCAGATATAATGGATGAGGTCATCTTGGGAATGGACTTCATGAGAAAGAATGGTTTTATGATGGATGTAGGACAAGGAATATTATACCAAGGTAATATCGAGTTGCCACTTCAGTTAAACGGCACAGAGGAATTAGCAAGACGAGTGATAGTTGATCATCGGGAGAAGTTGCCACCGAACTCGGAGACAATTGTATGGGGACGATTGGAGGGAGGTTTTGGGTCACCCAGGTTGTGGGTTATAGAAGCCATAGAAGACGAAAGAGGAGCCAGGGAAATAATCATAGGCAAAGCCTTAGTTAAACCGGACAGTGATTATCGAGTTCCAATTAGGACTCTTAATTTATCGGATAAGACGAAAACCATCAAGAAAGGAACCATCATCGGTAAATGTGAAGAGGTATTAACAATAATCAAATGTGAGCAGAAAAGTCCTGTTAGAGAATCCAATGAGGACAGGCAGAAAGAAATTGTTGATAATCTCATGCAGAAATGGACCAATGATCTAACCTTGGCACAGAAAAACTCTGCTCAGCAATTACTCGATCGGTATATGTCCATTTTCTGCAGTACACCCGAAAATAATGGAAGAACCAAGATGGTAAAACACCGGATTAATACAGGAACAGAGATGCCAATTCGTCAACCACCTAGACGATTACCATTGGCGAAACAACAGGAAGTGAATCAAATGGTAACGGACATGCAGAAGGCAGGAGTAATTGAATCATCGAACAGTCCGTGGAGTTCACCGGTAGTGTTGATGGAAAAGAAGAACGGAAGTATGCGATTTTGCATTGATTATCGGAAGCTCAATGCTGTTACCAAAAAGGATAGTTATCCCTTGCCCAGAATCGATACATTGGATACATTGTCGGGTGCTACGATGTTTTCCACATTGGATTTGCAAAGCGGATGCTGGCAGGTGGAAGTACAGGAAAAAGATCGCGAGAAAACGGCGTTTAGTGTTGGAAACGGATTATGGCAGTTCAACGTTATGCCATTTGGCCTATGTAACGCCCCTGCAACTTTTGAACGATTAATGGAGCGAGTTCTAAAGGAGTTACACTGGAAGACGTGTCTAGTGTATTTAAACGACATCATTGTAATGGGAAAAGATTTTGAGGAGCACTTACAAAATTTAGCGGAGGTATTGGATAGAATACAATCCGCAGGTCTAAAATTAAGTCCAAAGAAGTCCAGTCTATTCGAACAGAGGTCAAATATTTAGGACACGAGGTAACAGCAAATGGAATCCGCACCGATAAAGAAAAGATTGCAGCGGTTAAGACGTGGCCGAGACCTAAAAATTTACATGAAGTGAGGAGTTTCCTTGGCTTGTGCACATACTATAGACGATTTGTACCGGGATTTGCAAACATCGCAAAGAGTTTGCATGAATTAACAAGGAAAAACAAACCGTTCGAATGGAAGGAGGAACAAGAAAATGCATTCGTGGAATTAAGGAGGAGATTACGTATAGCACCGGTCCTCGCATACCCGATGCCGAATGTGAAATTTATATTGGATACTGATGCCAGTAATGACGGTATAGGCGGAGTTTTATCACAGCAAATCGATGGCAAGGAGAGAGTTATAGCTTATTATTCAAAGATCTTATCGAAACCAGAGCGTAACTATTATGTAACACGTAGGGAATTGTTGGCTATTGTGGGATACGTCAAACATTTCCATAAATACCTATATGGTCAACAATTCCATTTAAAAACGGACCATGGAGCCTTAAGGTGGCTGCTTCAATTCAAATATCCTGAGGGACAGCTAGCACGTTGGATTGAACGTTTACAAAGTTACGATTTCCAGATCGAACATCGGAAAGGTACAGTACACGGAAATGCTGACGCATTGTCAAGACGACCGTGTCAGGCAGAATGCAAACATTGTAGTTGCGTAGAGGGGAAGGAGAATATCATTGATGTCAGGCTGATGCAAGTGTTACCTCATGATGAATGGACCAATGAAGCAATCCGAGAGGAACAACAACGAGATCCAAATTTGTCGATAATTTTGGAATATAAGAAGAGGAAGCACCGGCCAACATGGAATGAGATCGCGGACAAAGCCCCCACTGTAAAGGCTTATTGGGCACAATGGCAGAGCCTTAAATTAGAAGACGGCTGTTTAAAACGAGTGTGGGAAAGCACTGACGGCAACGTTAAACAATCCTTGATCGTGGTACCACTAAGTCGTATTAAGGAAATTCTGAAGGAATATCACGAGGGAACTAGTGGAGGTCACTTAGGAATTAACAAAACGCTAGTTAAGATACGTCAGCGGTTTTATTGGTCCGGGTGTAGACAGTCGGTGGTTGAATGGTGCCAAAAATGTGATCTATGTGCAGCCGCAAAGGGACCGGCTCGGAAAACTCGAGGAGCTATGCTACAGTATAATGTTGGAGCACCTTTTGAGAGAATTGCAATGGATGTGGCAGGTCCATTTCCCACTATCTACTTCCGATAATGGAAACAAATATGTGCTAGTTATAATGGATTATTTTAGCAAATGGCCGGAGGTGTATCCACTACCAAACCAGGAAACTACTACAATAGCGAATGCCATTGTTAATAATTGGATTAGTCGTTTTGGAGTACCAATGGAACTTCATACGGATCAAGGAAGAAATTTTGAGTCGGTTGTATTCCAGGAGATCTGTCAGATGCTCGGTATCAACAAAACGCGATCGACGCCTTTGCATCCACAATCGGATGGAATGGTAGAAAGGTTTAACGGAACATTGGAAGAATATCTAAAGAAGGTGATAGATAAAAACCAACGCAACTGGGATCAACATATACCGATGTTTTTGATGGCTTATCGATCAGCAGTACATGACACTACTGGGATGACGCCAGCAAAGACGCTTTTCGGAAATAATCTTCGCCTGCCTGGAGATTTGAAGTTTGGGGTTGTTCCATCAGCGGCCTTATGCGGGCAAGATTATGTAGACCGGATGAAAGAAGAAATTAATGAGATACATCAGTTTGTACAAGACAGAATACGGATATCAAGTGACAAAGTGAAAGCTCGATATGATATACGAGCAAATAGCAAAGGTTTCGAAGAAGGGCAATTGATATGGCTTCATAACCCGCAACGACGAAAGAGTTTATCACCGAAATTACAGTCAGCATGGGAAGGACCTTACACTATCATCACAAAGATAAACGACGGGATTTATAGGATCAAGAAAGGGCGACAAGGTAAACCAAAAGTAGTGCATCTCGAGCGGATGGCTATTTATAGAGAAGAGATTTTGGATCCTGTTCGGGACGAACAGGTTTAGGTGGGGGGTAGTATCACGGTGCCACCTAGTGTGCGATAGCATAAGTGTAAATATATGAAGATTTCTCTAGGCTTAACCCTAGAGACATCTATTAGGTATCGATAGTACTGGTAGTACTAAAAATTGAGCAAATTAAATGTAGTAGTGACATCTCGATAGAAGTAGAAAGTTCGAGATATTTTAATTTGTGTATATAAGCGAATCGATGTTGTATGCGAGGGATAGTTGTACTTGAACTACGAAAGCGATAACAAGCGGTTAAAATAAAAAGTGATAGAAAGTGATAGTAAGTGATAGTAAGTGATTTTAGTTAAGTGATTTTTGTGAAATAAAGAATTGATAAAAGAACTAAGTTGTGAATAATTGTGTTTTATTGAGGCAATTATTGTCTGTGAACGTGAACAGTGTCTAAAGTGGAACTTGTGTAGTTTTTGTGAAATTTGGTAGTGAACTGTGGTGTTCGGGTAATTATTCACAATCCAGAGATACGAACCTTAAGTGACAAGGCAAGAACGTAGCAATATCTATCTAGATATAGCATGAACTAACTCGTTATAATTAAGGCACAGCATTAGTCAGTTTGGTTCTGACTTTTTTTAAGTCCCTACCTTTCTTCATTTTACTTCACTAAGATCTAATATTCCGATGTTGTAGCGTTTCATTAGCTTCTCAACTTCCTAAGTTATTGTTTATGTTAATGTTCTGATGTTCCGGTTAACATTTAGGGATCGATACTTGAAGCTTGAAAAAATGTTTATTATTAATGGTGACATCTTAATTTATATAGCAGTACTACCGTTTGTAAAATGACTACCTAGCCAAAATGAACGATGCAATCATACGATGACCATCAACTTGTTAGTTTCATGACGTCAAATGTATAAAATTGGGAAAAAACAAAGCATTATCAGATGTTGAATGCGGCCAAATAAATTGGTCTTTATCATATTTACTATTTAGTATTTACTAAATTAATTGTTTAATATCTAATCAAAACTGATAACGTGAGTGTAATCCAATAAATCGTATATTTAGTTCACAATTAACATTTGCTTAAAAGAACGTTGTATACTATACTCAACAACAATAAAAAGAAGCGGACAGTGATTTTTGATACACAAAATATTTTTAGATGCATTAAACCGAACTGTAATATTATTAGCTGATGTGCCCTTATATTTTTAACAAAATATTAAATATCGCAATTTTATAATCAATTTATTATTGATAAGGATATTTATCTTTCTGAGTGCTTAACACGCTACGAGTCATGTATAAAAAATCCTGCGATACTTAATACTAACTGTTTTTTTTATATAATATTACGCTGTTAATGTGTTTAAATTAAAATAGTGTTTTATAATGTAGTGTATTCAATTAGTTAATTACGGCCAAAGTATTAATATATCTTTATGCACCTTCTCAATAATATCGCGATTGTAAAAAAATTAACAAAATTGTAAAAATTTTGCTGCGGAATCATCATTATAGTTTTTGTGCGGTTCGAAAAATGCAATTTTCTAAAATGGATACGTATATATTTGGAATTATTTTAAGTTTTTTATCAGTAAGGTGCACCTGTGATAATCACATGGTATCATCCATGGCAAATACAGAACATACAAAACGAATTTCTAAAGAAGGTAAGGCTTTTTTGAATCACGCAGCGATTGAATTTTAAATGTCGAATTATCTTTGTTATAAAATGTTAATTTAGGAACAGAACAAATTTATTGTCCGTTAAACGATTGGAAAAAATGTAGTAAATGTAGTTTTAATGGAAGTGTTTGTTTCCGGTGCTGTGGTTGCCCAGAATTAGAATGCTATGATAATGTTTGTGATCGATGTCTTATCACTACGCAGGAAACATCTGAATGCATAGAGTAAGTATTTTATCGATATTGTGGTAAACTTAAAGAAAGGCAATACATCTATTTTGTATATAGATCTGAAACTCCTGGGGAAGCAGCTTCACAAATTTCACTATCGATCGCTATGGCAATCGGTATAATCATTTTGCTAGTCGTTCTTTGGAAAATGTGCGTTACACCAAATTATTTGTAAGCTAGATTTTATATTATAATATATGTAATCGATTTTTAGGTGTTTTTATGACAGGATGTCCCCTTTTAGGCGATACTCGAGACAAGCACGGGCACGTATGATTACTAATACCACAAATTCACCACGAAATGAAGATTTAACACGTACAAGTGTATCGTCTATCGAAATTAGAGTTGTTGCTCGATTACAAAATCGTCCACCACGTTATGAATCAGCTTATAATTATAATCAGCGAATCGAAGTGACAAAACAACATAAGATTACCGATGAGGCACCACCAGCTTACGATGCGATAGAAGTAAGCATATAAAACGAATTAACATTGGTTTAATCGACAAATTTATACATAACTATTAACTATAAAGGTTGAAAAGGTATCACCACCACCATATATGATAGATGTTGATGCAAGTAGCAGATTGGGGATAGATAACAATAGTTTTGAAGTGGATGGCAACACTAACACTATAAATTCGCATATTTCTGTAGCAAGTCCGGGCTTAAACACAGAAGTGGCCAGGGCAACTATTCATTGTGAAACAGCTCATATTTAAATATGGAAGCAATTGTTTTACTATCATCCAACTTTTTTTTTATAGTACATACACATATTATTATAAACCAAAATAAGTTTAATGTTTATTTATAATTCAGAAGAGTGGATAGAATCCATATTACAAAAACCGTTGGAGATAATAATATAAAAGAGTTTACATGAAAAGAAATATTTAAACTTATGTGATAGTTCATTGAGTGCAGTGAAAATTTCACCTTTAGCTAAACATAGTTTATAACTAAGATTAAACTTTGGCTTATATAGTTAACTAACTTAAATACTCCACGTAGTTTTAGGTTGCACTCCTTTTTAAATTTGTAAACTTGGCTACTCGTATTTTAAAATACTCATTAACTTTATATAGTAAAAACTGAGTCAATAAATTGTGAAATGCAAGCTTTTTCAAGTTATTTGCCTGTCTCCATTTTATGATTGTATTTGTCGGATTTATTGAATTTGGAATATTGCTAATTCGTCCTAAGTTAAATTATATTGTATTTTCCTCAAAAACAAAAGTCTAAAAGTTTTTTCGCTAAATTTTACCACAAGTCTTAAGTGTTCGTTTACGAATAAATACCATTCAAAGCATTTGGAAAATAGTTTGACCCTAAATGGCCAACTCAAAATTGTTTTGATATCGAACGGTTTTCTCTCGTACTCACGTATCTTTGAATTGCATTTGCAGTGTTATGTTTGATGTAATATTTTTACTGACTAACTTAGGACCATTATCAGTAACTACAACCTTAGGTTATCTAAATCAGGTAAAAACTATCTTGAATGCAGCGAAGACTTTATCACAATCATCGCTAACATATATTTTCTCGTCAAAAGCGGTTCCTAGAAAATAGGACATACTTAGCGAGTTTTGGTGCCTCAATATGATACAATTGTTCTGGATTACACTATTTTGTATGACTGATACTACTTTACGTGATCTACAACTTTTAACAAACTTTACTACATCAAAGTCCTAATCAAGATTGACATTACTCAGTGATATTATCTGTGAACTATCGTATTAGGTCGACTTTTTAAAAATCACCAAAATGCTTTTAATATCTAGTAAAGATTACTATTCTATATTTTAAAGCTGCTTTGAAGATTTTAATATAGAAATTTACTATACATACCCTTTTTTAACGGTTTTAAACTCATGTTAGCATGACAATCAGAATTCTCTATAAATTTAATCATTGCAGTTGAATATCCCGTCGTAGTGTGTTTTTGAATCTTTCCACCATTCAATTTTGTCAATTACTTTTTTTCAATTACTGTCACTATGCCAACTTACTTCACACAAGTATTCTCGGTTAAAAATATATATGAGTGCGGTTATACTTATACTCTTCGTGTGTTACGCATTATTTGTTTTAGTTTATGCTGTATTTCATACTGTACCTCCATAGTTTTGTTATAGAACTGCTCTATTCCTGTATTACTCGATATTAAAGATAAAAAAATATTCTGTATATGAATATGGCATAATTTGAAGAGTGCCTAGTATATTTTACACAGTTCATTTCTCCATCAATACTATATAAATTATAAGTACTGAAACGGCAACGTTCCGTCGGGCGTCCCAAATTTGATTATGGTATATTGTCCTTAATTAATATCATATTTAGTGAAATTTATAATACTGGTTTTCCCGGTTTAAAATAGGGAGGGGATTTTATTTGGTATAAAAAAGACAAAAATTTAGAAAAGGGGGTTCGAGAGTTTTAACGTTACATAGGCTCTCTACCTGCCATTGCCATCAAGTTATACCATTAATATTATAACAGTTTGCTAGTGGAGACTCGCAATTAACACAACATTGCTATAAGTCTACCATCAAGTTATACCATGATGGTAGACTTATGGTATACAAAATTATGACATTTCGTTATTTTCAAAATGGCGTCATTATGATTTTACGTTAAAACTTTGTGTTATGCATAATTTTTTAAACCCAATTTCAAAATAAAAAGCAAAATTATATTAAAATTATAAAATTTCTATAAAAACAATCAGTATCTATTGAGTATATCGAGGTATATACTCCATAAATCATGTCCCTATAAGCACAAAAAGGTAAGTACAACAAAAATGATGGCACCACTCATTCAATAAGTATTACTACTGTTCTGATTTTAGCTGCTCTCCGCTCAGATGACTGCTGATTTGAAAAAATAGTTTTTCTGTTCGAGTAAATAGTGCTAAACACTGAATCCGTTGTGGTTTTTATTTCATTGTGAGCAAACGGTGTACCGCATGAAAGAAACCCTTTTGTCTACGAATTGATAACTTTACTAGCTATAACTTTTTCTGCTATATCAAAGTTGTGGCACTTAAATCACTGTAACTCAGTATGTTATTGTTCGATCGTCATGAAATATTCTACATATCGTTTGAAGTTGGTTATTAAACAATGATTTTTGAAATTCGTGGCCTATTTTGATTTTATGAAAATTTTGTGTTTTCGAATAATTTTCGATATGTATCGATTTTTACGAAAATGTGAAGTCAAAATTGGCCGAACTGAATCTGCAACCTACAAGTGACGATACTGCATATCTGAATAATTTTATAATTAAAAAACGATTTTAAATAACAAAAATAGATTAAAAGTTGAGTATAAAAAATATAAACGTTTACATTTATTGATATTATATCATATAGTAATATATAATGTAAAACTCCGCAATCTCCTATGGAGCAGTAGTCGGGATCTTTTTTGATTTATATACACATTCACCTGCAATCCATGTAGACAGTATACAAATATCATCATTTATAAAAATAAAATCGGCATCAGAACCATAATTAAGTGTTCCCTTTTTATTAAAAATTCCGATACATGTAGCCGGATGTAACGTTGCAGCCTCTAATGCATATTCTAATGAGCATTTCGTTGCGCTTTTAAAAAATCGTATACATTCATCCATAGGGGCAATACTTCCACAAAGTGTTGTTGTTCCTGCTATATATGCTCGTTTTTCTCGTACTTCAATTTCCATTTGACCTATCCGATGCGTACCATCTTCGAGACCCATCGCTGATATTGCATCTGTGACAAGGATCAATCCTATAAGATGATACAAAATTGTAAATATTTACAAATAATTTTAAATCTGGAACATTACCATCGGGATGAGTTCGATGTGCAATTCGTAGAGCTGCGGGATGTGTATGAACACCATCAGATATAATTCCAAAAAAAACTGTTCTACCAGCAGGCACCTCATTTGATGCTAATAGTCCAACAAGGCCAGGATCACGATGGTGGAATGGCAACATAGCGTTAAATAAATGAGTTATGAGCGAAGCACCGCACTGAACAGCTTCTTCGCCATCCGACAAATTTCCAGCGGAATGTCCTAGAGAAACAGTAATCCCATTATTAACAAGTTCTTTAATGACTGCACATGTTCCAATTTGTTCAGGTGCGAGTGTTATAATTTTAACATTTTCTAAAGATCCATACATATCAATTACCGATTTAAATCCCTAAAATTGTATAAAATAATTTAGAAATAAGCAATTTATGCATCAACAATAAAATTAATTACATTATCCATTTTACATATGTAATCAGATTGATGTGCGCCCTTTTTCTCTTCGCTAATAAATGGCCCCTCAACGTGTACGCCCAATACTGTGGAGCCATTTTTACCACCATTCTGTTTTTTGATCTTCGGTAAAACTTTATGATATGTTTCTGACGATGATGTAACGAGCGTTGGACAAAATGATGTCACACCATGCTCTAATAAACCTTTAGCTACTTTATTGATGCCAGCTTCTACTGTATTTGTATCATAAGAAAAATCTACACCAAATCCTCCTAAAAAAATAAAAAACAAATCAATTTTAAATTTTATTACGCAAAATATTAAAACATAAACAATAACAGACCATTGAACTACATTAAAAATTATCTTTATTCAAAGTGGCTTAGGATCAAAATGTCATTCTTCAGAATTTTTAAAAAAAAATTTTTTTAAAAATATATGACCTTAATTTCAGGCTTGTTTTTAAATAATTTGTTTGATAAGCAATAAGTATGTTCATCTTTTCATGTACGCGTAATTTAGTGACCGAAAATTAATAATAATTCGGCTCTATCAGATTCAATCCCGAGTTTAGCTGGACATGCATAACTTCAATTACAGCATACTTGCAACATTTTACATCATTAGGTTAGGTTAGGTTTGCCCGTATTTTTTTACCTTCTGTAAGCTAGCGCCAGGCATGAGCAGAGGAAGTGGCTCACAGTCTCTTCCTCCTCCTCATTCATACAGCTTCTACAGAAGTCATTTGCCATTGATACGAGCCTCCTCGCATGCTCCCCAATGAGGCAGTGTCCTGAGAGCACCTCCACGACTATACACGTAAGGATAGTAGTGGTTTCGAGCGCTTCAAGTTCAGTTTTGGCCAGACTTGGCGCGCTACATTGCATGTTATGGTGTTATTCCACCTAAGGTATTATCGCCTCATTTTTAAGCGCTATAAAAGGCAATAGGCCTCCCCAGATTTCCTCTTTCCGGTTTTAATTGGAGAGTTGTACCTTTCCTTGCCAGTTCGTCAGCTCTGCAGTTCGCCAGAACATCCGAGCGCAGAACATCCGGGGACCCAGACTATCTGGATATTGAAATTCTCACTCAGCTCGTTAAGAGATCAGCAGTATTTCAATGCCACCACGGACGCCAGAGAAACTGATTCCAGCGACTTGATTGCCGCCTGACTGTCCACATATATTGTCCAGTCCAGTGATCAATAAGGGTCCGGAAGCCTTTTTCAAAGCATACAATTGGTATTGTGTAGTCACTATTCGCCAAGTCTTCCTTAAGCGACCTGCAATCGTCGAGTGGCCCATCTGTAGAGATTTCCACTCAAATACGGCAGAGAGTCGTGCAGCCGTAGTGGCCGCTCTCTGCTTACTAAAGCTGTTGACAGGAAGAAGATAGCCTCCAGAGCACGTGTAGGGGTTGTCCTCAGTGCCCCGAATATAAGCAAGCAGGCCGTTCTTTGTACCTTCTCTATCACATTTTTATAAGTTTTCTTGTCTAGTGCTAGCCGCCACACACTCACCCCATACATCAGAATCGGTCTGACTACAGCGGTGAAGAGCCTGTAGCGACCATCGCTACACACACAATTAAAATTATTCAGATATTTCGTGCAATTTCATATAATTCGCTAACGCTACATGTACACTGTACATAAATATATATAGAGCGTAAAGTAGCTATTACACATAGCACTCGGTCGCCATGGCCTGATGAGATGACAATTAATTTTTAACTAAATTCCTCATCAGATCGAAACTGAGCTTTGCTTCGCACAACATCTATACATCTGAATAATTAAAATAACGACACACATCCGCCGTCGTTATAAGCCTGTGTATCAGCTCTGGTTTTAGACCCCGTCTCCTACCGAAGGCGTTGCTACATGAGTACAGAGCCATGGTAGACTTCTTTACTCTTTCTAAAATATTGGGCTTCCAATTTAGCCTATTGTCCAAAATTATGCCCAGAAATATTGCCTTATCAGTAAAGGTCAGTGCCATGCTTTTTTTTCCTGCATTCTAGCATCTGATTTATCAACCTCCTTAAGGGGTAGTTCACATCTAAGAAAGACAGTCCTTCCTGAACTGCCTCCGACCTAACATTGTTAAAGGCGCCCTCTATATAGAGGAAGGCTACCATACAGTACTCTTTCGAGTAGATTGATTTCTCAATTGTTCGCACCAAGGAATGCAGAGCCGTGTCCACAGATCTCTCTTTCCACTACGCATGCTGAGAAGTCACCCAATTACTGGGTTTTATTTTTACACGTATGTACACGTCAACCAGTCTTTCCAATGTTTTCCAGAAAGGATGATAGAGTTATAGGTCTTAGGTCCTTTGGGTAGGCCTGTGAATTCTTCCCCGTTTTCGTGATAAAAATCACCCTAACCTCCGTCCATTTCCTAGGAATATAATTCAGCTTTAAACACCCCCTGAAGATCACCTCCAGCCATGGGAGAATGCTCGACCAGTGTTTTTGCAATTCCACTGGAAAGATACCGTCCGGGCCTGCCGATTTATAGGGTCTAAAGCCGTTTAGTGCCCGTAGGATCCGGTTTTTTGCACACGATTTACTCCGGGCGTGGTTTTTGCACACGGTTTCCTCCGGTATCGTCGACCCCGACGATAATTTTTCCCTATTCCTACCAAGCTCCGTCGACACATCCACACTACCTGGGAAATCATTACATCATTAACGATATCAGAAATTTTTTATCAAGTTCATAATCTCATGACTGCGCCGAACTCGATAATACAAGTTTCTCTTACACCCATACATAACATCTGGTATTATCTATAACTTGGACAACTTTAGCTTATCGGCATGTGCAATGAATTTCGACAAAAAAAACTGAAAATCGTACAAGTGTGTCAAGCATTCTCAAATAATTTAATAATTATAACTGATTCGGACGCATTCCTTCTCTGTGGACAGATAAAATTACGTTTATCAGGCGAGTGATTCATTCCAATATGTAAGACAGTAATTTGTATGTTGAGCAAACAGGTGCTATGTTGCATTAACTTTCGCATTTTGAGCTGACTACTTTTGTTTTTTGAACTTCTGGCGTAGTAGGCACCTAGTTGACGAACGACAGCAGCATAATAAAATAAAATCCAGGAAGCGTCTGTCTTACGAGCAGCTTTATGGTCTGCTTATGAGCAGCTTTTCGGTCTGCGTCTGCACTGAATCGATTGGCAGTATTTAAAGTCTGGCCGTAGACTAAAAAAGCTATGGGCAGGACACCCTATACGGAGTGAAAATCCACCCTCTATGGAGGTTGGCCCCATGGATTCTGGAGAGGTTTAATCATTGCAAAACAAACATGACGTCATTGGCTCAGACAATTTTATGAGCGGAAGTACTAGTGATAACCCATTCAGAATGGACAAGTTAATGATGAGATCTCCTATAAGGCCACGAAGGATCTCTGTGGAAAATTTAGCAAAAAGTAATGATCCTCGGCAGATGAGTTACAGTAGTTCTCAACAAATATCTGGGAGTGATTCAAATGATAAAATAATCCAAACATTACAAGCTGAATTAAAGGAAACACGAAATGAGATCCAAAAATTAAAACTGATGATAGAACAGAGTCAGCCACAAAAAAATAATTATACTATACCTGTTTCGAGCGAAGAAGAAGACATACTAGCACAAGAAACAGCATGGCTACTAACAAAATCCAAAAAAAGGAAGCGTTCATCAGAAAAAGGTAATCAAGCAGGTACTGCATCAGACAAAACGGATAACCATCTAAATCCAAAAACAAAATCTCAGTCTGAAAAAAATAACACAGCAGGAAAGCATACAACTTTTCAAAAAACTAAAGAACCTAAAAAAAGCAAGCAAAATCCTCCCCCCGTAATACTTAGCAATGTGAAAAACTATTCAGTCATTAACAAGTCATTACAGGATAACAGCATCAATTGTCAAGCTAGAATGATGAACAACAATCAACTGAAAATAAATGTAGACACCGAGACAGATTATAGAAATCTAACAAAATATTTAAACGGTTCGCAGCAACATATGAAAATAAGCATACGCGACCGATAAGGGTTATGTTTAGAAATTTACACCAATCATGCAACGCAGAAGGCATTAAAAGTGGACTGTGCGAAAGGGGTTTTAAAATCCTTGATGTCGTCAATAAAATTAAAAAGTCTAAGAAGGGGATGAAGAACTATGAATTCCATTATTCATGCTAATCTTCGATAACAAAGAAGATATAAGAAAAATTTACGAAATAAAACATATGTGCCATATGGGAGTAAAGATCGAGGCTGTTAGAAGTAATCGTATAATTCCACAATGTAAACGTTGTCAGCGATATGGCCACACTCAAAAGTTCTGCTAACACGAACCTAGATGTGTTAAATGTGCTGAGAAAAAATTTAACTATTGCTTGTAATAAACCCAGGACCACTGCGGCAAAGTGTTCAAACTGTGCACAGGCCCACCCTGCAAGCTACCGAGGATGTCTGGTAGCGAAAGAACTCCAAAAAAGAAGAAATAATCAAAATAAACCAATGAGTTTACAAAAGAGTTAACCAACAGAATCCTTTAGTCATCATGTCAGAGGTGGTATATCTTATGCACAGGTGGCTGCGACAGGAAAGGTCAGCTCAGGATCAGAGTTGAACCCTACAAATTCGAATACTCTGATAGAAATGATGCAGAATGTTTCGAATGCCATAAGCAACCTTTCTTAAAGGCTACAAAGATTAGAGCAGGGCAATTCTGCTTTATTATTCTAATTATTTCTCCCAAAATGATGTACCAAGAAAAATTGAGAATTACTACATGGAATGCTAACGGTATTAAAAATAAAAAACATGAACTTGAAGTCTTTTTAAAAATGCAGAATATCGATGGGTGTCTGATATCTGAGACCCACTCAACGAAAACTTTACGAAACAATTCATCCAGATAACCAAGCAAGAGGTGGAACTGCTGTTATAATAAAAAATTATATTAAACACCATGAATGCCAGCATTATCAATCACCTGAAACCCAGCTTACCGTAGTATAAATTACATCTACCAAGCAACGCCTTCAGCTAGGAGTGGTGTATTTCCCATCTAGATACAACCTGAAAAAATCAAACTACTTGAATATCCTACAACATTTCAATGGTAGATTTATACTAGGAGGTGATTTTAATGCAAAACATGTTGACTTTGGATCTAGGCTTACAACAACCAAAGGTAACGAACCAAACAATGCAATAAATGAAATGGGATGTAACATACATTCCACTGGCAAGCCGACATATTGGCCTACGGACGCAGTTAAAACTCCTGATCTACTGGATTTCTTTATATCAAAACAAGTTTTTATTGAAGTAGAGGATAATTCAGATATGGTCTCTGATCATTCTGCAGTGATACTTACCATAAGCGACAAGATAATTAGGAAGGAAACACGACCAACTCTTGTCAATAAAACAACTGACTGGGTTAGCTTCAGATCTGAATTAGAAAGCAATATTAACCTACAAACACGATTAAAAACGGTAACGGAGCTAGAGGAAGAGGTTGAAAACTTCACAAATATCATTCAATTAGCCGTGTGGAATAACACTAAAGAAACAGCATCTTAAACTACTGGTAAAAGCTACCCAAAAAAAATTAGGAACCTGGCCTTAGAAAAAAGGAAAGCTAGGAAAAAATGGCAACAAACGAGGAGTCCATCTGACAAGACGATACTGAATAACAAATCACAGCAGCTTAAGCGAGAAATTCAGAAGCTAAATGAAAAATCGTTTTCTTCGTTTCTTGGAAAGTTGAAGGCTGATGAAAATACAGACTACTCATTATGGAAGGCAACCAAAAGAATGAAAACCCCAATCATGCAGATCCCTCCTATTAAGCGAAGTGATGGCTCGTGGGCCAGGGATAACAAATCCCTGAAGTGTTTGCTGATCACCTGGCTGGTATTTTTCAACCGAATGAGACCAAATCGGATATTATAATCGAAAATGGAAGCAACGACTATGGGGGCAGAATCCCTCTAATAACCCAGAAAGAAGTTAATAGGGAAATAAAATTCAGTCTCAAGACCGGAAAGGCTCCTGGATATGATCTTTTAACAGGAGAAGTTCTAAAGCAACTACCAAAGAAAGCTATTGTTCAACTAACCCATTTGTTTAATGCTGTTATTAGATTACGGCATGTTCCTTCCGCCTGGAAAGTTACAGAAGTTATTATGCTACCGGAACCAGGTAAACCGCCAAATGAAGCTCAATCATATCGTCCGATATCCCTGCTTCCTATCATCTCAAAGCTAATGGAGAGACTTCTTCTGAGAAGAATGAGACCAATAATAGAAAGTAGAAACCTAATACCGGATCACCAATTTGGATTCAGATGTAAACATTCAACAATTGAATGAGGGATTAATAGATAAACTAAAAGTTATGCTTCCGGGACCATATGTTGACCTTCGTGTGTCGTACTTACCTGAAAAACTTTTCAGCGTAAGACAAGAAGATGAGTATTCTGAACTGAGAGAGGTAAGGGCAGGAGTCCCACAAGGCAGTGTTCTAGGCCCACTCCTATATCTACTTTATACAAGTGATATACCACAGTCCGATTATGTAAGCATAGCAACGTTTGCTGACGTCACCGCTATACTAGTAACAGCGCAAACTGTCGGAGAGGCAGCGAATAAACTTCATTATGCAAGTGAAGAAATTCACCAGTGGACCAAGCGATGGAAAATCAAACTTAATGAATTTAAATCTGCGCATGTCAACTTTACGAACAAACTATTGGTTAATCCGCCGCCAATCAGCATAAACGATGTCATGGTGTCATACAAGAACTCCGCCAAATACTTGGGTATGACACTGGACGTTAAGCTCAAATGGAAAGAGCATATGAAAAAGAAAAGAAAGAAGCTTGATCTTAAATATAGACAATTGTACTGGCTAATTGGCCAACGGTCAAAATTAAGCACAGACAACAAAATATTGATTTACAATCGAATCCTAAAACCGGTCTGGCTATAGCTTTGGGGTTGTACTAAAAATGTTAACATCAAACCTATACAAAACATCCAGAATAAGGTACTTCGGAGTATAGTCAATGCACCCTGGTACATTCGTAATAAGGATTTGCATCGAGATTTAAGGATACCGCATGTAAAACATGAAATAAAAAGATTTGCAACGAAGCATGAATCGAGAGTATTGCAACATGTTAATGCGGAAGCCTCTCGGCTACTGGATAATGAACACTTGGTTAGAAGACTAAAGAAAACCAAACCCTTCGAGCTCGTCAGTATGTGATCAGCTACCTATTAACAAACAGACATTGGAGCATCGCTGGATCAACAGTGACCTCATTATAGTTTAGTTTTTAAGAATTCAGATGTTAATTGATGGTTAGTCTGAAAAGACTAGTTTCAATAAATAAAATAAAAAAAATAAAAATACTTTCTATTAAAAGTTTGAATGTTGCAGAAGCATTGAATGATCATTGAAACGGCATAGCCAGATATCCAAACTGAACAAAGTCTTTTTGCGATCTTTTTGATCTATTACTGGGAATAGCTACTTGTTTGTCTACAATCGTTGACATACTGATTAGAATTAGAAAATCAGATACATATTTATACGAACGAACATGCATCAAAACTTGGTGGTGGCTCCAAGCAATAATATTTTTGTTTTATATTCCGTTGACTGTTTAATGTTAAACAAAATATGTTGGTTTGTGTGATAAATGTTGATAACACATACTGATAAAATAATCAAAATATTTACATGCACACAGGCGATTTTGAAATAAACATTTTACGTATTTGCTTTTTACTCACCATTAATTTGTAGGTCAATAAACCCAGGCGCAATAATCGCATTATCACAGTCAATTTGTTCATGTGCATAAATTTTTTCATCGAAAAATATTTTTTCTGGATTCCATATTATGCCATCGCGAACCCAAATATCTTCCCGCACGATTTTATGATCCCTCAAAATTCGACAATTTCGAAATTGTGTCAATTTATTTGAACTCATATTAAATTTTGTATTTAGTCGGATCCAACTTTTTAATTTATTTAATCCAAAATTAACAACACAATATACTATGGTGAAAATGGTTTAATTCGACAACAAACACACAAAATTTAAAAACAACAACGTGTAGAAATTAAAACAATTTACGAAATAAAAAACAATTTTTTACATACTGGACCTTTATATTTTAATTACGTTAAGATTACCGAAATCGGACAACAAATCCAACATCACTATCACGAATAAATTTGACAACTGAAACATCAGTCATCAGCTGATTGTATGTGTGAACAAATTATTATTTCGTTCACTGTATTAAAACATAGAATTTAATAGTCATGTAGTTAGGCTGTGTGCTCACCGATTCACTATACAAAAAATATTTAATTTTGTTGCGATTAATGATGTCTGACATACATTCCTAAGCTCTCCATTGTGTAAGGGTAAAAAAATAACAATCATGTAGATAGGTACATATTGTAATCATGTAAATAAAATATAATGGGTTTATGGGGTTAATTAGAAAGAGAAGTATATATATATAAATATATATATATATATATATATATATATATATATATATATATATATATATATATATATATATATATCTATATATTTATATATATATATATATATATATATATATATATATATATATATATATATATATATATATATATATATTTATATATTTATATATATATATATATATATATATATATATATATATATATATATATATATATATATATATATATATATATATGTATATTTATATGGTACTTCCGGAAAGAAAAGAGGGAGAGAAGGATATATAGGTATTATATATACATCGTGGCCGAAGGAAGGTTAAAGAAATACATAAGCAATCGTGTTTAATAATTCTGTTTTTAATAAAATTGGATATTGGTGTTAATCGGCGGGTTTTATTTAATTAATAAAAGACTTACAGTTCAGAAGTGGGATATACGTGTGATAATTGTTAGAAGGATAATAACAATTAAAGATGTCGAAAGATTTGAGTGTAAGACAATTAAAGAAGGAATTGGCGGCACGCGGACTTAATACTACAGGAAAAAGGGAAGAGTTATTAGAAAGATTATTATGTAATTTAATGGAAGATGTGCAGAATAGTGAAGCCAAAATGGGGAACAGGACACATGGTTATGTCGAAGATAAGGGAAGCAAGGTTATGTCACATGTGGATGAGCGGATGGATCATGAAATTAATATAAATCAGGGGAATCAGGGTCATCGAACGAGATGTGAAGCTATGAGGTTTACAATTAGAGATATAATTGATATTCTACTCAGTTTTGATCCAACAGAAGACGATGGATTAACATAAGAGCAGTGGGTACAGCATGTGGAGGCATTGATGGATTGATGGCATTGAGGCATTGTTGTATTGGCAGCAACAGATAATATGAAAATGTATGCCAAAAATGGTACGAGACTGTAGGAAGAAAAATCAAGCCGAAATACATGATATGTTAAGGAAACGAGTTAGGAAGAAGGAGCAAGGACTCGCGGAGCATTTTTACGAGATTTGTGTAGCTGCAAAAAAATATATAAATGAGGAATATTATATTTATATCTTTTATTATAATTAAACACTTTATTACTTCTTTTTCTATCTTTATTAATTCAATTACTTAATATTATTTTTATGTATTTCTCTGTAGTCTGTACATCTTATATGTTCTACATCACCTGATCTTCTCTATCATCACCCCTCTTTATGTTTTTGGTGTTACCTCCTTTTAGTGTGTTTACATGGTTTGTTTACATGATATATTGATAGATATATATGATATATGATATCTCCTTTTTTTTTTTTTTTTTAAAGTTATTTATTCAATTCAATTTCATCTTACAATCTAATTCTTAAAACTATTTAACTTCATAATACATTTTTGAAATGATACCTTCAATCATATACCGTAACATAATCTTTTAGATAAAATGGTTTTCTTATGTTTCTTTTCGGTCTATGATTAGTGCTATCACTTTTTACACATGTCTCCATACTAACATTATTGTCTAAATTCATTTCTTTATAAATACTATTATCAATAATTAATTTATTTGTGTTTTCATTTATATTAATTTCAGTTTGGCTTTCCTCTATATCTACTATCTCTTCTGGCATTACTTCAAATTTTTTATCTATACTATCTCTTATTAGATGATTTCTATTTCTATCTATTATTCTACCATTTTCTTTCATGATTTTATATCGTCTAGGTTCATTATTTTTTTTTTAAAATGACTGCTGATTCCCACTCTTTGTTATTACTATTTCTGACTCTTATTTTGTCTCCTATTTTAAATTCATCTAAATTTTTAGCCCTCGCGTCATAGTACGATTTGTCTCTTCGTTGTTTTTCTAGAAGTTTCTCTCGAACGTCATTGTTATTATTATTATTTAAATATGGTAGTATTCCTCTTACTTCTCTCCCAAATAATAATTTATTTGGTGAACCAATGTTGTGTGAAATTGGTGTATTTCTATATTCTATTAGTGCTAGATAAGGATCTCTGTTATCATAGTTTGCCTTTTTCAATATTTTTTTTAAAGTTTGAATGTGACGTTCTGCCATTCCATTACTTTTTGGGTAGTTAGGACTAGACATTATGTGTTCAAAATCGTATTTTATTGAGAATTCTTTAAATTTTTTACAATTATATTGAGGTCCTCCGTCACTTCTAACAATTAACGGTATACCATGTCTTGCGAAAATAGACTTTAATATATTAATTGTTGTTTCACTTGACATGTCTGGTAATATGGCCATCTCTATATATTTCGAGAAATAATCTACAACCATTAAGTAATTTTTGTTATTAAAGTAAAAAATATCAGTCCCTATTGTTTCCCAAATTCCATTTGGCATTTCAGAATTTATTAATTCTTCTTTTTGGTTTGAATTTTTAAATCTTAAACATGTTTCACAATTCGAAATCATATTTTCTATTTGTGTACTCATATTGAGCCAAAATATAATGTCACGCGCTCTCAGTTTCGTCTTTTCTATACCCATGTGATTATAGTGCAATTTATTTAACATTTCATTTCTATATTTCTTTGGAATCACAACGCACTTATTTTTCCATACTAAATTATCATGTTCAAACATATTTTCTTTATATGTATAATATTGCTTAATAATATCTGGAATTGCCAGTTTTTGATTCGGCCACCCTTCTCTAATATATTTTCTTAATGTCATTATTTCCTCATCTATGCTCGATTCAACTATTAATTCCTGTTTACGCTTGTCTGACATATTCTCCTTTAAATTTAAAACTAATATTGACATGTCTGATATTCCTTTGTCATCTTCTGTCTCATCTGTATGAGCTCTTGATAACATGTCTGCTACTATTAATTCTTTACCTGGTCTAAATACTAATTCAATATCGTATGGCTGAAGCATCATTCTCATTTTTTGTAGTCTAATAGGTATTTCATTTAATGGTTTCTTAAAAATTGGTAATAATGGTTTATGGTCCGTTTCTATTATTATCTTTTTTCCAGCAATTAATTGGTGATTTCTGACACATCCAAATACTATAGCATTCATTTCTTTCTCAATCTGTGCCCAATTTCGTTGACTCTCCGTAAATGCTTTTGAGCTATATGCTACCGGTTTGTTATCTTGTATTAATACTGCACCTACCCCTGTGCTACTTGCACAGGGATTTTAAATAAATAATTCCTAAAACGTTTATTTTTTCTCCATTATATGTTATTAAATTTGAATTAACCTCAATTATTTTTATATTAAATTTTTTTATCGAATCATAATCTAAAACATTACAGTCAGCTCCTGTATCTATTTTGAAGTTTATTTTTAAATTTAAATCGACTAATTCAATTAATTCGTACCATCCTTTATTATGTACTTTTGTGTTTTCAATACTTCCTAAAAAGTTACTATTATCTTCACAATCTTTGTTATCTTGTATTAATACTGCACCTACCCCTGTGCTACTTGCATCTACACTTAGCTTGCATTCTTTATTACTGTCATAGTAATGAACGCAAGACATGGTATACCGTTAATTGTTAGAAGTGACGGAGGACCTCAATAGTTACGTTCTTGGCATATTAAGAACTAATATTTTTTATTTAAATGAATTTATTTTATTAATTTTTATTTATTCAATATTGCGACTTATTCGTCGTCTTCTTCAAAATACAATAATGATATCCTTACATTTGTTATTAAATTTATACAGTTTTTGTGAGATTACTTATCTTGCAAAAACATGCATAAACATGGTATTTATCATCGTGTTTTATGGTTTTTCCTAATTTTATTATGCTTTGTTAAAAACATCTGGTTATTTTAATTTTAGGTACCATTATATTTATTTTAGTAAATTTAACAACAGGATGTGAAAATCATTCTGTATCTTTCTGATAAGTGAAATTTTATTTAGCATATCAACAGGATGTTTGTATTGGTGTGATATGCTACAATCTAATATGAGTCATCAGAATGGTGACGTTTTTGATAATACAGAATGTTGGGCATCCTGTAACTCAATATGATTGTAAAAAATTTAAAGAATTCTCAATAAAATACGATTTTGAACACATAATGTCTAGTCCTAACTACCCAAAAAGTAATGGAATGGCAGAACTTCACATTCAGACTTTAAAAAAAAAAAAAAAAAAAAAAAAAAAAGGTGATGTAGAACATATAAGATGTACAGACTACAAAGTAGAAATACATAAAAATAATTGAATTAATAAAGATAAAAAAAGAAGTAATAAAGTGTTTAATTATAATAAAAGATATAAATATAATAAGGAAAGCACTATCTATTATATAATACAATGTATAAACAAATTTAAACTTAGTGGTACACTGAAAACTGGATAAATAGTTTAAAGCAGTTAAAGGAACACATCGAGTGGTTTATTAAGATGAACGGTGGAAATGAAAGGAAAGATGTAGAAATGGATGTGAACAGGAATTTAAATAAATCGATTAAAATAATTCCGCAGTCGGAGGATAGTAGTTTGCGAGAAAAGAGGCGTCAACAATGATATAATTGTTTCCAGTATGGTCACATAGCGAGCAAGTGTCCATTGCCATTACCGAAGCCAGTTTGTGAGAGGTGTAAGAAGATCGGGCATAAAAAAGAGGACTGCGTCTGGTGATCCTACGATCCACTTCCATGCGCTCCCGATCCAGTTAATTGATCGTGTTTTGGCCTTTAAGTTCCAATATTAGTTGCCTTATTTGGTTTACCTGATGATTCCAGTTGAAACGACCTCCGACTGTTTTCTTGATGAGTTTTATTTATCGTTGTTGTGATACAATCGATTAGATCCTAGTAGCTTTCAAAATTGTTGACATGAATCAGCTTAAAACTGCCATTGATGATTTTTCCATTTCCCCGTTTCAATGTTACCAATGGAGTGTTGTATTCGTAGATGCTCGTTGTCATTGATTGTCCCAAAAGGCAAGTGCTGTAATTTAAAGATTATTGTATTAAATTCTTTATTAGCTACGGTTTCCTTTCGAAATTTAGGTTTATCTTTCGACTTAATTTGTTTGTTGGCGGTGTAGATGGTATCACCGAGTTCGAAGGTTTTTGGGTCACTTCTAATTGTGTTTTCTCTTGTTAATTTTGTTTCCTGCGATCTTTTCAGTCTTTCTATCAGATCTTCGTTGATTTTGTTTTTGAAGTCTGCTAGATTTTGATAATTGATTCTTAGTATTCTGCCCAAAAATATATCGCTAGGTTTTTGCTGAGTAACCGAGTGTATTCATCGTTAAATTTTTGTATTCATCCTGTAAGCACCTCACGATTTCAATCACGGTTGAATGGACTCTTTTGATAGTCCCGTTTACCTTCGTTGTGAAGGTGTTAAGTAAACTTCAACTCCTAAGGTTTTAAGGTAGTCAATGACGATTGAACTTACTAGGCTTCGTTCGTTGTTCTTTACGATTAGTTTTGGTACCGTGAAGTAATGTAACGCTTTGATGATTTTGTCTCGTATATGGGGGGATTGATTTGCTTTTAATACGGAAAAATTTTGCAAATTTTCAAAACTTGTCCACGCATGATAAAAATTTTTGTTTTTTCACCTCCATGATGTCCACGTGCAGTATTTCCGCTGAATAGTTTGGAATCGGTGTTTTCTGGAGTTGGATGTGATTTAGGTATCTGTCGTATTTGTTAATATTACAATTATCACAATTTTGTGTATATTTTTTTATCAAACTTGGCATGTGAGGAAAATAATAGCACTCCAGAATTTGTTTCTTGTTCTCAAGATGGTTTCTATGTGCTCTTCTATGTTCCAAATGTCTTCAACGATCCTTTTGGTTAGTCGTAATTTGCATGTGGAGAAGCATTCCTTATAAACCTCTTGTAGTGTCTGGATGTATTCCTCTGGAATTTTTATTCCGTTAATTAGGGTTGGATTCAATCTTTTCCGTAGTATTTTGATTAGATTTTCATTCTTTATTTCCGGTAGACTGATGTGATGTCTGTTGTCATCCCTGGATGAGGTTCCTCATAGGCGTTGGTGTTTTTGCCTTTCTTAATTAATAGCTGATTTTAGAATACATTAATAGGTGCCTCACAGAATTGGATTAATTCTGTGGTATCTTCCTCCGCGCTATGCACTGTTCCGGTTGATAACGTATTAACCTCCAATTTCAATCTTGGTAAGGCATCGGCGACCTTATTAATGCAACCAGGTTTGTAGATCAGCTCGTTGTTATACTCTTCTAGCCGAGCTTTCCACCTCTTCAATTTAGTATTATTGTTTCTGTTGCCAAGCGTGAATGTTAAAGGTTAATGATCCGTTAGAAATTTAATTTTTGTCTGCACCGTATAAATAGTTTCGAAGATTACCTAACGCCCAGATGATAGCCAGCATCTCCTTTTCGTTGGCCGCGTAATTTTCCTCAGTTGTGTTAAATGATCTGGAAATATAGGTTATCGGTCTATCTTTACCAATTTCCCTTTGTGATAACACCGCGCCGATTGCAAATGATGACAGTTCTACAGCGGTAGATTGCTGTAGATTGATAGCTAGTTGAAATCCAGCGGGATAAATTAAGTTTGGAAATATCCTGGAGATTTTGTATGTATTGTTGCCAACAGAGTCGCAAATTTTGTGATATTGGATCGTCCCAATTCAAATTTTTAAGCCATAAATCTCGCATCAATAACTTGGCAGTTAACAGAACTGGAGTGATAAAGC
Source organism: Tipula confusa (assembly GCA_963556175.1). Lineage (NCBI taxonomy): Eukaryota > Metazoa > Arthropoda > Insecta > Diptera > Tipulidae > Tipula > Tipula confusa. Next base: position 137,621,218 of record OY744477.1, on the reverse strand, counting down.
CCAAGGGGTCATACAGACGTGCGATTGTTGACAAAACACTTCGTTTTGTTATCGATTCATCTAATGCAGTAGGTAATTTGAAATTTATCAAAATTAGGCTGTCATGAAATCCCCAACGTGGGCACTCCCAAATACATCATCTACATATATACAATTTTCTAGCAAATGACTGGCCATAGGGTATTTATCATGACAATCATGTGACAATTGTTTAAGTGTGCGTATTGCCAAATAGGGTGCACAAGTCGTCCCAAATGTTACAGTTTTCAACATGTATTCTTGAAGAGGCTCATCCATGATACCACTACAAGAACATCATCTGGAAACGACCAGATGATGTTCTTGTAGTGGTATCATGGAACCACTTCTCACACCATTTTTCGAGAGTTCATTTCTCGGACCGAAGATATATCGTCTACCTCCCAGAATTTCGACTTTCGTAATCATTGATCTAAGTTGTAATTTTGGAGCACTGCAGGAGTTAATAGCTCCCATTAGTATCCAACCAAATTTTGTCTTCTGTGCCGCAGGAAGACCTTTACATGTTCGTAAACCATCGTAAATGATTTCCGAATATACGTAACTACCCAGAAGCACATCAGTTTTATCTGGTTTGTAGAACTGAGGATCAGCTAATGGCAGCTCTGAAACATGTGACCGGTTGACCTCACTAATCATTCTTTGTGGTAACATGTTGGTTAACTTTTTCATGACGAAGACGGACACCTCTATTTGATAAGCATTTACCCTGGAGCGTAAATTTAGATGTGCCACTTTGTTGCAAGAACTGGCGGAGACATCACTGATTCCACTATTAGTTGTTTTCACTGATAACTGAGGTAAATTCAACCAATTTATTGCTCGTTGCGTTATTAAGGTCGCCTCGCTGCCTTTATCGATGAGAGTTCGAAGTTCAACAAACTGACCTTGAGAACTTTCTACTTGTATTATGGCTGTGGATAGTAGTATTTGACGTTGAGCTAAGTGCATTTGGACAGGATCCGATGTAATATGAGTGGTAACTGCTTGTATTTCCGTTGACGGTTGAGCGTTATCAATATGAATTAATGTATTGTGTCGTTGTCCACAACGACAGTTGTATTTACTCGAACATGTGTTTACTAAATGATCATTTGCAAGGCAGTTGAAACAAATATTCTTTCCCTTTATGTTTTTTCTTTCATATGTGGCCATAGCCAAGAACTTCGGGCATTTCCTCAAAATGTGAAGTTCATTGCAAATATAACATGGGATGGTGGTGGTGGCCTATTGTGCACTTTTACTTATGTGAAAGGATCTTTTGATCCTAAATAAATTGTGGTTCGGATTGCGGTTGGTTAGAATGACTGATGAAAATGAACCTTTTGTTGATGATAACGTCGGTCCTGATGAAGAGGCTGAAGTTGCTTTACTTTCAGCCACGGCTTCTAACGTTTTGATGCGAGTATCGAAAAACGATTGTAAAATATTAAAGGTTGGCAGCGTTGACAAAATGCCAATTTTTGTTTCCCAAAATCCTATAGTTTCAGATGGTAATTTCTGCGTTATAAAATAAACCAAAATTGGATCACAATGATTTAAGTCGATTTCAAAATTCGTTAATGCTTGGCCGCATTCGAACGATATACTTAGCAAACATCGTATTTTATAGGGATCCTCGACATTTATTTTAGTTTGCGAAGAAAATAAATGCATAACAGATCTAACCAACTCTCGCGGATTTTCATAATGTTCCGTTTATAATTTCCATTTTTTTCCTTTATCTCCAATTTAGGAGCATAGGGCGTCTACTATTCTGAACCATCTTACTCTATTTGGGGCTATTGCTTTAATTTCTGCACATGATTTTCCTAGGTGTTTTGTCTCTGCTAGCATCGTTCTCTTCCATGTCTTTGCTGGCCTTCCAACCTTTCTTTTTCCTTGTGGATTCCAGTCTAATGACATCCTCGTTATATCACTTGATGCTTTTCTCAGTGTGTGGCCAATCCATATCCATTTTCGTCGCTTTATTTCGGTCTCAATGTCTGACTGACATGTTGTTCTGTGCAGGTTGATGTTACTAATCGTGTTAGGCCAGAAGCACTTAAGTATTCGTCGAAGGCATTTGTTAACGAATACATGTCGCTTCTGTATGATTTTTCCTGTTTGCTTCCATTCCTCAGACCCATACAGTAGTACCGATTTCACACATGAGTTGAACATTCGTATCTTGGTCTTGCGCGACAGGACAGAAGTATTCCAGACTTTGTGTAGCATGTTGAATGTATATCTAACTTTATTTATACGTTTGTGTATGTCTTCTTCTGTTCCACCTGTTTTCGTTATTGTGCCACCAAGGTATACGAATTCATTTACATCTTCAATTTGTATATGGTTGATGTGCATCGGTGTGGTTATATTTGTGTTGAGTCTCATCTTCTTGGTTTTCTTGATATTAATTTTGAGACCAACTTCGTTAGCTAGATCTGATAGCTGTTGCACTTTCTGCTGCATGTCGAAGTGTTTGTGTGTGAGCAAGCATATGTTGTCTGCATAGTCCAAATCATTGAGTTTACCAGTTAACCCCCATCGAATGACATTAGGGGACTTGTTATCTAGTTTCCGCATTACACTGTCTAATACGATTAGGAACAGCATTGGTGAGAGGCCGTACTTCTCGAGTATTGTAGTATGTTTCACTTTGTTCGCCTTTGTATTGAATTCGCTTCTCAGAATCACGATACATTTCTTGTATGAGTTCAATTAATTTCTTTGGGATGCTTATTTCACAAACTGTCTGTAATATTGCGTTCCTGTTTATCTTATCGAATGCGCGTTCGAAATCGACGAAGAGCATATAAATTGGTGAATTCCATTCATTGGATTGCTCAGTAATGATACGGATTGTGTTGATGTGATCAGTGCAACTTCTTCCTGGTCTAAATCCAGCTTGTTCGTTTCTTAATTTTGCATTGATCGTAGGTGAGATTCTGTCAAGGATGATCATTGTGAGTGCCTTTATAGAAAAGAGGAGGGAGATACCTCGCCAGTTCCTACATTCTCTTAGGTCAATTTTCTTGGGTATCGTAATTACCAAGCCTTCTTTCCATTTCAGTGGAATACTCCCAGAATTCCAGACTTCTTGGATTATTGGTGTTAATATGCTTGCAGTTGTAGATGAATCTCCTTTGAATATTTCGGTGGTTATATTGTCTGTTTCAGCGGCCTTATTGCTCTTCAGTCTATCAATGACATCTTTAACTTCCCGATCCGTTGGATGGGTGTTGCTAATTTCCTTATTGATGTCAATTGATGACTGGAGGTTTTCGGGATCGGCGATGACGTCTTCTTCGAAATATTCCTTCCATCTCTCTAACTGCGCTTCATCTGTTAGTGCTTGACCATTAGCGTCCCTTATAGGTGGTATGTTGGTAATTTTACCAGTGACCTTTCTTTCACACTGGTGTAGTGCTCGCATATTTTGGATTGCTGCTGCCTCTTCAGCAGCTTTGAGAATGCTTTCTGTATATTTTCTTCGATCATTCCTTGGCATCTTTTTTAACTTGACGCCTTGTTTCCTCGTATCTACGTTTCACCTCTTCCGTGTTATGTTGGCACATTTGCAACTTAAATTGACGGCGTTCCTCAACTTTCTGCCATGTATCATCACTGATTCAAGGTTTCCGATTGTATTCTCTGTAGCCGAGTACGTCAGTGGTGGTCTTGATGTAGACTTCTTCTGCTTGGTTCCATCTTTCTTCTATACTGGAGATTGAGTTGGAGCGTTTCATTGAAAGTGTTTCTTGTTTCAGTGTCTCTCAATATATTTGTGTTAAATTTCCTCTTATTTGTCTTCGAATATTTCACAGCTTGTGAATTATTTCAAGCTTGTTGATCTTGAATTGTGCTATTACCAGTTGATGATCGCTGTGTACATCTGCGCCCCTCATTGTTCTTACATCTTGTAGTGATGTGAGGAATATCTTATTAATCATTACGTGATCTATCTGATTTTTAGTTCTGCCATCCGGTGATGTCCATGTGCACAGAGTCCAATGCATTTCTTCCCATGATAGTGGTTAGGTTGATGTCTGTACCAATTTATGCATTGAAATCTCCTTGTATGATTTTGACGTCATTTCTGTGCGTTCTTGCTGTCGTGGCTTGTGGCTCGTAGAACTCATCTTTTGTTGTATCTTCTGCATCTTCTGTTGGGGCATATCACTTAATGATAGTTGTGTTTCTTATTTTTGAAGGGAACCTTGCTACTATAATTCTGCTGTTAACTGGTTGCCATTCCATCAATGCTTTCTTTGCTTTATTTGTTGTTAATATTCCCACGCCTTATGTGTGTCGTCTCTACTAGAGAATATCATATAATTTCCATTGCACGTGTTTATTTCTCCACTGCTTTTCCATCTGACTTAGGCCGAGAATCTCGATGTTATAACGTTTCATTTCCTTCTCTACTTGTGCTAGCCTTGAGGTTTCTGTAAGAGTTCTGATGTTCCATTTTCCGATTCGTGTCCGTGTACGATAGCCAAGGGTCGATATTTATGTTGGTGTCCGGTTTGTGTTGTTATTTGTAATAGTATTCGTTTCTGTAATCATTTTGGTTTCAGATTAATGAATGATTGGGCCATTGAATCCTAGCCAGTTTCCAGGGCTGCTGGATAAGGTATACTGACATACCGGGGGGAGGTTCTCATTCTTTTTCATGTTTTTGCACCTTTTCTTCTTAGATGTTCCCAAGCGGTCAACCAAATATGTACTAACCTCGCATATGGTTGCGAACCATATTAAATGGTTTAAGAGACCAGTACTTGCTTTCAGTCATCTAATGAGGAATTATAATTGCCATGCCAGCGTAAAATTCTCTTCAGTAGTTACCATATATTTCAACATATCGTATGGTTCCCCTTGAAGACTGCTCTTTAGATGCCAGAACTTTTCAATTTTCGATAGTTGATCGTTAGTAAGAACAAGAGCCGAAAACATGTCACGATGAGGCCATTCCGTATAGGACCCCTCAAAATTTGGAATTTGTATTTTACTCAAGCGAACTGATGAACCCCTTTCATTTTGTTTATAAGTACCGGACGGTTTTACCGTGATTTTCTGGAGATGCGATCGTAAAATTTTTATTATGGTCACTATAATTTTATTATAGTAAAACGCAAATGGTTTCCAAATAAATTTCTTCGAAATCTTCAGACACTTCTTTTGTAAAATAATCACTTGCACTTGAATATTTATTAAGAATTAATTGTTTATCGTTCGAACGGAACTCATTGCACAGCATATTCACCTTTTCCATGCGATGTTGATAATAAATGAGTTTTCCGCGGTGCTGCATCCTTTTTATAAATTATAAGCACCTTTTTCAACGATGCGTGTAACGCGTTTTGATGGTCTCTATTGCTTCAAGATCAAATTTCCGTATCGCTCATTTTTGTATCAATGTATAATTTTTAATAGCAGATAATTCAGCCTTGTAGAATATCCAGATGGATTGTTTCTAAATGTTGATTGTTCCCAGGTTTCGGCAGAGGGAAAATGGCTCAAGTTAATATAAAACAAATTATATAATTGATAAAATTTTTATAATATGTATATTATGTATATGTTTTATGTATATATAATAATATTTATTTTAAAAGGAAAAAAGAACCACAATACAAAAAACATTTGTATCACGAATATTGCAATAATTTATTTTTAATTTATATGTATGTATATTATTATAGTTTTGTTCCATCGAAAAAGATCGATTAAGCAGCAAAAATGATTTTCTCATTGGTTTTAAATGGATTTTTGACTTGACTATAAATTTTGTTTGTTTTTTTTTCATAATAATAATAGTAAATTTAATATTAATATAAGTATATTTAAAAAGGTTTGTATTATTATTTTATTATGTAATTATATATTTTTTTTTTGATTTTTGTTTTTAAAATTTTTTTTTTAAATAAACCCTGGATAAAAATACAGGCAATTTTAATAAAATTATGATTTTTTGTTTAAATCTTAATTACATTTTCTTCTCAAAAATAACACGCAATTAATATTATTTATAGTTAAAATATTTTTTAAGTGTATAAATTATATATATATATATATATATATATATATATATATATATATATATATATATATATATATATATATATATATATATATTTACTTTCTTTGATAAATACGTAATATTAATAATTTTAAAATTTTAATTGTTTTTGTTTTCTGGCACACTTAATACAAATATAATAATGTAATATTAATTATTAAATTGTTATTAAAGTTTTAATTAGTTTTTTTTTCTAACGTATCCATTTCTTTTTTTTTATTTTAGTTATAACAAAACAAATATAGTAAAAATATTTTTTTTTTTTAAATTATATAAAAATAAAATGATAATAAAAAATAAAATAAAATGTTTTTTATAATTTAAAGCTTAATTGATGTTTTCTAATATATATTTGGAGATAGTAAGTATAACGTAATAATTTTTTGAGTTACAAAAATATATATGTACGTATATATTTTATAATTTTTAACCAAAGATTACAGGATCACGTATTTTAGAATTTTTACTATTAGTATTTTGATCTTAGTTTGGAATGAAAATAAATTAAATAACAACTAACGGAAAACAAAAATTATTATATAAAATAAATAATAATAAAAAATAGAATAAAAATTAATACTTATGTTTATTTGTTTAATAATAAATATCTAATATAATAAAACAAAAACTGCAAATGACAATAAAAAAGGTACAAATATTTAAAAACAAAAAAATATTCACTAAAAATAATATGTGTATAACAAACAATAGTAATTTTTTTTAAACCAAACCAAAAATAAACAAAACTAAATTCATTTAATTTTATTTTATATTTGCAATATATATGTTATTATAATTATAATATCGCACAAAATAAAATAAAATAAAAATATTTATTTATTTTAAATTTTCAACATCCAATTTTTGAGGCTACAATAAAAATGTTGAATAAAAATATTTTTTTCAATTTTTGAACAAATTTAAAAGAAAAATATTTTTTAAATATGTAAATATAATATATATTTTCTTTTAGTAATTTTTTTTTTTTTTTTTAATTTCAATATATTCCTTTAAATTCGTTATTATGACATGGACTAAGACACAATAAATGTATTCGTTTGTAAGTTATTTTAGTATTATTATAATTTTTAAATTAACTTTTTTATTATTCTGGTATAAATTTTAAACAGAACTAATAAAAATTATATTGTGCGTAATATATGTTAATAAAATGATTACAATGCAAATAATAAAATGAAAAGATACTCCTATATAATATAATTGTTCATTTAATAATTAGTATACTATGGGTGTACCTAATTTTAACTTAAGGCAACACCCTCCTGTATACAATACATAAATTATTAAAAAATAATAAAAAATTTAAAAACAGTCTTACAAAAAAAAATATGGTTTTATTTTGAACTAAACTTAATTAAAATAATGTGTTATTCAACTAGTTTTAAATAATCTTGAACATGTTGTTAATGGCTAAATAAATATTGAGATTTTAGGTTCTAAGTATATTTTAAAATAGTTTCTGGTAGGTTATTTAATAAGTCAACATTTTCTTATATTTTGTTTATAGAAAATTTTTTTTTTTTTTTTTTTTTTTTAAATTTGTCTAAAATATATTTTGTATATATAAATTGTGCTGAAATAAAAAATCGGTTCATACTTTTAACATTTTTTTTTATGAATGATGTTATATTGATATGTAAATTGCGCCCTTTATATATTTGTTGAAAAAATTATAATAATAAGTTTTAAAATACAACGTCATTGCAAACAAAAATAATATATTGGATATATTATAAATAATTGGTGAGCAAAGATAATTTTTTTCTTTTTAATTAATTACATATATACATATTATATATTTTAATTATTGTAAATTTTATTCATTGTATATACTAAGATTATTTTTTCGAATTAGAAATTATTTAACTTAACAACATCAACAAAAGACCTATTTTGTTGTCGTGACGAGTATGTTTTTTTAAATTATATATATATATATATATATATATATATATATATATATATATATATATATATATATATATATATATATATATATATATATAAATTTTTTATGAAATTATTCAGTGGTTAGATAGATAGATTTTCGCAATAAATGTTATATGTAGTTTTACGTTTTGATATTTCACGTTTTTCTATAATGTATATAATTAATATTTGTACTAAAACTGACTATGAGGAAATTGTTTTTTATAAAACTTAAGCAAAAAATAAGATTGTTTGCAAATAATTGTTGCATTATAATTTTACCTAGTTGTGCATTAATTAATTTTAAATTAATTTCGTTTATTTAAAATAAAATTAATAACAACCTAAACTTATATATGGAATGCTACCAATAACTTTTGAAGTTAAAAAAAATGTAAAAAAAAATAATAATAATAATAATAGGAAATGAATGAGATTCATATTTTTTATTTTATTATAAAATTACATTAGGCTGTGAGGAATCAATGAAATCAATGAAAAACATAATTCTTAAAGTGCATTGTATTTATGTTGTTTAGTTGATTTGGTTTTTTTATAAGCTCATTTATTGAATAATAAAAATATTAAATTATTTAAATGTATGTATGTATGAATATAATTTAAATTTATATTTAAGATACATAAAAAAAAAAAGATTATAATAAAACAATGTCACAACCTTTTGGTCAAATTTTACTTTTGTTTAACATACTGATTGTATTTTTTTGTGTTTAAATATATTTTTCTATATTTAGTATTCAAAAAGCACATTAGTAATTGAAGTGATGGGGTAAAATATTATTGCTTTAAATTTTTAGTTTTATTACTCTATTTATGTTTTGTTTTATTTTTAATAGT